>CM031237.1:897534885-897917385 GCA_018340775.1 Taxus wallichiana var. yunnanensis | reverse complement strand
AAAGATCACAACAAAATCCTACAACCATCAAGTAAATAAATAGTCAAAAATAACTCAAAATAATCCAACCCTCAAGATAAATACACTTGCAATAACTCAACGTAGTCCAACAACGTGGGGAAAATAAACAATCACTCAAGTATTTTAAAGAATTTCTTACCTCTTTCATCCGACAAGAAACACACAAGAATTGACTCTATTATAGGACATTAAAGTGCCATATCTAACCTTTCCAAAGGATGATACACAAAAATAAAGAAAAAAATAAAAGACCTTCACATGCTCTTTCCTACATTTCTTATAAGACATTGATATACTTATCATGTGACCCTCTTCAGGATGTTGACTCACTAATTTAATATAAATATGCTAAAGAAGAAAAAATTACTTATCTATGTAATGACTAAAAACATTATGCAAATATTACAAGTCGCATTTGAATTATTCTTACTATCACTTATAACCCTGACAAGAAGCACGTAATAATTCAAATTTCACCTCAAATATGCACATAATAAATTTTTTAACCTTTTTCATTCGACTTCGAATCATCCGATTCTTCTAGAGTGGATATTCCCAAAAAAAAAAAAAACAAAATACTCCTACACTGGTCACAAATGAAACCATACCACCGCAACATAAATTTATCATCATCCAGAGGAAGATCTCGACCCCGCTTTACAAAAATGATTGAATATTAGGTTGAAAGGTAACCCCTCTTTTAAAGGAATACTTGAATAAAGCTAATACACACCTGAAAAAATATAATAATCAAGTGTGCTAGATTCAAAAATTAATTTACAAAATAAACAAAACCCATATACTCTATGGTTTTTCGATTGAAAGAAGCTAAGAAAACTATAGCCTCTTATTGGAAATGTGCACCAAAAACTTATTGAAAAGCTTAGTACATAAAGGAAACCGTGAACACACTTCGGAGAGATAAAGTAAAGGCTCCATCCACAATTTCTATAAATCATGAAATAAGAATGAACGACAATCCAAACAATAAATGAAATCGAGAGAGCACACAGAGCTTGATGCCTCCCCACTTACCAACAAACAAACCCGAGAGAACTTAACAGAAGACCAATGCATTCAAAGTAACCATGAAAACAAAAATAAAGGAAAGCCCTAGCACAACATTTATAGTAGTTGTGCATGTAAAAATAGGTCAAGAAAAGCTCTAGAATAAACTTATAGAGATGTGATAGAAACAATAATGGTCCTGCACAAACCATATCCATAGACCAAATCAGTAGCAAATAATTGTTTATTCCATAGACCATCTAGAAATTTCTTTTTGTGTTTTTCTCCTCCATTGTATTCTATAAATTGGTGTTGAATGAAAGCCTCAAGCAACCAATTCAGTCCATATTTTCTTGTGTGTTTGTGTATGTCTGATGTGGTATCAAAGGTGGTTGTGAATTTCCTAGGTATATGAAAGCCAAGAGTGGCTAAGTAGTAAGAGTAAAAAATTGAGAGAGAAGCTATTGTTAGTTGTGAAGGAGAAAATTATTCCTTTGGCAAAAGAAAATGAGGATGCGGAAAGAAAAATATAATTGCATGTGGCTGCCATAAAAGAAAGCTATGTAAGATTGTTTTATTTTTGGGCCACATAGTGTTGTTTCTTTTATGTGTAATTTACTGAGTTTTAATCGGAGATTTCTCTTCTTTAAATTGATATTTTTGGGTTAATGAAATATGAGATTGAATCTTGGTGAAAAATTATTAGTGTGATGGCTTCTTCAAACATTTTAATTTCATTGCAAGTTAGATGGAAAGAATTACTCTTTGTGGAAATAAAAATAAAAATGTATTGCTTAAAAGATTTATGGGAATTAGTAGAAGAAAATAAAGAAGTTCCTGCTGATTATAGAGAGTTAGCCCAATTTAAAAGAAAGAATAATGAAGCCTTAGCTATCGTTGGTATGTCTATGTCAAGCTTGATGAAATCATCCCACAAATTCAAGATATTAATAATGCAAATGATGCTTGGAAAACCCTTAAGGAAATATTTGAAAAGCCTAGAAAGACTAGGATTTTTCATCTAAAAAGGCAATTACATAATCTAAGAATGGAAAATGATCAGGATGTGACATATCATCTTACAAAAATAAAGGAGATAAAGAATCAGTTAGAGGCTATGGGAGAGAATGTTGAAGAAAAATCATTAGTTGAGATAACTCTAAATAGTCTTCCCACAATGTATGAATATCTAATCACATCTTTATAATTTGCTGATAAGATTGATACTCTAACATTCGAATAATTAAGTGGATACTTATTGCAAGAAGAACAAAGAGTTAGAAGGAAGTTGATGAAACTAACTCTACTGATCAAGCCTATTTTTCAAGAGACATATTTAGAGGTAACAAGATGTAAAGTCAAGATAAAATTGCTATAGAATATAAGAAAAGGGTGAACCAAGGAGAAGGTAAAAGAAGGAAGAAAAATCATAAGGTTAAGTGCTTCAATTGTGGTAAATTGGACCATTTTCAATGGGAATGTACAAAAAGAAAGTTGGAGATGCACAATTTGTCTAGAAAGCAAACCAACAACATGAAAAATCACGAAGAAAGGGAAGGTACTCTATTAATTGCATCCTTATCTACTCAAGATACTTCAAATGATGTTTGGTATATAGATTCAGGAGTAAGTAAGCATATGGCTTTTAAGAAATAAAATTTCAAATCTATTGAAAACGATGAAGAATGTGAAAATGAAAAGATATTGCTTGGTGACAATAGTGCTTATAGTATAGAGGGTCATGGTGATGTTCCTATTAAAATGAATAATGGTGAAGTAAAATGTATTACTAATGTGATGTATGTACCTGGTTTAAAGAAGAATCTTCTTTCAGTTAGTCAAATCACAAAGCAAGGTTTCAAAGTTGAATTTTATAAGGATAATTACTTGATTAAGGATATGAAACATGGTTACAAAGTGATTGCATCAGGTACTTTAGATGGGGAATATATAAATTTTATGGAGGAAGTACAAGTACACATGCTCTTGTTGCATCACATGACAATACTAGTGTGTTATGACATTTAAGATATGGGCACCTTAATTATCAAAGTCTAGGTTTAATGAAGAAATTGGACATGGTGTATGGTCTTCCAAAAATCCATTCAAATTCAAATGTGTGTGAAGGATGTTTGTATGGGAAACAACATAGAGATAGTTTTGAGAAGAATGGGGCATATACAAAAAGAGAAAAACTTGAGATAGTGGATAGTGATGTTATTGGTCCATTTCCTACTCCTTCCTTTGTAGGATCAAAATATGTGTTGACTTTAATTCATAATTTCTCAAGGAAATTTTGTATTTATTGTTTGAAGAACAAAAGTGAGGTGTTTGAAAATTTTAAGACATTTAAATCTCTAGTGGAAAATGAGAGGGAGAAAAATTAAAATTCTTAGAACATATAATGGAGGAGAGTATATCACAAAAGAGTTTCATTTTTTTTTTTGATAACGTAGGTATCAAAAGGTAGTTAACAATTAGATACACACCTCAACAAAATGCCGTTACAAAAAGAAAAAAAGAACTTTAGAAGAAAAGGCTCGGGGATGCTTAAAACTAAGGATTTTCTAGATTCCTTTTGGGTTGAAGCAATAGTTATTGCTGCCTACATATTAAATAGATCTCCCACAAAGGCTGTAAGAAATATGACACCTCATGAGGCATGGTATGGTAGTAAGTGAACATTTAAGTATTTTAGAGTGTTTGGATGTAATGCCTATGCTCATGTGCCTAACGAATTAAGGAAAAAACTTGATAATAAAATAATGAAATATATCTTCATCGGTTATAGTGAACAATATAAAGGATACATGTTATATGATCCTCAAAATGAAAAGGTAATTATCAGTAGGGATGTTGTGTTTGATGAAGGTCTTCATAAGGAATCTACATCTACTTTGGAGATAGTTTTTGAAGTTGAAGATATAGAAAGGGAAGAAAATAGTGATAGTGAGAAAAGCCCCCTAATGAAAATAAAAATTCTCTGGGAAATTTATCAAAAGAGTAAGAAAGTTGAAGAAAAATATCATCATGTTAAGTATGCTTTAATGACTAGAATAGATAAGGTCATCATACCAAATCCACAAAGCAAACAATTTAATAAATTTCAGCAAATCCACATACCAAATCCACAGACCAAATCTGCAGCAAACAATTTTTTATTCCATAGACCATCTAGATGCACAAACCATCTAGAAATTTCTTTTTGTATTTTGCTCCTCCATTGAATTCTATAAATTGGTTTTGAATGAAAGCCTTAGGCAACCAATTCAGTCTAGATTTTTATGTGTGTTTGTCTATGTCTAATAAAAACCATATCCACCGATGAAAATCATTTTTTAGCATCAAGCGTGTACTCCACTAGGACAAAGATGTATGCTTTGAAAAACCAAAAATCTAGAAAACCAAAAACATTATTACAAATTTACACGAACGATGGTTGCGTATGGGGAAAAAATGGCAATCTTCACTGGAGACATGTTTTTGTGAAAATTCTATTGCAGTCACTAATTATTAATCTCCTATCTTAAAAGATTATTTAACTGCCAAAAACTAATTCACAGCTAATATCGAAAAATAACACAACTGTAACTTCACTAATAAAAATATGGAAAGAAATGCGTAACACAAAGAACACAATATTTTCAAACAAATTGTCCTTGGAAAAACCCCTAAGGGAAAACTAGTTCTACATATGAGGAATTATATTAACTTCAGCAAATTAAGAGATACAAAGATTCCTTGCCTCTTACTGGCAGAACTCCGACAATCTCCCAACTTCTCCCACTGATATTCCCCCACTGCTATCCCCAACGCTATCACTGTGCCCTTGCTAACACTACAAGACTGTTTGCTATCACTGCAAACTTACAAACTCATTTGCTAGCACTGCAAATGCTTCTCCAAACTTGTGTACTCCAAATGCCCAATGACCTCCTTTTATACTACTCTCATTGGTAAACCAACGACCGAGATCGATTCTCAATCGACGGCTGAGATACATAACAACTTAACAACCATAACAAATTTGGTTGCAAGGTGTCACTAAAGGAAATCAATAATTAGAAAATAATTAAATACATTCTCAACAATAAGATAACTATTATCTAATCTTAGCAAATGGACGAACAGCTGTCCAAGCTAACAAATTAACAGTTTTTTTACTAGCCTGGCTCCAATAACCAGAGGCAAAATCCCTGCGATCAAAATCCCATGCCATATCTCGCAGGGGGAAATTTGGTTCGCTGTCAGTTACGAGTTCAACAACAAATCTCTCAGAAGTTTTGTAATCGAGACAGTGTAGCGTGAGATTATAGATCGACTCTGCTGCTTGCCAATGTGTGTAGTGGTCGTTTTGCAAGGGTTTGTCTTTAATAACATATGCAACAAAACCTTTGGATATGGATCAACCTTTGGATATGGATATCGGGGATTGTTTACAGTGCGCCCTACACGTGGAGATTGAAGAACCTACTCAACATTGGGTCTGAAAGGAGGTTACCCCAAGTGATTGGTGTGGTGCATAATTTATGTTTTTGCGTGATTTGCTTCAGAAGGAAGGAAATCGTTGAGAATCAAAGTGGGGCAAGAGACCCCTCAGAAATGACTTTCTTTCTAGGTGCATGGCTGCTTTAGATCATAAACAAGAATCTCAAAAGAAGTTCTGATCTGTTTTTGAGAGACATGATTCTGAATTTTATATTTTCTAGGAAGAGATTCAACGACCCCCTGACATAGTTTTTCTGGGTGCATTCTTCTCTTCTCACAGAGTAAAAAAACATTCGTTATGAATTCATGGAGGCCTTAGACAAAAGAAAATATTTTAAAGCTAAAAGGGTTGATTTAAGCTATGAAGAGTTGAGGGAGATGCAATACCTATCTGCATGCAGTAGTTTAAATATCTCTGAGAATGTATCCACCTGCACCGCTCGACTACAAAGTTGTTCTGCAGAATGCTATTTTACCGTTGTAGTGATAATTCATTGTGTTTTATTTCCTCTAAAGAAACTTTCTGTCTATGTTTTTAGAAAGTCTATTTTGATTCTTACCTGACCTCCCTAAGATTACTCCACTACCACATGGCACCTGTGAACCAAACAACCATGCATCATATTCATCCATGTTTGCTTCTTCTTCAGACCAGACATCTTTCGATGGATTCTTGTCGATCACCTTTTCAAGTGCCCTATTTTACCACAACTCTGACACCTCTTCAAAACCTTTTCTACAGACTCGGATTTATCTTTGGAATTTGAGAACTTATTCTATGATTTCCTCTTTCCTTCATATTTCTCACGACCCCAACCTACCCAATCTTCATTCGAATTAGAGTCTTCAGTTGACCTCCTCCTCATTTCTTTAGAAAATAAAGTCACAAATACATCCGTAAGCTTCAATTCATTTTTCTTGTTGGTGATTTCTTATCACCAAATTATCTCAAAGAGAAGAGAAGTTTTATACACCTCTCTTCTTCATCCATCTTCACATCCGTGGATATTAACTCACTCACCAAAAAGTAAAAAAATATTTAGGTTTGTGCAACCGAGCCACCATTAGGCCTAGAATTTATCGGTCACCCCTACCTATCAAAAGAAAAATATGTGATAGTCTGGCCATATATACGCCTTTCGTTTTACATTTTGAATAATGTTTAAGATTGTAAAAAAAAATACAATTCAAATAATATGATTTTCTCGTATATTTAAGATCACGAGTTATATTTTAACAATAAAATATATAAAATTATTATAAAACATATAAATGAAAATTTAAATATAATACAACATATGTTTATTATATTTTATTTAGCATTCACAATTAATATAAAAGATTACACTAGCATTTTGAAATATAAATTTATTAGTACTCTCTGTATAATGTCAGAGCTATTTATTGTGTTCATTTAAGATGATAAAAAATTTAAGTCTCCAAATAACAAAAATTTATCAAATTTAGGATATGTAAAATCGATATTGTGAGGCTGGATTGATCTTCTTAACTTCTTTCTACTTGAAGTTGAAATAAAATCTGCATTGAAAATAAATGAAAATTAGTCTTGCATTTAAAGATTGTATAGAGATAATCATTATAAATTTAAGTAAATTGGAATTAGAATAGTAAATTACTAAATAATTTTAAAAATTAGTATAGAATATATTTTATTTTCACTTAGCAAAACACAATAAAAAATATTTTTCAATTTAGAAACTATAATTAAACATAAATCATTGTTTCTAAATTTATTTTTGAACAAAAAATCATATTCAAAATCATATATTATTATATATTATAATTTACGAATTATAGTTTTGATATATCAAAGTTTTCTATCTCATTATGCCGAGAGGCATATACAATTGTATACTAAATGGAGGATTACGATGTCGTGACAGTGTAAATAAAAACTAATTTTTAAAATTAAAAAAAATTACAAAATAGGGCCCACACTTTAAAGATTAATAAACAGGTAAATAATATGATCAGTACATAAATAATATGGCTCGATAAATAAGTTGGTAAATAATTTTAGCATATGGCCCAATAAATACAAAATAGGGCTCTCACTTTAAAGATTAATAAATAGGTAAATAATAAGGCCCATACTTTAAAGATTAATAAATAGGTTTTAACATACTTTTTAGGTTTTAAGATACATATGTAAAAATTGTGAATAAATACTTAAATTAAAAATAAGTTATAATATAAAAATTAATAAATAGGTAAATAATAGGGCCCACACTTTATAGATTAATAAATAAGTTAATCTCGTGGAATCTCATCTCATCTATACTATTTTGGTTTTAACATACATATGTAAAAATTGTAAATAAATACTTTGATTACAAATATAAGTTACACAATATAATATAATATAACTAGAATCACATATGTACAATGCAATGTGAATGCCGAAAGGTATAAGTTATTTGTTTTAGAGGGATAGTTATGATGTTTTTTAGTTGATGTTGATAAGGGTGTGATTGATTTTGGTTGTGTAAAAATATAGATGAACCACTTCATTTAAATAGCACAAACATGAGGTCTAACCTTTAAAACAATTCAATATGAAAAAAGTGATGTAATTTACAAAGCTTTGGATGGATACAAGAGTGCAAGACAGATAATCCTAAGCCTAGCACATAGTCGTAAATTAGTCACAAGCCTTTGAATTCAAGTATAGCTTAAAATCAAAGGAAAACACCATACCCTCGTGAATCAATGTTTCTAAATAACATTCAGACAAAACTAAGCCTATGATGTATCTAAACCCTTTTAATATTATAAAACCACAGACTCGTCTACATCAATAAAGTGGAAAGTAGTGCCTAGGAGGTGTGTTGGTTATACAGTGACCTCAAAACTTACCTTATGTTGAAAGTGAAACACCTATCTAAACACCAAAAATTTCATCCATTAAAATAGAATTCCATGGAAAATAATGAAATTCCTATAGATATTGTAGTAGGTTTATGAACAAACTCTCAGCTACTAGACATATGATCAATTTGTTCACTACACTAGTTTATACTTGTTTGTAAGCATACTAGTTTAGTTGTAAGAGTATTGGAGTCCGTATTCCTCCATTCAATCCCAAGCAGAAAGGAAAAGACAATCAAAACAAAAAAAAATCATTTCTTCATCTTCCTTCATATTTATCTTCACATCAGAATCATGTATTTATTCATAAAAAGTGTATTATTGCTTGCCATTGAAGTAGAGCATGCAATGGTATACTTTAGCCACGGGAGCACTCCAATGTCAAATCATTGATTGCAAATGATCACATTCATAGAAGTATGAGTTGCAAGAAGAGGCTATTGAAAGCATTCACAAAACTGTGACACCGGTGAATAAGAAACCAAGTTCAAGCTTCTCCAGCCTCCCCCATACACATGGTGAGATCAAGAAAAATTTATTGGCTTTGCTAACTGGTAAAAATAACATATTAAATTTAAAAATCACCTAAATTTACTATATTTTCCAATCTTACTATATTTCCCAAAATCTACCAGTACTAATTGTAAATGCTATACATTAGAATATAATGCTTATATTTTGAAATACGTTTTGACCACTCTATACTTATTAAGAAAAATCCCACCCATAAATCTTGGCTGAGAACTAAGGATGAATTTGGGGAATTGAAGGATGTCATTGCAATTACAATAGCACAGAGTTTATGTTGTTTCCATTATGTTCACATTAGGGGGTGCATACTGTGGAAACTCTGTTGAATTTCAAACTTAGGATTTCTTCACAAACTCTTTTATAGAGGAGCTAACTCTTATAAGTGGGCTAAAGATGTGTTTGATGCAAGACTCAAAGTGGTTGTGCAGGAATGGAATTCAGCAGTGGAGAAATTCTTGGCAAGATGGTGAATCTAGGATCAATTGTCCTATTCTGTAGGATGGAACTGGACCTATAACGCCCAAGTAAAGGATCGGATCGGTAGCTTCTTTTACTTTCCTTCCCTTTACTTTCAGAGAGTAGTAGGAGGGTGTTGAGGTTTTATTATGAACCCCAGATCAGTGATTCTGTGCCCTTTGGAACTCCAGATAGAGACTTTACTATCTTAATTAGTGATTGGTATACCCGGAGTCACAAGGTGAGAGTGGTTCCTATGGACTCCAATTTTTAAATTTACAAGCTTTATGTTGTCAAAATTAGAAGGTTGAATTCCATGTTGTGAATACTAAATGGGTAATATTTTCTTGAACACGGGAAAAGCTATCACATGTGTATACACAATGTTGGAATTTTGACCTCATTGAACTTTAGAATCCGAGAATCACAATATGTTTCTTGTGGATACAAAATGATTTTATATAGTACAACAAAAATACACGAACTTGAATATCCATGTTGGCAGTCTTACTCATTTTTGGTAACAATGGACCAAAATGCAAGCATTGATTACTATATGGTGGCAAGTGCTTGCTTTGTTAATACTACTATTTGGGAAAATGTAATAAGTTTTGTTATTTCGAGATATTCCAACTCAATGGAAAATCAAAAGGACCTCTTCCGATGCTCCCAATTATTTCTATGATAACTATTTCTCACTTGTTTATGAACAATTATGTGAACCGGTGGAAAGATTGAATAAACTTCTTTTGTTGGTGGTCCGTAATGCAAATAAGTTTTTAAGTAAAATACATGAAGTTTTTCTAAGTCATATGATGGATTCCACATTTCTATTGTAGAACCAGACTATTTATATGGTACGCAATCAATCAAATTTCAAAAAATGAAAGCAGAGGTGCAGTGTTATTACTACTATAGGAAATTTTCCAGGAAGTCATTAATGAATTACAGGGTTCTTTGAGGGATGGGCTTACAAACAATGATGTGATTTGAGTGGAGAGACTAAGCAAACTATCTTTATACTTTTTCAGGTTGTTCTCTATACATAATTTTTTTTTATCAAAGAAAAAAATTTTAAACTCAAATGATGGATTCTGCATCACTCTTGCATAACTAGGCTATTTCCACAACAAAAAAATTGACAAATTGAAAAAATGAATGTGGAAACTCAATGTTATTACAACCAATGGAAGTTTTCCAGGAAGCCAATAATGGATTACAGAGGCCTTTGAGGGATTAGATGCTGACAAATTATGTGCTCGCTACAGTTAGCAAATTATAGAGCAAATTTGCATAGATGGGAACTCTGTTGCAAAAATCCGAATAGAAATATATAATTACAAAACCCTTGATTGTAACTTACAAAAGAAATCCTCATAGGAAATCCAGAGGCTTATCACAAACTCTGTAACCTCTATAGTTCATTCTAGTCATTTGCGGTTGCTTACCAGTGCACTGTGATCTTCTCTAGCCTCCATTGAACACCATTGATAGCTAGTGTAACTGAATAACATGTGCTAAACAAACCTCCAATCCTCAAATAACTTGATCCAGACAATGCGTGTGATCAAGAACAAGAAGCAGATTTGTTAACATGCAAGGGGAAAGAGTCTAAATAGTGGAGTATTAGGAGAAATTTGTTGTCTTTCACAAGACATTGTGGAGGATTAGGAGGAATTTGTCGGCTACATTATATAAAGATACCAATGCATCTACAACAAGATCATAGACACAAAAAAATTTATATTGAGCAATACCTTATGCACACTGTAAAAGATCATAGACACATAGAAAATTATAACTAATATAGTCCTCCTTGCAAAATTTGGGGTCTTGAATCAATTGTTAGGAGAATTTATAACAAAAATATACCTTTCATGCCTTCTTTGTAAGCTACGGTCCAAGTAGAGCTAGGGCACGAGAATAAAACCCTCAAACTAAGTTAGTTTTTCATGAAACTTGGAAGGAGTGGTCATGAGGAGTCTACCACCGATTCAAAAGAAGCTTTAAGTTTCATTGGGAAATAAATCTCAACAAATCAACGAAGTGAGACATTTCCACCAATAGTTATGGTTGTACATCAATTCTCTCCATGTGAATTCTAGTTTTCATTTACATGCAAAAAAATCTTATGCATGATGTAGAAGAAATGACCTCAAAGCCCAAATTATATGGTACATGAAAAAATCAAATAGATGGCAATAATACATAGCAAGTGCATCAAGTGGGCTGCGGGAATTTTGTTACATATTACCAAGGTGAAAATGTAGAAGCAAGACTGGGACAAATGAGCATATGATAAAAACATAATACTTGCTAAAACATTATCAACAATTCCATTTTATGCATATGGAAAAATCATAATACTTGCTAAAACATTTAATCAACTAATTTGTGTGGTTTCTGTGATATTTGCTGAATCATTTCTTTCAATTTCTTTTAAAAAGCTATGATTTAAATTACAAAATTAAACACTAAAGCTAATGGATAGGTCTCAAAGCCGTGCCTTTACTCGTCTTAGCGGAACCCTTGGATATTTAGCCCTGAATGGTTGTTGCATGCATCTGCTGACGAGAAATGAGTGATGTTTTCAAATTTCAGATGGTTTTACTAAAAATAATTAGTGGCCAAAATAATTTAGACGTGTTCTATCCTAAGGGTATGGAATATTTTCCATGATGGGTAGTAGGTATGATTGAAGAAGGAAAGATTATGGATGTAGCTGATCTAGAACTAAGATATTCAGCTGATTATGATGGTAAACAGGCTGTAAATGTAATTAAAATTGCATTTTGGTGTATTCAAGAGGATGAGAAAATAAGGTTTCAATGAATAAAGTTATCCACGATGCAAGAAGGTCACATTGCAATCAAAGTGCCACCGCTTATCTATTCAATTTTTGGCAAGAACACAAGTTAGGATTTTTGAGCAAACATTGGAGTCTAACTTTTTTTATACAGAGGCAACAACAAGTTGAAAAAAACTTGTGCATGATGCAGAAGAAATGCCCTCAAAGCCCAAATTATTTGGTATAGAAAAAAAAGTCAAATAGATTGCAATAATACCAAACAAGTGCATCTCCCATACACATCCTAATGCACCTCCACCTAATTCACCATAGCAATTATATCAAGTAATACCTAATTAACATAGCAACAATCTTGGAGATAAACTTGGTTGCAGTGTGGCAGTCACTACACACACGAAGGTTCATGTGTTCCTTTGAAATGATGCAAAAGTAAGTGGTAGTGAATTATGTGGGTCCGTTTTTATGTGTCACGTGACAAGTGCAAAAGTTTTAAGTGTTGCATCATATAACAACCAAATAAAATTACAGTTTTTATGTTAGATTTCGGGTGGTAAAATTATGGGCATGACAAAACCCATTTGGCAGGAATCATTCATTTGTGTCAGCTTCTCATCTCCATCTTGTACACTCTATCTGCAATATTTCATCCATTTTGTTCACCGTGTTCATGTTTAGTTTAGGTTTGTTTAGCCTAGTTTTGTCTTTGAGTGTGTTTTTGTGTGCACTCTTGCAGAAAATTTTTTTCTAGTAACATTTTCAAGAAATTTTGACCTCATATTTAAGTCCAAAATATCCAAAAATGATATGATCGACTGTAAGCACACATTAATTGTATTGTAGCCAAATCTGGTATTTTTTGGGTTTTTGCAGTTAAATCCATAAAAAATACTAAACCCATCTAAACAACAAGTCTTAATTATATTTTTATGATCTATATTTTTGCAAAATTTAAAAGGCTTGAAGATGCATGTGTTAATAATAACTTGTCTGAATTTCAGCCCAATCTGGTTTGTCGTTTGTGAGAAAAATAAAAAATAAAACAGGGGTTTGTGTAGATTCATAAAATAGAAAAAGTAGAATAGCAAAAGAAAAATCAGTTTTTCGAGTGCAATCACATGCTAATCCTAGACACAACTCCACATAACGAGATTTGAGAATTTCTTAAATCAATTAAAGATTGGATTTAATAGTTTTTAAAGCTATTTGGTTTGGTGAGCTCAGTTTTACCTCGACCTTCCCCAGTTGCTGTTGGGATGTTTGCAACAAAAAGTCATTAATTCATAGTTAATAGTCTATATCCATAGAAAGACTAAACAAAGAACACTTGGACCAGCCCTTTTTCTACAAAATGAAACACAATAGACATCATGTCTACACCAATCAAAAGATAGATTAGAGGGTCATGATTGATTTCCAAACCAATAAGGGTTGGTATTGAACCTAATCAAGATCTAACAATAAATTGTTTGAATTGCGAGTGCTAAATCATTGCAAGATATTCTAAATTTAAAAATATGGGAATAATTCAAGCATGTCAATATGTCTTAAATAAACCCAAGTTTGGATTTAACAATAGAAACATGTTCATAAAAATATTTCAAGAACTTAAGTAACACATTCAAGTGTCAATATTCCTCATTCAAAACATGTTTTAAGAGAAGGAATTGGGAAGTAAACATTACATTTTATGAGTTTGTTTTCAGATTCAAAGTAGAGTAGCAGCATAGAACGTCTGATGATTAAAAAATGATACATATTGCCAGCATTAGGGAGCTTAAAGTGTCACAAGTAGAACCAATAAAGTAGTAGAAGAGACATTAGTTCAAAACTGATAGTCTCTAACCACAGAAAGAATAAAAAGAAACCTTGGACCATCCCATTGCTGACAAAATGAAACACGGTAGAGATCATTCTTGGACCCTAAAAAAGATATTTGTAAGATCCATCATTGATTTCCAAACCAGTAAGGTTTGGTTTTGAACCTAATCAGCATCCAGCAAAAAATTGTTTGAATTGGGAGTATGAAATCATAGCAAACCATTCTAAAATGAAAATATCAGAATAATTCCAACATAATGTTAATCATTGAAACATACAAGATAAAAGAAATAAAGAAAATACTTTTAACAAAGAACCAAAACACCTAGAATGAATAATTATCATTTTCCCAGCCTTTTTGAAATGACAGCTCTAGGATAGGGAAAAAAATACATCAAATCCTAACTATTTTTCAAAAAATTGGCATGTTCAGTGAACTATTTAACTAAATGCTGACAACTATTTGTATAAATTCCAGAAAGAATTATGTGCGTCATTAAAGTTGAATGTTTTTTTGTTGAGGGTTGGCAAATAGATGTTTCATAAGTATGAAGAAAAATTTAGTATGTGATCAACATTCAAAAATAGAATCAAAAATATTTCTCTTGTAAACAATCCATATTCTGTATTCTACCTAATACCTATATGAATCTTCACCCTCTATGGTTTCCTTACCTGAGAAGCAATGGGATTTCCCATTGTGACCTATTTGTGCTATAAATTGTAAATCTAGACCACAACCCCCATTTCGCTGCTTGTTGCCTGTAAAGAGACTTGAAAAGTCAGATCAAATTTCTTACATAGTTGTTTTCAGAAATTACTCATAATATTACATGCTGTGATTCTTCACTAAACATTAAAATGCCAAACATATTGATCATACTGACTGATTCAATTTCCTCCGAATATATACTTATTATCTGCATTCAAGCACCAAAATATATCAAGGTCCATGCCTAACCTTCACTTTAAAAGGATTTTAAGGAAAAGTTAAGAACTGTCTTAGAAGAAATAAGCCTTTTTGTTGGGTAACAAGCACCTTTCATTTGCTGACTACAAATGCTCCTACGTCGAATTCATTTTGCATAGAATCCCTGTAATTTCCCATGTATGCATACGCCAATATCAAGCACTTCCTTTGAAGCAGTGTCTTCACTATCAAGGATTTTAAAAATTGAAATTGATTCCAAAAAGGAGCACTACAATTTCCAGTGGAGTCACTACGTCTCTACCTGTAAATCTACACAGCTGTAAAGTTTTACGTGTAAGATCCATCAATTTCTGGTCATGGGTGGGTCAATAGCTGGTAGAGGTTGTTTGTTGGCATCATCCATTGCCACCAGAGATCTATTTATCTAAAGTCACACTAACACGCTCCATTAACAGGGCCTCCATCTCAAGGAAAAAATAAACATATGCAAAGAAAGAAAGGATAAAACCATTGGGCTTTATAGAATTTAGGAAATACGTTGGCAGAAGAGAATGAAGAAAAATGAAGCAGGCTAACATTATTTTTGGTCTATAAAAACCTCTCTTTCACAATGCTATCTAAAAATCAGGATACCCATACATAATGAGAAAAAGCCAAAGCTAAAATGGAAATAACTTACCAGCAAGAGTAAGTGGCCGCGTCCACAATAAGTGTCGAGCTAGTTACAAACCCCAACATTCTGCATGCATAAGTGATCTACCACGACATTGATGAGCCATGGAAAAAGAAAATACGAGCCAGAAAACCACTAAAATTCCATCGAGAAAATACAGAAAGCGTTCAAACGGCCATCAAACTGTCAAATTTAACACAGTTGCAGAAACGTCCGCAAAGGCCTTTCCCATAGGGGAATGCCTTCGGCGTAATAAATAAGTTATATAATACAATATTATATATAGGGGACTATGTTTTGATAATATATATCAATTTTGAGGTGCATATACTGGTATTCTCACATAAGTTAGATAGGCACCTCGAGATTGATATCTGTCGGCGTCTTTTAAATAGATGTATTTAAGATATCTATGCTAGTAAATAATTATAATATTAAATTATAACATATACTTACAAATGTATTTTATCAAGTGTTGTACTTAAATTTATTATAATAAATTTAAATATTATAAATTTAGCTAAACCATGGGTCTTTAAATATTAAATAGTTAAACCATAGAAATATATTCACTACAACAAACAAGCACTTTTTACCACAATTATTCTACAAAATTTCTACAATTTGACATAATTGTAGAATAATTATGGCATCTCTATGATAATCTAGTTATTGGTTTTTAATTATTGTGGATTTTCTATAGTAAATTTATATTGTTAATAATTTGTAGAAAACTCACATCTTCAAACTTTCATTATAGAAATTCCACATTTTTAGAAAATAATATTAGAACTTATTATAAATATTATTAAACATATTTTATAAAAATTGATATTAAATTATAATATTGTGGAAATGCCACATTAAAAAGATTGATATTAAATTATAATATTGTGGAAATATACATTAAATAATTTAATTTTTTTTTTATGTATATAAGAAGACTAATATGTAATATATTAATTACACCAAAGGTATGTATATTATAACCTACTTTAACAATATTGATATATATATTATGGAAATTATAGATTACATATTATTATTTTTAAAATATTTTCTTATAAAAATTGCACAACATACATGTAAATAGTATATATTTAAGAAGACTAATATTAAAAATGTAGTATTACCTAGAGATTTTAAATTTTTATGTATGTTGAAGAAAATTAAAATTAAGATAGTGTGAATATAAAACATTAGCAAATGATATATTTGTTATAACTAATTTCTAAAATACTAATAAAACTATAATGTACAAATACCACGATAAATAATGGGAAAAGTTAATGGTGTAGAATTGTTTTTAATAAATATTATCTATTAAATTTTCATTTATAATATATTTAAGCTAAACTAATTTAAAACTATAATTGTGTGGAAACCTTATACTACTATTTTCATGCACATTTTTAAAATATTAAGATAAATTTTTATTTCATATTAACCTTCTTACATAAAATGTTTTTTTTTGTTAAGAATAATTTGGAAAGAGTCATTTTTAAGTTGTTTATTTGACATAATTTAAGAAGATTATTATAAAAATTTATAATAATGTAAAAGTATCATAGAAAATATGATGGAAATACCACATTATCTTAAAACTAATTTAACGAGAATCAAACCATTAAAAACCTTATGTGAACATGATCAAACATAATGTATTGGATGGGCTCCAAAGGAGATCAATAAATTCCTACTCTTAGGTAGAAATACCATACATACCATGCCTCATAGTCGATGATGATTTGTAATTTTAGGCATACTCCCACTTTATTAGAAACTTATATATGAGACAATTATTTTTCTAGTAAATATTTGTATATATTATATAAAATTTAACTCAAATTTCATATAGCATTTGAATTACTATTCTTACTACCATATGGTTCCAACTAGACCTCAATAAATAAAATATTGTTAATTTTTTTTTATATATATGCCAATAAATTTTAATCTGAATTTAGTAAGGACACACACACACACACACACACACACACACACACACGAGTGCATCTAGGCTGTAACAAAATTATGCATATTAACAACTATTAAAAACTTAAAGAGACAATTTAAAATATTCACAATAATAACAATTATAATAATATATATTAATAATAATTATAAATTAAATTAACTCTAAAGCATACTCTTAATTATTTTAATATGGACATGTTTAGAATTTACAAATGACTTCAAGTCGAACTATATATTTTAATATTGTCATTGGACACTATTATTTATAATATAATTTGAGATCAAATGCAATTTTTAAAGGTAAACAAATTACATTGGAATTTTTCCCCAAACTATATATCATTGTAATAAGCCACGTGGGATATAACAATGTCAATGTTGAATAGGTTTTTATATACTTGCATGCAGAGAACATGGGATATTGATGAACATGCATTGGTAAGAAAAAAATGGGATATTGATGAACATGCATTGGTGGAATCCATAGTTCATTGATCAAAGTAAAATAAATATTATCCCCATATCAGAATTGAATCGAACGGTGAGTAATTAAAGACCCTCACACCATTAGCAAATCTCCCACTACACCTTATTTTAATTAAAAACTATTATCAAAACACATGCAGGTTTTAATTTCTGAAAGAAACAATATCTCTTTCTATTCAATAGCAATGGACACTCGGCTTGCTCTCTTTCACCCTCGATTTCTACACTCATGAGTTTTGTTGTGAAGGCCTTGGCCTATGCTCCTGATTGAGGGAAGGCATTGGCCTAAGCTTAAAATTTCTTAACACGGTTCTTGTTTAAATTTGCATCTAGATTTGTGTGAGCATCTTTGGTCAATCATTTTTCCCACGATTTGCTTTCATAACACTGCAGACATTCTTCATGCACCGCTTCATGCGTTGCAATTCAAGCCCATCCAAAAAGGAATATAGTCTCCAACATATGCGGTTGTCATTGTAGCCATCAACTCTTCCAATATTTCGTCTATTTCTCTACTACACACATCATGTAATGCCCCAACCTACCTTGTCTCGGCCAACCTTATCTCCTCTTAGCGTACTGGAGGGAATTTTTTTTTTTATTGTTGTTAGGGGCCTCTTTTCTTTTGTCGATTCGCGCATGGAGGGTGGAGTATTAAAATCTGGCGTGTTGGACTCCTTGCTGGTACGCATTTATTCTTTCTGATTTGCAAATCTTTCCCAGATTTTCTTCTTGCTAGCTGCGTAGATTGTTGGTGTTTGCGCAAGACTTTTGTACTCCTTTTACCTACTCGGCGTGTTTTTTCTTCCTCCCGGCACGTTTTCTCGCCCTTGTTTTGCTGCGTGAGTCCGGTTTGACGTGGTTGTAGATGGAGCTTGGTGGGGCAATGAGGCATGTTGCAAAGTATAGTAGGAGCCTTCGTGAGTGCCTCCGGCCAGGTGTCGTCCAACTATGTTGTTAGGCTATTCAAGATCGATCGCATCCTCAATCGGGATTCTCCTTCATGATATGGTTATCAAAATCGATGTGTGATAAGTGAGAGAGTTACCGGGGAGATCCGGAGAAGATTATTGTTGAGATTCTCTATTGTTTTCTTACTTTTTTACGTTGTAACACATGGAAGAGTATCTCATACGGGAAGATCTATTTTTATCGAATATTCACGAAGCAAAAAATTGCTTTCTTTGTTTCATTTTTTTCCACTCGCCCGTAGATGAGTATTTTCTCCTTCTTGTGTTCGATTCCGGTGACTTTGGTCACACTTTGGCTCGTTTTTGTTGGCCTATCAAGCTTGGCCCGTAGCACGTGCTCAACTCGGCGAAGCCAATATAATGGCGCATGCTTTTGTGTTGGTGATAGATCACACCCACAGGCACAGGAGATCTATGCAATGTTGGAGAAAATGTCTTGGGAGATGAAGGTAGCAGGATATTTGTCGGATTCAGAACATGTGCTGAGTGACATGAAAAGCCGGTTTTCAGTGAATGGGAAACCGATCTTTCACTTCATGGGTACATCAACATTCAGCCAGTACACTATTGTACATGAGGTCTTGGAGCAGTTTGGAATACAGCAAAAGTAGAAGCTGGATCAATAGTTGCAATATTTGGTCTTGGTATAGTCAGACTCGCGGTTGCAGAGGGTGCTAAAACAGCGGGTGCTTCATGTGTTATTGGCATTGACATTGATTCTAAGAAATTTGAAACTGCTAAGGATTTTGGAGTCACGGAGTTTTTTAATTCTAAAGATCATGATAAACCCATTCAGCAGGTTCTTGTTGATATGACCGATGGAGGTGTTGACTACAACTTTGAGTGTTTTGGAAATGTTAGTATAATGCGAGCTGCTCTAGAGTGCTGTCATAAGGGTCGGGGGACGTATGCTATTGTTGGTGTTGCAGCCTCTGGACAGGAGATTTCTACCCGACCTTTTCAGCTAGTTACAGGCCGTGTATGGAAAGGAACTGCTTTTGGTGGCTTCAAAAGTCGCTCTCAAGTACCATGGCTTGTTGAAAAATACATGAATAAGGAGATCAAAGGTGACGAGTGCATTACACACAATTTGACACGATTTGCACTTTAACCGACATGCAATATGTTGTATTTCATGGAACAGTTGATTCAGACGGACCTGATGCATTCCAGGAGTACTACATCAGACATATGGATGGCTGCCCAGTGAACTCGGAAGCAGAAAGGCAAAGAATAATCCACTGTTTAGAGGCAGCTATAGAAAGAAGAATCTCTGAGGGAATGAGACTTGAATTATGTAGTTGTGACCGAGTTGGTCTTCTCTCTGATGTGACTCGCATATTCCGTGAAAATGGCCTGTCAGTCACTAGAGCAGAAGTGAGCACCAGGGGTGACAAAGCAGCTGCATTGAAGCAATCTAGTGACTGGTCAGCCTTAATTGAGGATGCTAAGTCTAGGGACTATTTTATGGATATGGAGTCTGTACCAAGAGATTGCTTTTGGTTATAAAGCCATCTTCTTTTGCTTTGTCTCAGACTAGGGCTGCTCCTAATATGAGAGCACCAAGGTTAGGAGGTCCAAATCATAAACAATCAGATGCATATGGAGATGGTGGAGGTGTTTGGATGAATGACGAAGGATCAAGTTCAATTGCCAAAAATGGGGCCTACAGAAGTTCTAGGGCTAATTTGGAGCGGTGTTGGGAGGATGTTGGCAAGTATTTTAGACCACCCACCCTGGCCGTGAACTCCTACCTGTGCCAACGTGAAGATGGTCGATGTTTGGGTGCCCAACGAGCTTGAAGAAAATGGAATTTGGCTTGGGTTGTTGTTGCTGATCCGGGCGGTGTCCATGGAACCCTATTGAATCTGGAGAAAAAGGCAAGATATTTCTACACTTTTCTACTGCTATTATATTTACAATTATTGCGAAATCGAACCACTTTTCCTTGCATTGATTTGTCAGTTGGATGTCATGATGGGAGATTTCCCCTTTTGCTTGTTTCTTCTTTTTTAGCTTTTATCGTTCATAGTATGTTGGTCGAAAGGATGCGTGTGCCCTTTCCCCGAATTTTATGTTTATCTTGCTCGAGTGATAGAACTTCGTCTGTTTGTTTATGTATTAATTCTTCTCTGCGATTGAGTTGCAAGTTATTATGTTGATCAAGCTAGTATTTTCGATATCATGGAAGTAAGTTTACAATAACTATGAAACCCCCCCCTAGCACCCAAGTTTGTCCTTGACTTTTTTGTTAGCCCCTTTCGCAAGTCCCTTCGATAACCTTTTGGCATCGAGAAAGAAAGGTTGTAGGATTGTGTGAGCAATGCGTGGGCTAGCCAGCTTAGAGTTTTGGTATTAAAACTGGTAGAATAAAAGGGTTCGTGTGCAACGTGTTTTGCCGTCTCACGTGTTTAGACTCTTATACTATCCTTCATCTTGTTTCTAGGCTTTTAAGGCCATCCTCAAGAAGTACCTTGACCATCCCTATCAACTTGAATCATAACTAGCTTTTCGGATCAACTAAGTTGGAGGTTTCATTGTGCGAATCCAATACCTCGTTGACACTAGAATAGTTTGGTCTAATCCCCCTCTCAGAATTATTTCTGATGGCGCTCTTCTATCTTTCCTAACTTGCATTATTTTCTCCCTTGTAATGTTAACGCTATTAATTAATATTGGTCAGTTTTTATGCACGTAATTACTGTAATAGTTTGTGATGGAGATTTCCTTAAATGTGATTGACCTTCGGGGAAAAACTCAGCTTTCGTGTGATAATCTTATGAATTCATAGCGGAAGGTTTTGTTTTGATAAAGTCACTTAGAAATTATGTTTGTATCTATTTGTGCGACGGTTGACTGTGTTACCAAGGGTTGCCGTAAAATATGGTTGTTTTGGGATATGGGTAATTTATTTTAAATTAACCAAACATTAGTATTGTAGTGGAGGTTTGCAAATCCTTAGTGTTATAAAATTTGTTGATGACATTATTGTATACTCTTGTGTGACGGAACCCCCTTCTTCTCGCATCGCAGCCTTTGTAAGACTTTCTTCTTGGATGAGCTTTGTTAAGACTTTGACCCTTCGCTTCGAAACTTATGTTGTGTGTATACTCTATTTGATTTCGGTTTGAAACTCAATTATACATGGCTTTTTGTGTTAATTTTTGAAACCCGTGGTTCCCCTTTCTTGGGCCGATCAACTCTTGTTCTTTTAGAAATATATTATTTTAGTCTATGCGTATGGTACCTTTGATAAATTTTCTAGATGGTTGGTGTATATATATCAAATCTCAATCTTGTAATTATTGTTATTTACTTACTTGATGGGAATTCTGTTCTTTGCTAGATTGTTTATCTCTCCTTATAGGGCCAAGGGCCATTCTCATACGATTATTACTTTCGTTGCTTTTGCTCCTAACTGAAGTACAAGGTCTTCTCCTTCTTTGATTGGCATGATGAAGACTTTATTATAACTTGATGTGTTAATAGTGTTTAGAGGTTTGAACCAATTCTTGTAATAAAGTGCTTCCTTTTCGTGATATTGTTAGATAATAGTTATGGTGGTTTTGTGTAGCCTTATCTTGCTCAGTTCTCACGAACTGACTCTTGTGAAAAATTTGTTGCAGATGGATTTTGCGAGTAGATGAGGAATAGACTTGTAGATTTTTACATCAACCTCAGTTGAGAAGTTCCTTTGTATGAATCCTTTTTATATTGTTTAACTATTGATAACATCTAGTGGAAATTTTAGAAGAGGATCATTGTCTTAGTGTATTGTATCGTGGATTATGTCGTCTTAACTTTGGAACCTTGAATTGTCTGTATATCATTGAAAATACAAGGAAATTTGTTTACCGCTTGTTGAGTGACCTTAATGGATTATCGGTATTCTAAGAATTGATGTAACCTTATTTCATCTTCGTAAATAAATATTGTTAAATTTTCACCCCTACGATTAAATGCTGAGTTAAATCATTCTAAGACTTAGTAATTGTGAGTTATAAGTAAAATAGAATGGGTTGTTTAATACTTATAGAAGTTAAACTAAAATTTATATTGCAAATAAATTGGTGTAGAGGTGACCAACTTGAGAACATGTAATTCCATAAGTGATCACAGATGAAACTATCCCTTGTTAAGTAACAGTATATAACTTGATATCCCTAACTACACTATTGAACACTATCCCTTTCACGGTGAAATTTGTAAAATGACCCTAAGGTGAAATGAACTGTTAGTTGTTTGAAGATGATAAGATTTAATAAGCCAGAGAAAACAAATTGGAGACCTCACCATCTTTCTCACCGCCATTTTGAAAGTAAATTTTTATTCCTTATTAATACTTTTAGCGAAGCCTAAGTAAAGTTGTTGATAATTCTGGTTAAGAGCCCTAACTTCAATTAAATACTGGCAATAACTAATGAGGTCCTAAAAATGTTTCATCTCGACCTTCTCCCTCTAACCCTTTTCCAAGGCACCTTGTATCTCTTCTCTCAAGTGTGTTGAACTTAAAACCATGTTGTCTTGTGGGCAAGAACGAATCTTAGTAGCGTTAGTGGTGGGCAGATGGCCTTGTGAAATTTAATTACTCCTTTTTCTTGATAAACGAATTAAGAAAATAAATGTCATAATAGAGAAGATTTAAAGATAATTACTCAGTGTCAAAGGAATAAACTTGGCTTGGCAAGTTAAATCATACGAATCATATCTTGAGCCTCCTTGAAAACGTAGGCTAAGAATTGCAAGATGTCCTTTTAAAATAAATAACCCTCAAGAATATCTCCTTGTGGTTGGACTTCTATGTTGTCTTGTCAAAAAGAAAAGTAGATTGTCCTTGATAGGTGTGAACGTTTCTGTGCTGCTTTTATGGCCATCCTTGTATCAAGTTGTTCACAGTGTTAGTTGTATACTTGGTGACGACATGTTGCATCATGTTATGTGTCAAGCAAGTCAAAAAAAAAAAGTTATCCTATATTTCACTGTGTTGTTCGTGTGTGATTATTTGGGTCGTTACACTTGGTATCAGAGCATAGGTTCATGCTCTCGAACCTATGGGCCAGATTGGTGTTACATGATGATACTGCATGATGATGATGATGTTGCATGATGGTGGTAGATATTGGAAGAGTAATGTGCTTTAAACATAATGTGATTATTGTCGTAATTGTGATATTGTGAACGCACATGATGTGTATGTCACGTTGTGCGTGTTTGTGATCATGTTGGTATGTTGGGGATGGGAGTATTCTCTCTCCTTCTTGTGGATTCTATGAAGAGTTCATGGGTGAATTACTTCTTGTGATGTGTGAAAAGAATTATATAGTGGATGACATAGTGTTAGAGCATTGTGGCATATTGTGATATGTGGGTGTATCAATGTGTTGTATGACTAGATTGATGTTAAAAGAAATGAGTTGTATCATGATTTTTTTACCATGTTTTGAAGAAATGTGTGTACCACCTTGTTATGCAGCAATGGATGTTATGTTGAGATGTACTATGTTCATCGTATGTATGACTGTGCAAATATGTAATGCTTCATGTTGTGATTTTGGGTCATACGGTGAGTGTATGAACCCTATCGTATGGTGCTTGCACTTTGGGTGCAGAATGTGGTAAAGTGATGTGTTACACTCAGTGAATGTATGATCATGATCTACCCTGTATATGTACCATATGTAAGACGTTATGGTAGTTATGTGTGTGCCACCGTTATGTTAGTGATGTTGTTGTATGTTATGTTGTGAACCTTACGCTAACCGATCCTGAGGGAAATCGGTAGAAGTGTATGTTGAGAGTGAGGAATGGTGTACCATGGGTCAATAACTCGAGCCAAAACTCAGTTTAGTAGATAACATGTGATTCTTTCCTCTCTCCCTATGTGGTTGTATGTACGCAACCTAAGTGCAACTATGACTATGTTTAGCCTTGTCGAAGTGGTGGCGGGATGATTCAGATGGAGGTGATGACAGTTGTATTATTGATATGTATTTACAAGCTGAGGCTCGATGTTCCGAGTGCTAGCAACTTGTTGAGTACCCCTTTGGTGGCTAGATAAGGCCACACAGTTATCGTAATGTGACATTATTATAAGTTGATTTTATTCGTAAATTGAGCTTTTTACTTTATTTTGTAAGGACCAACAACTTTTCTTGATTGCCATGCTTTACAATTTTGGGCATTTCCTTGGTTTGTGGCACTAACATGGGGATTTTGATACTAACTATGGCTATTTGGCCATTTATTTTGCTTGATTTTGGGTCTTCTTTTAAATTTGGAATTTTTACCGCCTTGCCCAAGGCTTGTACTTTGCCACTTGGCACTTTGATTGGATTGTTGTGCTGGTTCTATTGTCGTGATGTGTGGAATAGGGTCATAGGATGCACCATGGATTGGTTGGACCTATGGACCCGCTTCGTTGTATGGGGGTACACCCCAAGGAGTTACATATAACTAGCGGGTTGTTGAACCATGCGTTATTATGTCACTTGGGTTAGGAGTGTTCGAACTCTATGTGTCTTGGACCATAGGGTCAACCGGCCTCCTTGAGGGAGGCATAAGAGTTTGAGGGAGGCATAAGAGTTTGAGGGAGGCATAAGAGACTTGAGGGAGGCATAAGAGTTTGAGGGAGGCTTATGATATTTGTCTGTATGGTTGATGTTTCAGGATATATGTTGAGTTATTGTGATGTTTGGTAGTGGTATTTTGATGTATGTGTTACTCATGTCAGATGGATATGTGTTGTGATGTTGTGGATATGTCATTGATTCCCTTGTGGACACTATGTACCTGTAGCATGGTTTGGTGTTATGTGAATTTTCATTGATGCAAATTGAGGAAATGTCTGGTGGATTGTAGTACTCTTTTGGTTGAGTATTTTTTGTGTGAGTCATTGATGTGTGACGAGTACTATGTTATGTGGACTATGCCTATTCTATTCCGTATTTGAGTAACCTTTTGTGGTGTAATACAATCTTGAAGTATATACTTGCGTGCTTGTGAATCTGTAGTGTCTTGTGAACCGATAGGGTGTTGTGTTAGCAGTTCATGTTGGGCACCCACAATAAAGAATAAACCAAAACTCTTCAATGATGAAATTTTAAAAGAAATTAAACTAAGAATAATGTTAACGGAAAGAGACTAATGAAAATAATAAATAAGAAGGAACCGCCAATCTTCACAGAACATTGAAAGTTAAAATTTCTACCAAATGTTCCTAAGGCTTCTTGTGACCGTGCTTTAATCGACTGAAATTTTAAACCATAGGGTGTGTTTTCTTCTTTATCTATCCCTTGTTGCGTACCATTTCCTTTCCTCTGTGTAAGGTCGCATCGAGGACGATGCTTTCTTAAGGGGAGGAGAATGTAATGCCCCCAACCTACCTTGTCTCGGTCAACTTTATCTCCTGCTTGGCGTGGGCTGGAGGGAATTATTTTTTTTATTGTTGTTAGGGGCCTCTTTTTATTGCGTGGAGGGTGGAGTATTAAACTCTGGCGTGTTGGACTCCTTGCTGGTGGCCGCACGCATTTATTCTTTCGATTTGCAAATCTTTCCCAGATTTTCTTCTTGCCAGCTACGTAGATTGTTGGTGATTGCGCAAGACTTTTGTACTCCTTTTTACCTACTCGGCGCATTTTTTCTTCCTCCTGGCACATTTTCTCTGCCCTTGGTTGCTGCGTGAGTCTGGTTTGACGTGGGTGTAGATGGAGCTTCAGGCTGGGGCAGCAGGCATGTTGCAGTATAGTAGGAGCCTTCGTGAGCACCTCCAGCAAGCAGGTCGTCCAACTATGTTGTTAGCTGTTCAATATCGACTACATCCTCAATTCGGGATTCTCCTTCATGATATGGTTATCAAAATTGACTGTGACAGTGAGAGAGTTACCAGGAGATCTGGAGAAGATTATTGTTGAGATTCTCTATTGTTTTCTTACTTGTTTTACGTTGTAACTCATGGAAGAGTATCTCATACAAGTGGATCTGTTTTTATCAGAATATTCACGAAGCAAAAATTGCTTTGCTGTTTCATTTTTTTCCACTCTGCCCGTAGATGAGTATCTGTCTCCTTCTTGTGTCCGATTCTGGTGACTTCGGTCACACTTTGGCTCGTTTTTGTTGGCCTATCAAGCTTGGCCCGTAGCAAGTGCTCAACTCGGTGAAGCCAATATAATGGCGCATGCTTTTTGTGTTGGTGACAGATCACACCCACAGGCACAGGAGATCTATGCAATGTTGGAGAAAATGTCTTGGGAGATGAAGGTAGCAGGATATTTGTCGATTGTAACATGTCTTTGAGTGACATGAAAAGCCGGTTTTCAGTGAATGGGAAACCGATCTTTCACTTCATGGGTACATCAACATTCAGCCAGTACACTGTTGTACATGAGGTCTTGGAGCAGTTTGGAATACAACAAAAGTAGAAGTTGGATCAATAGTTGCAATATTTGGTCTTGGTACAGTCAGACTCGCGGTTGCAGAGGGTGCTAAAACAGCGGGTGCTTCACGTGTTATTGGCATTGACATTGATTCTAAGAAATTTGAAACTGCTAAGGATTTTGGAGTCACGGAGTTTGTTAATCCTAAAGATCATGATAAACCCATTCAGCAGGTGCTTGTTGATATGACCGATGGAGGTGTTGACTACAACTTTGAGTGTATTGGAAATGTTAGTATAATGCGAGCTGCTCTAGAGTGCTGTCATAAGGGTCGGGGGACGTCTGTTATTGTTGGTGTTGCAGCCTCTGGACAGGAGATTTCTACCCGACCTTTTCAGCTGGTTACAGGCCGTGTATGGAAAGGAACTGCTTTTGGTGGCTTCAAAAGTCACTCTCAAGTACCATGGCTTGTTGAAAAATACATGAATAAGGAGATCAAAGGTGATGAGTGAATTACACAAAATTTGACACGATTTGCACTTTAACGACATGACTTGATGCATTTCAGGAGTACTACATCGACATATACATCAAACATATGGATGGGCCCGGTGAACTCGGAAGCGAGAAAGGCAAAGAATAATCCACTGTTTAGAGGAAGCTATAGAAAGAAGAATCTTTGAGGGAATGAGACTTGAATTATGCAGTTGTGACCAAATTGGTCTTCTCTCTGATGTGACTCGCATATTCCGTGAAAATGGCCTGTCAGTCACCAGAAGAGAAGTGAGAACCAGGGGTGACAAAGCAGCATTGCATTGAAGAAATCTAGTGACTGGTCAGCCTTAATTGAGGATGCTAAGTCTAGGGACTTTTTTATTGATATGGAGTCTGTACCAAGAGATTGCTTTTGGTTATAAATCCATCTTCATTTGCTTTGTCTCAGACTAGGGCTGCTCCTAATATGAGAGCACCAAGGTTAGGAGGTGAAAATCATAAATGATCAGATGCATATGGAGATGGTGGAGGTGTTTGGATGAATGACGAAGGATCAAGTTCAATTGCCAAAAATGGGGCCTACAGAAGTTCTAGGGCTAATTTGGAGTGGTGTTGGGAGGATGTTGGCAAGTATTTTAGACCACCCACCCTGGCCGTGAACTCCTACCTGTGCCAACGTGAAGATGGTCGATGTTTGGGTGCCCAACGAGCTTGAAGAAAATGGAATTTGGCTTGGGTTATTGTTGCTGATCCGGGCGGTGTCCATGGAACCTACTGGATCTGGAGAAAAAAGGCAAGATATTTCTACACTTTTCTACTGCTATTATATTTACAATTATTGCGAAATCGAACCACTTTTCCTTGCATTGATTTGTCAGTTGGATGTCATGTTGGGAGATTTCCCCTTTTTGCTTGTTTCTTCTTTTTTAGCTTTTATCGTTCATAGTATGTTGGTCGAAAGGATGCGTGTGCCCTTTCCCCTGAATGTTATGTTTCTCTTGCTCGAGTGATAGAACTTCATCTGTTTGTTTATGTATTAATTCTTCTCTGCGATTGAGTTGCAAGTTATTATGTTGATCAAGCTAGTATTTTCGATATCATGGAAGTAAGTTTACAATAACTATGAAACCCCCGTCCTAGCACCCAAGTTTGTCCTTGACGTTTTTGTTAGCTCCTTCGCAAGTCCCTTTGATAACCTTTTGGCATCGAGAAAGAAAGGTTGTAGGATTGTGTGAGCAATGCGTGGGCTAGCCAGCTTAGAGTTTTGGTATTAAAACTGGTAGAATAAAAGGGTTCGTGTGCAACGTGTTTTGCCGTCTCACGTGTTTAGACTCTTATACTATCCTTCATCTTGTTTCTAGGCTTTTAAGGCCATCCTCAAGAAGTACCTTGACCATCCCTATCAACTTGAATCATAACTAGCTTTTCGGATCAACTAAGCTGGAGGTTTCATTGTGCGAATCCAATACCTCGTTGACACTAGAATAGTTTGGTCTAATCCCCTCTCAAAATTATTTCTGATGGCACTCTTCTATCTTTCCTAACTTGCATTATTTTCTCCCTTGTAATGTTAACGCTATTAATTAATATTGGTCAGTTTTTATGCACGTAATTACCGTAATAGTTTGTGATGGAGATTTCCTTAAATGTGATTGACCTTCGGGAAAAACTCAGCTTTCGTGTGATAATCTTATGAATTCATAGCGGAAGGTTTTGTTTTGATAAAGTCACTTAGAAATTATGTTTGTATCTATTTGTGCGACGGTTGACTGTGTTACCAAGGGTTGCCGTAAAATATGGTTGTTTTGGGATATGGGTAATTTATTTTAAATTAACCAAACATTAGTATTGTAGTGGAGGTTTGCAAATCCTTAGTGTTATAAAATTTGTTGATGACATTATTGTATACTCTTGTGTGTGGAACCCCTTCTTCTCTCGCATGCTTCTTGCTACTAGCTTTGTAAGACTTTGACCCTTTGCTTGAAACTTATGTTGTGTGTATACTCTATTTGATTTCGGTTTGAAACTCGTTGTATACATGGATTTTTGTGTTAATTTTTGAAACCCATGGTTCCCCTTTCTTGGGCCGATCAACTCTTGTTCTTTTAGAAATATATTATTTTAGTCTATGCATATGGTACCTTTGATAAATTTTCTAGATGGTTGGTGTATATATATCAAATCTCAATCTTGTAACTATTGTTATTTACTTACTTGATGGGAATTATGTTCTTTGCTAAATTGTTTATATCTCCTTATAGGGCCAAGGGCCATTCTCATACGATTATTACTTTCGTTGCTTTTGCTCCTAACTGAAGTACAAGGTCTTCTCCTTCTTTGATTGGCATGATGAAGACTCTATTATAACTTGATGTGTTGATAGTGTTTAGAGGTTTGAACCAATTCTTGTAATAAAGTGCTTCCTTTTCGTGATATTGTTAGATAATAGTTATGGTGGTTTTGTGTAGCCTTATCTTTTTAGTTCTCACGAACCGACTCTTGTGAAAAAAATTTGTTTGCAAATGGATTTTTGAGTAGATGAGGAATAGACTTGTAGATTTTTACATCAACCTCGAGTTGAGAAGTTCCTTTGTATGAATCCTTTTTATATTGTTCAACTATTGATAACATCTAGTGGAAATTTTAGAAGAGGATCATTGTCTTAGTGTATTGTATCGTGGATTATGTCGTCTTAACTTTGGAACCTTGAATTGTCTGTATATCATTGAAAATACAAGGAAATTTGTTACCGCGTGTTGAGTGACCTTAATGGATTATCGGTATTCTAAGAATTGATGTAACCTTATTTCGTCTTCGTAAATAAATATTGTTAAATTTTCACCCCTACGATTAAATGCTGAGTTAAATCATTCTAAGACTTAGTAATTGTGAGTTATAAGTAAAATAGAATGGGTTGTTTAATACTTATAGAAGTTAAACTAAAATTTATATTGCAAATAAATTGGTGTAGAGGTGACCAACTTGAGAACATGTAATTCCATAAGTGATCACGAGATGAAACTATCCCTTGTTAAGTAACATTATATAACTTGATATCCCTAACTACACTATTGAACACTATCCCTTTACGGTGAAATTTGTAAAATGACCCTAAGGTGAAATGAACTATTAGTTGTTTGAAGATGATAAGATTTAATAAGCCAAAGAAAACAAATTGGAGACCTCACCATCTTTCTCACCGCCATTTTGAAAGTAAATTTTTATTCCTTATTAATACTTTTAGCGAAGTCTAAGTAAAGTTGTTGATAATTCTGGTTAAGAGCCCTAACTTCAATTAAATACTAGAAATAACTAATGAGGTCCTAAAAAATGTTTCATCTCGACCTTCTCCCTCTAACCCTTTTTCCAAGGCACCTTGTATCTCTTCTCTCAAGTGTGTTGAACTTAAAACTATGTTGTCTTGTGGGCAAGAACGAATCTTAGTAGCGTTAGTGGTGGGCAGATGGCCTTGTGAAATTTAATTACTCCTTTTTCTTGATAAACAAATTAAGAAAATAAATGTCATAATAGAGAAGATTTTAAGATAATTACTCAGTGTCAAAGGAATAAACTTTTCTTTGCAAGTTAAATCATACGAATCATATCTTGAGCCTCCTTGAAAACGTAGGATAAGAATTACAAGATGTCCTTTTAAAATAAATAACCCTCAAGAATATCTCCTTGTGGTTGGACTCTATGTTGTCTTGTCAAAAAGAAAAGTAGATTGTCCTTGATAGGTGTGAACGTTTCCATGTTGCCTTTATGGCCATCCTTGTATCAAGTTGTTCACAGTGTTAGTTGTATACTTGGTGACGACATGTTGCGTCATGTTATGTGTCAAGCAAGTCAAAAAAAAAAAGTTATCCTGTATTTCATTGTGTTGTTCGTGTGTGATTATTTGGGTCGTTACACTTGGTATCAGAGCATAGGTTCATGCTCTCGAACCTATGGGCGGATTGGTGTTACATGATGATCTTTGCGCATGATGATGATGATGTTGCATGATGGTGGTAGATATTGGAAGAGTAATGTGCTTTAAACGTGATGTGATTATTGTCGTAATTGTGATATTGTGAACGCACATGATGTGTATGTCACCTTGTGCGTGTTTGTGATCATGTTGATATGTTGGGGATGGGAGTATTCTCTCTCCTTCTTGTGGATTCTATGAAGAGTTCACGTGTGAATTACTGTTTGTGGCGTGTGAAAAGAATTATATAGTGGATGACATAGTGTTAGAGCATTGTGGCATATTGTGATATGTGGGTGTATCAATGTGTTGTATGACTAGATTGATGTTAAAAGAAATGAGTTGTATCATGATTTTTTACCATGTTTTGAAGAAATGTGTGTACCACCTTGTTATGCAGCAATGGATGTTATGTTGAGATGTACTATGTTCATCGTATGTATGACTGTGCAAATATGTAATGCTTCATGTTGTGATTTTGGGTCATACGGTGAGTGTATGAACCCTATCGTATGGTGCTTGCACTTTGGGTGCAGAATGTGGTAAAGTGATGTGTTACACTCAGTGAATGTATGATCGTGATCTACCCTGTATATGTACCATATGTAAGACGTTATGGTAGTTATGTGTGTGCCACCGTTATGTTAGTGATGTTGTTGTATGTTATGTTGTGAACCTTACGCTAAGCGATCTGAGAGGGAAATCGGTAGAAGTGTATGTTGAGAGTGAGGAATGGTGTACCATGGGTCAATAACTCGAGCCAAAACTCAGTTTAGTAGATAACATGTGATTCTTTCCTCTCTCCCTATGTGGTTGTATGTACGCAACCTAAGTGCAACTATGACTATGTTTAGCCTTGTCGAAGTGGTGGCGGGATGATTCAGATGGAGGTGATGACAGTTGTATTATTGATATGTATTTACAAGCTGAGGCTCGATGTTCCGAGTGCTAGCAACTCGTTGAGTACCCCTTTGGTGGCTAGATAAGGCCACACAGTTATCGTAATGTGACATTATTATAAGTTGATTTTATTCGTAAATTGAGCTTTTTACTTTATTTTGTAAGGACCAGCAACTTTTCTTGATTGCCATGCTTTACAATTTTGGGCATTTCCTTGGTTTGTGGCACTAACATGGGGATTTTGATACTAACTATGGCTATTTGGCCATTTATTTTGCTTGATTTTGGGTCTTCTTTTAAATTTGGAATTTTTATCGCCTTGCCCAAGGCTTGTACTTTGCCACTTGGCACTTTGATTGGATTGTTGTGCTGGTTCTATTGTCGTGATGTGTGGAATAGGGTCATAGGATGCACCATGGATTGGTTGGACCTATGGACCCGCTTCGTTGTATGGGGGTACGCCCCGAGGAGTTACATATAACTAGCGGGTTGTTGAACCATGCGTTATTATGTCACTTGGGTTAGGAGTGTTCGAACTCTATGTGTCTTGGACCATAGGGTCAACCGGCCTCCTTAAAGGAGGCATAAGAGTTTGAGGGAGGCATAAGAGTTTGAGGAGGCATAAGAGACTTGAGGGAGGCATAAGAGTTTGAGGGAGGCTTATGATATTTGTCTGTATGGTTGATGTTTCAGGATATATGTTGAGTTATTGTGATGTTTGGTAGTGGTATTTTGATGTATGTGTTACTCATGTCAGATGGATATGTGTTGTGATGTTGTGGATATGTCATTGATTCCCTTGTGGACACTATGTACCTGTAGCATGGTTTGGTGTTATGTGAATTTTTCATTGATGCAAATTGAGGAAATGTCTGGTGGATTGTAGTACTCTTTTGGTTGAGTATTTTGTATGTCAGTCTTTGATGTGTGACGAGTACTATGTTATGTGGAGTGTGCCTATTCTATTCCGTATTTGGGTAACCTTTTGTGGTGTAATACAATCTTGAAGTATATACTTGCGTGCTTGTGAATCTGTAGTGTCTTGAGAACCGATAGGGTGTTGGGTTAGCAATTCATGTTGGGCAACCACAATAAAGAATAAACCAAAACTCTTTAATGATGAAATTTTAAAAGAAATTAAACTAAGAGTAATGTTAACAGAAATAGACTAATGAAAATAATAAATAAGAAGGAACTGCCAATCTTCACAGAACATTTAAAGTTAAAATTTCTACCAAATGTTCCTAAGGCTTCTTATGACCGTGCTTTAATCGACTAAAATTTTAAACCATAGGGTGTGTTTTTCTTCTTTATCTATCCCTTGTTTGCGTACTATTTCCTTTCTCTCTGTGTAAGGTCGCATTGTGGACGATGCTTTCTTAAGGGGAGGAGAATGTAATGCCCCAACCTACCTTGTCTCGGTCAACCTTATCTCCTCTTGGCGTGGGCTGGAGGGAATTATTTTTTTATTGTTGTTAGGGGCCTCTTTTGTTGACTGACTGCGTGGAGGGTGGAGTATTAAACTCTGGCGTGTTGGACTCCTTGCTGGTGGCTGCACGCATTTATTCTTTCTGATTTGTAAATCTTTCCCAGATTTTCTTCTTGCGCCTACGTAGATTGTTGGTGATGCGCAAGACTTTTGTACTCCTTTTACCTACTCGGCGCTTTTTTTTCTTCCTCCGGCACATTTTCCGCCCTTGGTTGCTGCGTGAGTCTGGTTTGACGTGGGTGTAGATGGAGCTTTAGGCTGGGGCAGCAGGCATGTTGCAGTATAGTAGGAGCCTTCGTGAGCACCTCCAGCAAGCAGGTCGTCCAACTATGTTGTTAGCTGTTCAGTATCAACTGCATCCTCAATTCGGGATTCTCCTTCATGATATGGTTATCAAAATCGACTGTGACAGTGAGAGAGTTACCAGGAGATCTGGAGAAGATTATTGTTGAGATTCTCTATTGTTTTCTTACTTGTTTTACGTTGTAACTCATGGAAGAGTATCTCATACAGGTGGATCTGTTTTTATCAGAATATTCACGAAGCAAAAAATTGCTTTCTTTGTTTCATTTTTTTCCACTCGCCTAGTAGATGAGTATCTGTCTCCTTCTTGTGTCCGATTTTGATGACTTCGGTCACACTTTGGCTCGCTTTTTGTTGGCCTATCAAGCTTGGCCCGTAGCAAGTGCTCAACTCGGCGAAGCCAATATAATGGCGCATGCTTTCGTGTAGGTGACAGATCGCACCCACAGGCACAGGAGATCTATGCAATGTTGGAGAAAATGTCTTGGGAGATGAAGGTAGCAGGATATTTGTCGATTCGAGAACATGTCTTTGAGTGACATGAAAAGCCAGTTTTCAGTGAATGGGAAACTGATCTTTCTCTTCATGGGTACATCAACATTCAGCCAGTACACTGTTGTACATGAGGTCTTGGAGCAGTTTGGAATACAACAAAAGTAGAAGCTGGATCAATAGTTGCAATATTTGGTCTTGGTACAGTCAGACTCGCGGTTGCAGAGGGTGCTAAAACAGCGGGTGCTTCACGTGTTATTGGCATTGACATTGATTCTAAGAAATTTGAAACTGCTAAGGATTTTGGAGTCACGGAGTTTGTTAATCCTAAAGATCATGATAAACCCATTCAGCAGGTGCTTGTTGATATGACCGATGGAGGTGTTGACTACAACTTTGAGTGTTTTGGAAATGTTAGTATAATGCGAGCTGCTCTAGAGTGCTGTCATAAGGGTCGGGGGACGTCTGTTATTGTTGGTGTTGCAGCCTCTGGACAGGAGATTCCTACCCGACCTTTTCAGTGGTTACTGGAGCCGTGTATGGAAAGGGCTGCTTTTGGTGGCTTCAAAAGTCACTCTTAAGTACCATGGCTTGTTGAAAAATACATGAATAAGGAGATCAAAGGTGATGAGTGAATTACACAAAATTTGACACGATTTGCACTTTAACCGACTTGATGCATTCCAGGAGTACTACATCAGACATATGGATGGCTGCCCAGTGAACTCGGAAGCAGAAAGGCAAAGAATAATCCACTGTTTAGAGGCAGCTATAGAAAGAAGAATCTCTGAGGGAATGAGACTTGAATTATGCAGTTGTGACCAAATTGGTCTTCTCTCTGATGTGACTCGCATATTCCGTGAAAATGGCCTATCAGTCACTAGAGCAGAAGTGAGCACCAGGGGTGACAAAGCAGCTGCATTGAAGAAATCTAGTGACTGGTCAGCCTTAATTGAGGATGCTAAGTCTAGGGACTTTTTTATTGATATGGTGTCTGTACCAAGAGATTGCTTTTGGTTATAAATCCATCTTCATTTGCTTTGTCTCAGACTAGGGCTGCTCCTAATATGAGAGCACCAAGGTTAGGAGGTCCAAATCATAAACAATCAGATGCATATGGAGATGGTGGAGGTGTTTGGATGAATGACGAAGGATCAAGTTCAATTGCCAAAAATGGGGCCTACAAAAGTTCTAGGGCTAATTTGGAGCGGTGTTGGGAGGATGTTGGCAAGTATTTTAGACCACCCACCCTGGCCGTGAACTCCTACCTGTGCCAACGTGAAGATGGTCGATGTTTGGGTGCCCAACGAGCTTGAAGAAAATGGAATTTGGCTTGGGTTATTGTTGCTGATCCGGGCGGTGTCCATGGAACCTACTGGATCTGGAGAAAAAAGGCAAGATATTTCTACACTTTCTCTCTGCTATTATATTTACAATTATTGCGAAATCGAACCACTTTTCCTTGCATTGATTTGTCGGTTGGATGTAATGTTGGGAGATTTCCCCTTTTCTGCTTGTTTCTTCTTGTTTTAGCTTTTATCGTTGACAGTATGTTGGTCGAAAGGATGCGTGTGCCCTTTCCCCTGAATGTTATGTTTCTCTTGCTCGAGTGATAGAACTTCGTCTGTTTGTTTATGTATTAATTCTTCTCTGCGATTGAGTTGCAAGTTATTATGTTGATCAAGCTAGTATTTTCGATATCATGGAAGTAAGTTTACAATAACTATGAAACCCCCGTCCTAGCACCCAAGTTTGTCCTTGACGTTTTTGTTAGCTCCTTCGCAAGTCCCTTTGATAACCTTTTGGCATCGAGAAAGAAAGGTTGTAGGATTGTGTGAGCAATGCGTGGGCTAGCCAGCTTAGAGTTTTGGTATTAAAACTGGTAGAATAAAAGGGTTCGTGTGCAACGTGTTTTTCCGTCTCACGTGTTTAGACTCTTATACTATCCTTCATCTTGTTTCTAGGCTTTTAAGGCCATCCTCAAGAAGTACCTTGACCATCCCTATCAACTTGAATCATAACTAGCTTTTCGGATCAACTAAGCTGGAGGTTTCATTGTGCGAATCCAATACCTCGTTGACACTAGAATAGTTTGGTCTAATCCCCCTCTCAGAATTATTTCTGATGGCGCTCTTCTATCTTTCCTAACTTGCATTATTTTCTCCCTTGTAATGTTAACGCTATTAATTAATATTGGTCAGTTTTTATGCACGTAATTACCGTAATAGTTTGTGATGGAGATTTCCTTAAATGTGATTGACCTTCGGGAAAAACTCAGCTTTCGTGTGATAATCTTATGAATTCATAGCGGAAGGTTTTGTTTTGATAAAGTCACTTAGAAATTATGTTTGTATCTATTTGTGCGACGGTTGTTGTGTTACCTGAGGGTTCCGTAAAATATGGTTGTTTTGGGATATGGGTAATTTATTTTAAATTAACCAAACATTAGTATTGTAGTGGAGGTTTGCAAATCCTTAGTGTTATAAAATTTTTTGATGACATTATTGTATACTCTTGTGTGACGGAACCCCCTTCTTCTCTCGCATGCTTGCTACTAGCCTGTAAGACTTTGACCCTTCTTGGATGATTGGAAAATCTTGTAGTTAATGGTCAAAACTAGTATACCTTGCCTTCGCTTCGAAACTTATGTTGTGTGTATACTCTATTTGATTTCCGGTTTGAAACTCAATTATACATGGCTTTTTGTGTTAATTTTTGAAACCCGTGGTTCCCCTTTCTTGGGCCGATCAACTCTTGTTCTTTTAGAAATATATTATTTTAGTCTATGCGTATGGTACCTTTGATAAATTTTCTAGATGGTTGGTGTATATATATCAAATCTCAATCTTGTAATTATTTTTATTTACTTACTTGATGGGAATTCTGTTCTTTGCTAGATTGTTAATCTCTCCTTATAGGGCAAGGGCCATTCTCATACGATTATTACTTTCGTTTCTTTTGCTCCTAACTGAAGTACAAGGTATTCTCCTTCTTTGATTGGCATGATGAAGACTTTATTATAACTTGATGTGTTAATAGTGTTTAGAGGTTTGAACCAATTCTTGTAATAAAGTGCTTCCTTTTCGTGATATTGTTAGATAATAGTTATGGTAGTTTTGTGTAGCCTTATCTTGCTCGAGTTCTGCGAACCGACTCTTGTGGAAAAATTTTTGCAAATGGATTTTGCGAGTAGATGAGGAATAGACTTGTAGATTTTACATCAACCTCGGTTGAGAAGTTCCTTTGTATGAATCCTTTTTATATTGCTTAAGCTGTTGATAACATCTAGTGGAAATTTTAGAAGATATAAATAGGTAAATAAGTTAGGTAAATAATAGAGGTGATTAATAAATAGGTAAATAAGTTTAGGTAAATATAAGGGCCCGCACTTTAAAGATTAATAAATAGGTTTTAACACATATATGTAAAAATTCTAAATAATTACTTAGATTAAAAATAAGTTACATAATATAATATAGTATAATATAATACTTACATAAGAAAATTACGTATAAGTGACTATATTTTGATAAATAATTATAATATTAAATTATGAATTATACTTACAAATGTATTTTATGAAGTGTTGCACTTAAATTTATTATAATAAATTATAATATTATAAATTTAGGTAAGCCATAGGTGTTTAAATATTAAATAGTTAAATATATAAATAAATAAAACTAGGTAAATAAATACAAAATAGGTCCATATGTCTTTAAATATTAAATAAAAAACCATAGAAATATATTAAATTTTAAATTCATCATAAATCAAATACCTATATTACTTACATAGGTAAATTAGTTTAACATATTATTTAGGAGGTGAATATATAAATAAATAAGTAAATACATAGTTAAAAATAAGTTATATAATATAATAAATAAATTATATCATCATCATTATTGTCATCATCGTTATTGTACATGTTTAGATATTCATTTCACCGTCATCATAGACATCATCGCTAGATCATGATCGTAATTTTCATCTTTACATCCATGGTCATTTTCATCTACCATTATCATCATTATCATGGATATTCAGGGTTTAAGGTTTACAAATTGTGACATAGTTTTCATCTTTGTCATCGTCATCACTATCATTGTCATCATTGTCATCATTATCCTCATCATCATTACTACCACCATTAACACCACCACCATCAACATCTTTTCCATCATCATCGTGAATATTAATCTTATTAGTATTATTGATATTATTATGTGAATTTGTAAATAAATTAAATATTACAATCGTCATCAGATTGTGATCGTGATTGTCATGATCATGGTCATTGTCATTTTCATCATCATCATTATTGTCACCATCATTATCGTACATGTTTAGGTATTCATTTCACCGTCATCATAGTCATCATCATGATTATCATCGTCGATATAATCATTGTTAGATCATGATCATGATTTTCATCTTCACATTCATGGTCATTGTCATTTTCCATCATCATCATCATTATCATTATCGTCACCATCGTTATCGTGCATATTTAGTGTTTAAGTTTTACAAATTATGGCATAGTTTTCATATTGTTCATCATCATAAATATCATTTCGTTGTTGTCATCATTCTCCTCACCACCATTAACACCACTACCATCAACATCATTGCCACCATCATCATCATGAATATTAATATTATTAGTATCATTGATATTATTAGGTGAATTTGTAAATAAATTAAATATTACAATTATCATCGATTATTATCGTGATTCTCATGATCATGGTCATTTTCATTTGTCATCATCATCATTATTGTTGTCATCACTATCGTACATGTTTAGATTTTAAGGTTTATAAATTGTGTTTTTGTACAAGTTTTTATAAATGGATCTCAAGGATATATTCTAAGCATTATATACATAGTTGGTGGTGGTCCACTAAAACCATATGAAATCCATACTTATGAAATCCACTAAAACCATATGAAATCCATACTTATGTAATTAAAATATACCGAGAGGTGTATTCCATGAGGTGCCTATTATAGATGTGTAACATAAGTGCAATAGGCCCCTTGAAAAATATACCTCTCGGAATATTTTACATATATTAATATAAGATAGGTATACTAGTATAATGTATTCCTACTAACATTTTTATGGTTTATAAAAAATTTACACCTTTAAATTTACAACTTAGAAAAAAAGTAACCGGTCTAAATTTACGGTTTAAAATTTTATTAAATTGTAAATTAGGTTGAAATATGGAAATACGGTCCAGAGACCATCAAATTCAAGGCCTGCTTACCATTATCCAATCTCAAATAATGCAACTTTTTTCTTATAAAAAACTTGTTCACCAATGACTTTAAGTGGTACAAAAACACCAATTTATCACACAAATCCTTTATAGTTTTCTCAATAGAGACAATCAACAACATACATTCAAAAATAAAAAACCTAATAGTAGTACTCTTGACCTTCCTATTAATCATGTCCCACTCTTCTTATGCCAATCTTGTAAAATATATTTTTTTCATCACGATCCATTGATCTCTATCTATCAAAAGATCCTCCATCTTGAGTTCATATCACTCAAAATTCTTGTGGTTAAAATTTTCAAACTCAATTCTCCTACTCCTTGCCATATTTAAGATTCTACAAAAACTAGGTTTGCAATCTCACATAATAGTTTAAAGCAAAAAAAAACCCTCCCAAGTTTTCAACATTTGCTTTATGATCATAGAAGTTGGGATTTTGGACAACCATTTATGCAATAAACTAAACAAAGATATAATAATAAAAATATAAATAGCTAAGACATGTAAAAGAATAGCCACACAATGTTTACCCTAGGAAAAAACTTTTGGTGTAAAAACCTAGCCATAACCTATTTTATTGTATTAACTTGAAGCTAGCTCCAAATATAATATACCTTTAACAAAGGTTTTTCTTCCAACTACATTAATCTTGCACAAGTTATACACCAAACTTGTATTCATCCTTACCCTCTCAAAATGAGAGCATACATTTATATAGCCAAGCACATCTTATAATTAATCTTCCCTAAAAAGAAAGCTAAAAAGCCTAAAATTATGTCTTTAAAACTTAGAACCGTTGATTTTTACAACGAACTCAAGGTATTGAGCTAAATTAAGGTTTCCACTATAACTATCTTCCACTAAATTTGGGTTGTGATTTTTATTCAAAGCAACCTGAAAATAATCCAACAAATGACATTAGTGTTGCATGGAATATGGTGACATTCAAACACAAACTACTATCGGTAGATTCTTCCCACACATCGAACAAAAAACAAGATGCATCATATTCGAACACTTGTGGTTATAAAAATCTCTTGGCTAGAGTGGTCTTTTTATATCCACCCATCTCATATATATAACAAAAAATTTCCTTCCTTTTCATATTCTTGAGGTAGTTATTTAAAAATATTGTTCCTAGTCATTAATTCGACAAGATTCATGGCAGTTTCTATAACTCTTGTTTTCTACTTGTATTAGGACGATAAACAATTTGTTTTTACACAAATTCTCAACATAAAGAAACAAATTCAAATAAAATACTAGATTAAAATCCTTAAAATTCTCAAAGAGAAAGTATTACTAAATATGATGCCTAAACTCGTAACCAAAGATAAATGAAATAGAGTGGAGGATTTCTTTCCGGTTGTCAAGTTTTTTTAGATGTATGGTTTTATTTTTAGTTTGTATTTGGTAAATGAATTAACATAAAATCTATTTTCTACCTAGCAAAGGTCGAAGGTGCCGAAATATTTTTTTATCAAACTTTGTAAATCTAGAAGTAAAACTTCTAAATAATGGTTCAATGGACACCATATTTAGCATTTCAAATCAACACTTTTTAATATTGTAATAATATATAAAGAGATTTATGACATTATTTTGTTGGATTCATAGTTAAAAAATTAATACAAATGGTATAAAAATATTGGTTCCCATGTCGCTATCAAACATATAATTTTAAAAGGACAAATAAAACACAAAACCTAACCTTAAAACACAAAAAAATGAAGGATTTAAAGTATTTCTAAAACTTAAAACTGAAATCTGAATCACAAAATATAACGAGATTTATCTACCTAAATATTGAGAGCTTCAAACTCAAAAACCTCAAATATAAGAAAACGTATATAACTTGAACATAGAAACCACACAACTAGAAACCTAAAATTTGAAAGTTAAAACCCTAAAACATGGAAACCCTAGGAAAAAAACATGTTTTTATAAAATACCCTTGAAACCTAACATATGAAAGGAGAAATTGAAACTTGAAAATAAAAAAATTTGACCGTGAAAAGCCTAAAACTTGAAAATCGAAAATACATGCATTAGATATGTATTTGTTTATGAATTTCATGTTGATTTATTTTATATGGTCTTAATCTAGTTGCATGTCCAAAGGTATGAACTTATAAAATTGAATTAGAAATCTATTTCTCAAAGAATGCAAGGTGTGGCAAAATTCGAATTTGGTTTTTAGGCTCATACCTTGAATAGTCTAATTTCCTATTATACCTTAAAGTAACCCGATCTAAAAAATAGAGCACATTCTTTGTTTAATTGTCACTTTTATAAAATTAATTAGATTTTGGTTTCTATTGAGATAATTAAATATTTTATTAATTATTGAATTATTTTTAGGTAGGAGTTATAGAATAGATGATGAACATGTAGTTTATATGAGCGTATCTAGTTTCCTATGTTATCCGATTCCATTATTCTCTAATAGATGTCCATGTCATGTTCAAACACTCTCATTTTTCCAAATGTTGGGGTGATTCATGGAGTCTTGCTTTACACTTACCAACTACATTTATTTGAATTTTTCAAGGTATTTTAAAAATTGTTATTTTGTATATTATGTAATTATTAGTCCATGAGACCAAATTTATTTCAAGTATTCTTTCAAACACTTCACATGCCTTGTGCATGCTTCCACATTTTGCATACGTATCTACCAGGGCACTTGCAACTAAAATATATAAAAAAATCCCTGCTCCATAATTATTTGATGGACATTAATACCTTGTTTCAAATCTCCTAATTTGGTTTAAGCTCAAAGTATGCCCAAGGTGAACTGATCATATTGGAAACCTATTATTTGCATTAATCATGTTTAATAAGAATGTTGATGATAAAATTTATAGTTTCATTAAGATGTTGGTCATTGTGTCTCATGGTGTTGTCATTGATGTCAAAGGTCATTTATGGAAATGGGAGTCTAAGTTTCATAGGTGTTTCCATGAGGTGATGATTAAACTAAAATGGAATATATATTGGATCTAAAATATTTTAATGTAAAATGCACATAAATAAATAACAACTAACTAAATAAGGAAAGTGACCCAAGCAACTAAGAAAGTAGAAATGTAAAACCCTAGTGTACAAGTAGAGTTAGAAACAACTCATTTGATTCGATGAGATTGTTGGACTATGTCACAATGATGGAGGGAGAAACATGAGGAAGAGATGATGCGCCAAAATTCGTAGGAACTTGACAAGGTCATAACTTGAGCTCCGGGTGTCCGTTTGAGTCTTTTTTTTTTTTGAAATCACATGTTTCGATGAGGCGAACGCAGCTTGTGAAAGAACAAACCCTACCGGTTGGGGCAAGTTTTCGACACATTTTAGGGCCCTAAATCCACCATCTTGAGGCCAAAAATTAGGATTTAAGTTATAGTTCAGTTTTTTCCTATTTTGGGGCATTAGTTAATTTTAGTCTAATAATTGCATTATGGATTAGAAAGTTGGCAATTCCTCTAATTTAGGGATGTAGAAGATGCTTGGAAATTTTTTTGTCCATATGAGTAAGCATGTAAACTTACTAAGAATAACGAGTTATTGTAAACTCGCTAAAAATAGAAATTTTCGCCACCTAGAGTACATTTAGTCAGAGTTAGTTAGAGTTTACTTGGCAACTCGAGTTGGGAGTTGTTTTCCTATTTAGGAAACATTTTAATTCATTATTCAATAATGAAGAAGGAGATCTATTTTCTTTGGAGTTCATATTATTTTCAGTAAATCATGTTTGGTTAGAATTTGGCTACATTATCTAGTATCGAGCTAGTTCGATTCTTTTATAAAAAAAAATGGCAGGAAGATGAAGAGGAAGAGGAGGCGATGTGCCGGATGAATCGAAATATGCAAGATCTACAGAGGCAAGTTGTTGTGCTTGCTGCAATGATAACCCAAAGAGGAAATCAAGGTGGAGATGACATGACGAAGAAGAAGTTTGTGAAGAGGAGGAAACACAAGTGCCACCATTAGCTTTTGAAGAAAGGATGCTTCGTACATTAGAAGGGACGAATGATGGGATAAGAGTTGATATTTTAGAGTATGGTGGTAGTCTAAAACCGGAGGAGGTGATAGATTGGTTGAATAGCATGGGGAAAGTTTTTTGAGAGGAAGGCTATATCGAGAAGAAAAGGAGGTAAAATTTACATGCACGAAATTGAAAGGTCATGCTATGTTATGATGGGATCACCTACGTAAAGAGAGGTCAAGAAAGGGGAAAGAAAGAATTAGGACATGGATTAAGATGGAGAATAATCGAAGGATAAATTTCTCCCTGTGGATTATGCATAAACCCTTTACAAGAGGTTTCAGAATCTCAAACAGAACTTACAAACAATGCAAGAATACAAAGATGAGTTCTACAAGTTGTCCATTCATGTAGAGCATGAAGAAATTGAGGAAAAAATGGCTGAAAGGTATGTAAATGGATTAAAATTTTATATTCAAGATGAGATAAGTATGCATAGGATTAAGAGCATGGAGGATGCCTATCAATTAGCCTTAAAGGCTCAGGAAAAAAAAATCGTCAAAGTTTTAGGAGATCACCTAGAATGAATAGGGGGGCCTCATCTTCCTTTTATGGACGAGCTGGTTTCAACCAAGGTAGGGAGAATCATCTCATGGATTAGATGAGAAAGAAAATATGAGACAAGATTTCCAAAATCAATAAAGAGGCAAGAGGATTTTCTAGTGGCAGAGGATACGGCGATGATAGAGGAAGGGAGGCTCCACGAAGACTATTTTTTTGTTACAGATGTGGTAAAGAGGGGCATTGAGATTTTGAATGCCTGTATTCTTATTCACATGAAAAGAGACAAGGAGATGCACCAAGATTAAATCTAATTGAAGCTGAACAAGTAGAAGATTAACAGGACCTAGAAATTCCACCAGATGTGGGAGAAAATTTGATGATGAAGAGGACGATGATTGGTCCAAGAAAGGATATCAAGGGGGATGCATGGCTACGTAAAAATATTTTCAAAACAAGATGCACTTTAGGAGGAAAGGTATGTAATGTTATTATTGATGGTGGTAGTTGTGAGAACATGTTTTTAAATGAGATGGTCAAGAAATTGGGTTTGCATTGTGAGAAGAATCATAACCATTACCGTATTGCATGGTTTAAAAGGGTAATGAAGTTATTGTTGATAAGAGATGTTTAATAAGTTTTTCTATTGGGAAAAGTTACAAGGATGAGATTTTGTGTGACGTTATTCCTATGGAAGCATGTCATATGCTGCTAGAAAGACCATGACAATTTGATAGAAAGCTATTCATGATGGGGGAAGAATACTTAAGGAAGAGGGGAAGGCTGAAAATATGCTTTCTACAAAGGAATTTGTGAAGGAGGAAAAGGTAACCGGTTTTTGTTATGCACTAGTCGCCAACAAGGATGAACCTGCAAGTGCAAAAATACCAAAGAGTAGAAACAACAGAATTAATAAAATAAGTTTCTGATGTTATCCCGATGAGCTACCAGACGGATTACCACCCAAAAGATATATTCAATACCATATTGATTTGATTATAGGGTCTTCATTCCCAAATCAAGTGGCTTATAGGATGAGCCTGACATTGCATGGTGAGTTAAATAGGAAAGTGGCAGAGCTCTCGAGAAAGGGTGTCATGAGGGAGATCATGAGTCCATGTGCAACCCCACTTTATTAACACTAAAGAAGGATGGAACATGGAGAATGTGCACTGATAGTTGAGAAATCAATAAAATTACAATCAAGTATAGGTTCCCAATACCTCGCCTTGATGATATGATGGATGTGCTTGCTAGATCTAGGTATTTCACCAAGATTGATCTTCGAAGTGGTTACCATCAGATTTGGATCAGAGAAGGAGATGAGTGGAAAACAATTCAAGACAGGAAATAGATTATATGAGTGGTTGGTAATGCCATTCGGGTTATCCAATGCACCTAGTACTTTTATGAGACTAATGAACACTGTTTTGTGGAAGTATAATGGTAAGTTTGTTGTGGTTTATTTTGATGATATATTGATCTTTTGTAAAACTAAGGAAGAATATTTGAGGCATCTAAGGGTGATATTTAAATTGTTAAGGAAAGAGAACTATATGCAAATATGAAGAAGTGCACATTTATGCAAGAGAGTTTGGTATTCTTGGGCTTTATTATTTCAGAAAATGGGGTACAAATGGACTGAAAAGATAAAGGTAATTATTGAATGGCCTACTCCACGGAGTATAACAGAGGTAAGAAGCTTTCATGGTCTAGCAACATTTTACAAAAAGTTTATTAAAAATTTTAGTAGTATTGTAGCACCTATAACAGATTGCACAAAAGGAAGGGAGTTTTTGTGGATGAAGGCAGCTGAGGATAGTTTTCAGTTCTTTAAAATGAAGGTGAAAAAGGCACCTATTTTGGCACTAATGATTTTGATAAAGTGTTTGAGGTTGATTGTGATGCCTCGCATGTGGGTATTGGTGCTATTCTAAGTCAAGGTGGAAATCCAGTAGCTTTCTTTAGTGAGAAATTGAATGAGGTAAGAAATAACTACTCTACTTATGATGTGGAATTTTATGCAATTGTACAAGCATTAAGGCATTGGAGGCATTACTTAGTGCCTAAGGAGTTTGTGTTATTTTCTGAGCACATAGCTCAAGTATGTGAATACACAAAAGAAGTTAAATAGTAGGCATGTAAAGTGGGTATCATTTTTGTAGGGTTATACTTTTTCTCTAAAACATAAATCAAGAAAATAGAATCAAGTTCTGAGATGCATTGAGTAGGTGAGTGACTTTGTTTACCACTATGGAAAATGAGGTGGTGGGTTTTGAAGCAATAGAGGGTTTTATTGTTCGATATTGATTTCAAGGATATTGTTGAAAGGTTAACTTGTCCATTGTCAGAAAATGCAGGAGATGTTCTGGATGAATACATTTTATAGGATGGCTATCTATTCAAGGGACGCCAACTATGTATTCTAGTTGGGTCTATGAGAGAGAACATAGTAAAAGAGTTACATAGTAGAGGATTGGCTCGGCATTTTGGTAAAGATAAGATGATAGCCTTGGTAGCAGAGAAATACTATTGGCCAAAGCTGAAAAGAGATGTGGTAAGATATGTGGAGAGGTGTCGAATTTGTCAAGTCTCGAAAGGCCATGCACAGAATATAGGGTTGTATATGCCGTTGCCTATTCCTAAAGGGTTGTGGACAGATCTGAGTATGGATTTTGTTTTGGGATTACCAAAAACACAACATAATAAGGCAGTACATTACACCTGAATTCCCCATTAAATTCAACGACATAGAGAGTGAATAATTTCATCACAAGCACATCAACATGATAACAAATACGCTTTAAGTGACATGCACCACAAGTGCTTTCATAAGGTCACAATTACAACACTGTTCACATTATAATATATGTCACATTACTCTTCCAGTGTCCACCACCATCATGCAGAATCACAACTCCAATGCATCCCAGAGGTTAAAGATCATGAACCTCCACTCTGATACCATATGAAGTGCCCACAATTTACACAGACAATTACAATAGTAAAATACCAGGATAATTTTTTTTTGACTTACATTGCTCAATACACACAACACAGCATGGGCTTCAAGTATAGAAACTTGACTCGCAAACGAAAATCACATAAGTCATCGACTCACATAGACACATGAAAACAACATAGGCATGTTGATGCCACACTTTTTCCAATGAACGAATACTAGCAATGCCCCAACCATAGAAAGAAGACTGAAGGATAGGAAAACCCAAAACATAACTTTTCTTTAATTGTATTTTAATTACAATTAACATTCCAAAAACATTATTGTGCAAGGATAGATTCCTCCTTTTTCCAAATACAAAAACTTTAAGTTCATCCCACATATAATTTACAATTCAACCATTTTAAGTTAGCTTCTTATTCTTTACAAAATTTCCCATAACTTACACACTCATTTGGCATAATTCAAATGCATATAAAGTACTTAATTATCTTACTCTTATGTTAAAAATCTTCTTCTCGAACATACATTCAATGTCTACCTTTTTACTCTTACCACTCAAGTGAATGCGACTTGGTTTCCATATAGCGATAACGGAGATTTAAAATACAAGATAGCTTTTTACCACAAAACATTCCTCGATCATGGTACAGTTATTTCCCTACCATAGTTATTCTAATTCAATGACTTGTGAAATTCCATTTTGTTTTATATATGTATTTTGTTTTCTTGAAGGTTGATCACACCAGAACAATTCATATTCTTTGAAACAAAAGATTATTTTTAATTGGAATATAAGGTCTTCAAGGGTGGCATTAATCCGAACTTAAAATCTCGTCTTTACTCTCATATGCTTTATTTTCTACGTCACGTTATGGCCTTATTATTAGCATTGTCTTGTAAAAGGAGTTACGAAGTGTTTGTCCAACCTCTTGAAGACATATATGATTAAGATACTTGATGCTTCACACGAACCCTAAGTTAACATCCAAATCAACTAAGTTTTAGATCAATTCCCAACTTCACCTAGGGGCTACCCCTCAACTAAATATGAGTTTTAAGTGAGAGTACAAATTTATGCTAAACCACCTTCAAGAAAGGACCAAGTTGTTATGTTGAGAGAAATCAAGGTAACACATTTAGTTGAAGGGGTCTAAGGGGTTCATTAACAAGGGTGTAAGACCCAGAGCAACTAAGTCGCAATCTCCATCTATGTCGTCGGGATCCAACAAAGATTTCAATCGATGAAGAACTTTAAATTTAAATCTATCTTCGGATGACCATGTAGTCTGCAAAGCTACGAAGGAGGAGTTAGCTCTACATATTCAAAGTGAAGTTTGACTGTGTTGCTCTTATCAGACAAGTTAAAGACAATTTCACTAAATCTATTGACTAAGATGATAAGCCCAATTCTCGGGTCCTTGTTTACTCAAACTAGGAGTTTCCATCGAGTGTTGAGTTTAATTTCCTTCTACGGTTTTCAATGTCTTCTAGGGAAAAAGTATCACACATGCAACCAAGTTGTGCTCCAATATTGAATAGGGGTAGAGTGTTTCGATTAAATCTCTTTATTACATTTACAAAGTATGAATGCACAAGATGCCTTTTTAATCATTTATTGAATACTAAATATGCACTACAAGATATTACTTGATTCATTTACCTTATATAAATATCAAAACTTTTTACCGGATGTGCTATAAATAAAATTGACCTATGATTAAATGAACAATTCCTAGATGTCCTTCAATCCGACATCTCATACATAGCAACAAATTATCAAATATAACCTTCTCTAACATGAGACTACATTATACATTTATTCATTTAATAATGAACGATATAAATTACAAAGATAAATAAATGAATTACACATCACCTTTTTGTCGTCATTATTTCATCTTGCAAAACCATGTGAGCATAATATCAACGATAATTCTTGGCATGGCATCCCCTAATCGACATAATTATCATTTTTCAGCTTTCCATTTACATATAATAATAATTACAATTTTCAATCGTAATAACAAGTTTAGAGACATGTATTCATTATATTTCATTTTAATTCATTTTGTAACCTAGGAGAGAGAAAAGAAGGGAAGAGAGAGAAAACACCATTTGTCAAAAGTTCTATTTCACACATCAAGTTACACTATAGAGTTTTTAAGCGATTATTTGTATGTGTTAAAAGTTTCCACAGTGGTTTGGAAACCTGACGAGGGTCCCGTAGCTTTCTATTTTTACATTTTCTTACTACCTACAAAAACATTCAAAATGGGATCGAAGGCTAAGAAACCACTTCCAAAAGTTATCTTCCGATGAGAACACACACCATGATTAACTTTCTACATGTCCCTAGATATACCAAGAGTTCATAACAACTGACGGAATTAGGAAAAAGTGAATGATTTGCATTTGGAGGCTAGTTTTCCGGGGCCACTGGTCATAGTTGGCCCAGTGTAAATTAAACAAAGTTAGCTTAGGGCTTAAAAAACCATGCAAAAATTTCCTTTTGATGGATGCACGTGCAACGTCAAACTTCCTAAAAATTTCCCTATACAATGATATTTCAACAGAGTCAATGAAACTCTTAACAGAAAGCAGTCTTTAAATAGCAACAAGTTTTCTGAAGCCACCGGTCCTAATTGGTGCAGTTTGACCTTGTCAAATAGTGACCAGAGTCCTATAAAATGTCATCATCAAAATATCTAGAAAAGTGTTTTTCCCTAAACTGAAGGTTCCATGCAATTGTCTAGTAAGAACACTAGAGGTTTGCGAAGGGGAATAATTTCTCTATCTAGGTTTCAAATGGTGGTTCAAAATGAAAGCCAACTTTCTAGATTTGACAGCTTTCTACTGTTGTAAACCAATGTAACAGGGCTCCTATAAGAGTGTCAAAAAGATCACATATGTTCGTTCGGGGTCAATCCAAAGGTCAAGGTGACTCCTCACATAACAAGGTACACAAATGAAGCTTAACATCTCATTTTCAGAGTTACAAAGGGTACTTAATGAGTCTCTGAAAAATGCAAAAATTAACTATTTAAACAGGGAGAAGGTAAACATTATTCCTGGAAAGTCAATTTCATCTTGTTGATAAAAAGGAAATATTGTAGTGATCTAGTTGGGTAGGAGTTTTCTACATCACCTCAGAATGAGGGTGGAAGTTCATGTTTTAATGCAAACGGGTTATTTTGACTTCGTGAGTTTTGACACGACATTTCATTGTTTTTGCAACAAGTTGAAATAAACATTTAATTGTATTAAAATCCTGATATTTTAAAATTCTATTAAGTTGCAAATGAGAATTAAAGCACGAGAATTATGAGAGGTGAGGGAAGATGAACCATGCCAGAAGGAATAGAGTCTGTCAAACCTGTAGGCTTCAATTCAACATCTCGCTTGGGCACTTCGTCAACCAGTTCACGAGCCTCAATCTAACCTCCACAATGTCACACAAACTTCCCGATCACTTGAAGTTTTTCCAACAGAATAAGTTACCCATTATGTTCTGATAATTTTCTAGGGCTTGTACAAGGCTCTATTCTTACACACGGGATGAAAGAATGTTGGCAACAGACAAGAGGTTCTACACCTACAAGTGTAGTTTCTTGAAATTTTATAAAGAATTTTGAACAATTCCATTATGTGCATATCCTGAAATCATGGCATTCCATGAGACAACATTTCTTTGAGGCATTATATTGAACAGTTCACACGCCTTTTCAACAAATCCATTTTGTGCATATCCTGAAATCATGGCACTCCATGAGACCGCATTTCTTTGAGGCATTTTATCAAATATTTCTCCTACCTTGTGTCTATGCTTTTCTCCAACTATATAAAATGTCAAAAAACCCTTTTCCATAATTCTTTGAAGGATGTCCATACCCAATTTAAAATAGTTATTTTGGCACAACTGAGATGGTGTTGGAAAAGGTTGTTAAGTGTTACTTTACTGTTGCGCCAAATACATTTCCTTCAAAGTTTCAAAAGCCTTTACAACAAGCTCATCTATGAATACCCTAAAACCATTGCATTCCATGAGATGAAATATCTGAAGCATTTTGTCAAATAATTCACATGCCTTGAATACACTTCCACATTTTTCATGCATACCAACTATGACACACTTCCACATTTTTCATGCATATCAACTATGACACTTGCAAGAACAAAATCCTACAAAAAACTAGATTCTATTGTTCATACCCTGCTCCAAAGCTTCCATCTTTGCACAGGCTAGAAGCACGCAAACAAATGTAAACTGATTGGGTTGGGGCCTAAAATGGAGCAGTTTCACATGCGTCTCCCAAGGCATTTACAACTACATTATCGACAAAAACCCCTCTATCTTTTTATGCGTTAAAGATACCCATGCGCAGTTCTAGAACTCATTGTTTTTGACACGGGAAGGGAGGATCTTTGGCATAGGCTATAGGAGTGCCACTGGTAAATACAAACACATCAGGTTAGAGACCTATTTTCAGCAATGAGAAATGATGCGATCTGTCTAATACACGCAGGAGAACCCTCCTTCGGAAATGGTGATGCACACCTACAGCTTTAGCGAACCCACGTCCACCATCTTCCCTTCTAGTTCTCCCCCGCCCCCACCTTGCTCTATACTTGGCATCAATTGCTTCAATCGATACATCCTACTCAAATCTGATCTCCCGAGAGTTTCACTCTTCAAATCTCCCTGCACATCTTCAATTGCAAACAACTGGGAAAGGTTTCTCCTTCGGATCTTCATTGGACAACAACAATCTAATCCACTCTTGTCCTTGGTGAAGGTAGGGAGAGAAGAGACATAACATCCCTAGCACATGGTAGAGGAGGATGAGACAAAATGCTCCTGGTTTTTCTCTTCCGCCGCCCCCAGACTCACCCATTCCTAAAATCAAGAGACAAACCCTAACTACATTTTTTAGAGATTTTTCGCCCTACCTCCATTTTGTTTTTTTTTGTTTTTATATTAAATTATAAGCACTATGGGTGCTAGTGTGGTTAGAGGTAATTAATTTGGAGTGAAAGGTTAAGAGTTTGACCCCACTCAAATTCCAAAAAAAACGCGAACGGAAACAAGAATAATTGGGCACTACATCTCCCTCCCCTTACATGAGCATCATCCTCGATGCGACACAAAACTGAAACTCATAGGGTACGTAGGAAAGAAACTAATAATGAAACACGTTGGGTAAGAAAAAAACTAGTTGTTAAATAATGACCCCAAGGAAGAAAACTAATTTTGGCAATATCTTAACTTATAACGTTATGTGAAGATTGGTTGTTCCCCTTTACCTTATTACTTAGTTAGAATTTTTCTTTACAAGTATTTCTTATCTCAAGATTATAATATTCATTGTTTAGAATTTTTCAGTAGTCTTAAGTTCGTGGGTGCCTAATGACAATAAGCGACATCAAGATGTCACACAAAACTTAACACAACACAAACAACCCACGAGACATCTTGCTACCTACTTTCATGATTGTATCATAGTAGAAGGTCTTCAATTCTACCATGGGATGACAAATAATTAGTCCACATAGCAAATAATTTTCCACAATTATGTCACAGACATCGACCCAGTACATAGATGTGACTGATAAACAAAATCATCGCACGGATACATATACAACGAGTATCACAAGACCCAAAGAAATCCATGACTGTACCAACATAGTGCCAAGACATTATCCAATAGTCCATACCAACCAAGGAAAGAGTCAAGCCTCAAACATAACAAGGTGTCAAAAAGACTCACCAGGGTACACATAACTCACTATACCAACTCCACACATCTCAAAATATCAAGAAATAACTCCATATATCTCCTGAAGCATCATAAACCAACTCCATATACCTTCCAAACCATCACCAAATAAATCCATATACCTCCCAAGGAGAAATAATCATAGTGTCAAAACCAAGCCGGGTCACTCAACCATAGAGCCCCATCAAGAATAATAGGTCACTAAACCATAGAGGACCATCTCCTTCCTCCTTTTAATGAGATTGGGTCACCCTATGGCCCCGCACATAGAGCCCCGTTACCCCCAACCCAAGTGACATAATAACTTGTGGTTCAACAACCCGCTAGTTATCTCGTAACTCCTTAGGTCATAACCCCATATTAACAAAGAGGGTCCATAGGTTCAACCACTCCATGGTTAATCCCATGACCCAATTCCAACACATTACGAAATTAGAACTAGCATAACAATCCATTCAAATTCCAAGTGGCAAAATCAAAAGCCTTGGGTGAAAGGCTATAAAACTTTTAAATATGAAAAGAAAGCTTTAAAACTAAGAAAAACAAATGGCTAATTAGCCATGGTTAGTGAAAAATCCAAATTTTAATGCAACAATCAAATAAATGCCCAAAATATAAGAACATGTCAATCAAGAAAATGGCTGGTTCTAGCTAAAAGAGATAAAGATTAATTTATGAATAAAATACGTAATGAGAAAATAACACATTACAATCACTATGTGGCCTCATACCGCCACCAAAGGGGTACTCATTGAGTTGCTGGCACTTGGACATCGAGCCTTAGCTCGTAGAAATATACATGTAACTAGAAATGAGTATATCAAATAATGTAACTGTCATCATCTCTTCTGAATCATTCCTCCATACTCCCACAAGGATCAACATAGTCAAAATTACATAGGATTATTCAATGAACAATCCAATAGGAAAGAGCAGGGAACTCTAGTTGCATAAGTTGAGCCTAAGGTGGTGCACACCCACAATATACTGAGCAAGCTCAAAGTATACTAAACAGATAGAAGTGGGTTTTCAGTCTATATAAGACTCCACTTCCTCACTCGTACTCGGCTCAAGATTATGAAAACCTAGTCCACACCTCCTCTCTCCACACATACACTCTTGACAGTTTATCCCCTTAGGGTCGTCTAGTGTAAGGTTCACAACATACACATAACTACATCACTAACACAATGGTGATTCACGCACATTAACCATAACATCTTACGCATGGTATTTATATACAGGGTATAACACAACTAATACTTTCACGGGTTACAATACATCACATTACCACATCCTGCACCCAAAGTACAATCACTGTACTCTAGGGATCATACTCACCATATGCCCCTAAATCATGACATGAACCATCACATATTACATGAATTATACATATGAGGAACACAATGTCTAACCTTACCACATATAGTCAATTGTAATAAAACATGACGATGCACACAACTCAGCACAATACGGTGACGACATCACGATAAAATTCCTTTCACTTTACATCAATTTTGTCATGCAATACAACAATACACCTTCACATTACATAATGCCAAAATGTTCTAACCCTCAGCAATCCACAATAACATTCCGTTCACAAACAACAAGGAAATACATTACACCCGAATTCCCCATTTAATTCAACAACAAAGAGAGTGAATACTCTCATCACAAGCACATCAACATGATAACAAATACACTCTAAGTGACATGCACCACAAGGGCTTTCATAAGGTCACAATTACAACATTGTTCACATTACAATATATCTCACATTACTCTTCCAAAGTGTCCACCACCATCATGCGCAGAATCATCACAAGTCCAATCCATCCCAAAGGTTCGAGATCATGAACCTCTACTCTGATACCATATGAAGTGCCCACATTTTACACACACAATTACAACAGTAAAATACCAAGATAATTTTTTTGACTTACATTACTCACTACACACAACACAACATGGGCTTCAAGTACAGAAACTCAACTCGCAAATGACAATCACATAAGTCATCGACTCACATAGACACATGAAAACAACATAGGCATGTCGATGCCACACTTTTCCCAATGAACAAATACTAGCAATGCCCCAACCATAGAAAGAAGACTCAAGGATAGGAAAACCCACAACACATCTTTTCTTTAATTGTATTTTAGTTACGATTAACATTCCAAGAACATTATTGTGCAAGGATAGCTTCCTCCTTTTTCCAACTATAGAAACTTTAAGTTCATCCACATATAATTTATAGTTTGACCATTTTAAGTTAGCTTCTTATTCTTTACAAAATTTCCCATAACTTACACACTTATTTGGCATAATTCAAATGCATATAAAGTACTTAATTATCTTACTCTTATGTTAAAAATCTTCTTCTCGAACATACATTCAATGTCTACCTTTTTACTCTTACCACTCAAGTGAATGTGACTTGGTGTCCATATAGCGATATTAGGATTTAATGGAGATTTAAAATACAAGATAGCTTTTTACCACAAAACATTCCTTGATCACGGTACAATTATTTCCCTACCATAGTTATTCTAATTCAATGACTTGTGAAATTCCATTTTGTTTTATATATGTATTTTTTTTTCTCGAAGGTTGATCACACCAAGACAATTCATATTCTTTGAAACAAAAGAGTATTTTTAATCGAGATATAAGGTCTTCAAGGGTGGCATTAATCGAACCTCAAATCTCATCTTTACTCTTATATGCTTTATTTTCTACGTCACGTTATGGCCTTATTATTAGCATTGTCTTGTAAAAGGAGTTACGAAGTGTTTTTCCAACCTCTTGAAGACATATATGATTAAGAGACTTGATGCTTCACACGAACCCTAAGTTAACATCCAAATCAACTGAGGTTTAGATCAATTCCCAACTTCACCTAAGGGTCTACCCCTCAACTAAATATGAGTTTTAAGTGAGAGGACAAATTTATGCTAAACCACCTTCCAGAAAGGACCAAGGTGTTATGTTGAGAGAAATCAAGGTAACACATTTAGCTGAGCAGGATAAGGGGTTCATTAACAAGGGTGTAAGACCTAGAACAACTAAGTCACAACCTCCATCTATGTCATCTGGATCCAACAAGGATTTCACTCGATGAAGAACTTTAAATTTAAATCTATCTTCGGATGACAAGGTAGTCCGCTAGGCTACGAAGGAGGAGTTAGCTCTACATACTCCAAGTGAAGTTTGACTGTGTCGCTCTTATCAGAAAGGTTAAAGACAATGTCACTAAACCTACTGACTAAGATGATAAGCCCAATTCTTGGGTCCTTGTTTACTCAAACTAGGAGGTTCCATCGAGTGCTGAGTTTAATTTCCTTCTACGGTTTTCAATGTCTTCTAGGGAAAAAGTATCACACATGAAACCAAGTTGTGCTCCGATATTGAACAAGGGTAGAGTGTTTCGATTAAATCTCTTTATTACATTTACAAAGTATGAATGCACAAGATGACTCATTAATCATTTATTGAACACTAAATACGCACTACAAGATATTACTTCAAATTCATTTACCTTATATAAATATCAAACCTTTTTACCAAGTGTACTATAAATCAAATTGACCTATGATTAAATGCACATTTCCTAGATGTCCTTGAAACCAGCATCTCATACATAGCAACAAATTATCAAATATAACCTTCTGTAACATGAGACTACATTATACATTTATTCATTTAACAATGAACTATATAAATTACAAAGATAAATAAATGAATTACACATCACCTTTTTGTCGTCATTATTTCATCTTGTAAAACCACGTGAGCATGATATCAGTGATAATTCGCTGGCATGGCATCCACCCTAATCTAACATAATTATCATTTTTCAGTTTCCCATTTACATATGATAATAATTACAATTTGCAATCGAAATAAAAAGTTTAGAGACATGTATTTATTACATTTCATTTTACTTCATTTTGTAACCTAGGAGAGAGAAAAAGAAGGAAGAGAGAGAAAACACCATTTGTCAAAAGTTCTATTTCACACAACAAGTTACACTATAGAGTGTTTAAGTAGTTATTTGTATGTGTTAAAAGTTTCCATGATGGTTTGTCAACCCGATGAGGGTCCCGCAACTTTTTATTTTTACATTTTCTTATTGGCTACAAAAATGTTCAAAATGGGCTCTGAGGTTAAGAAACCACTTCCAAAAGTTATCTTTGTATGAGAACGCACACCACGATTAACTTTCTATGTGTCCCCAGATATACCAAGAGTTCAAGCAACTGACGGAATTGGGAAAAAGTGAACGGTTTGTGTTTAGCGGTTAGTTTTTCGGGGCCACTGGTCGTAGTTGGCCCAATGTAAATTGAACAAAAGTTAGCTCAAGGGATCTGAAAACCACATGCAAAATTTCCGTTTGATGAATGTACGCACAACGAGAAACTTCCTAAAAACTTCCCTATACAAGGAGAGTTCAATAGAGACAACGAAACTCGGAGCTGGAAAGAAGTCTTCAAACGGAGAAAATTTTTCTGAAGCCACCGGTCCTAATTGGTCCATTTTGAACTTGTCAAACTGTGACTAGAGGCCTCTAAAATGTTGTTGTCAAAATATCCAGACAAGTGTTTTTCCCTAAACTGAAGGTTCTATGCAATTGTCTAGTAAGAACACTAGAGGTTTAATTTCTTTATCCAGGTTTTAAATGGCAATGAAAACGAAAGGCAACTTTCTAGATTTGACTGATTTCTACTACAGTAAACAAAGTGTAACAGGGCTCCTATAAGAGCGTCAAAAAGATCACATATGTTCATTTGGGGTCTATCCAGAGGTCAAGGTGACTCCTCACATAACAAGGTACATGAATGAAGCTTAACATCACGTTTTCATAGGTATGAAGGGTACTAATGAGTCTTCATAGTTAGGCTCGTGGAACCGAACCATTCCGGAAGGAACGGAGTCGATCAAACGCGCAGGCTTTAGTTCAACATCTCGCTTGGGCACTTCGTCAACCATTTCACGAGCCTCGATCTAACATCCACAACGTCACACAAACTTCCCGATCACTTGAAGTTTTTCCAACTGAATAATTTGTCCATTATGTTTTGATAATTTTCTAGGGTCTGTACAAGGCTCCATTCTTGCACACGGGTTGAGAGAATGTTGGCAATGGACAGAAGGCTCTACACCTGCGAGTGTAGTTTCTTGAAAGTTTCTAAAGCCTTTTGAACAAATCCATTATGTGCATATCCTGAAATCATGGCATTCCATGAGACAACATTTCTTTGAGGCATTCTATCAAATAGTTCACATGCCTTTTCAACAAATCCATTTTGTGCATATCCTGCAATCATGGCACTCCATGAGACCACATTTCTTTGAGGCATTTCGTCAAATATTTCTCCTACCTTGTGTGTATGCTTTTCTCCAAATCGTATAAAATGTAAAAAAACACTTTTCCATAATTCTTTGAAGGATATCCATACCCAATTTAAAACACTTATTTCAGCATAACTGAGAGGGTGTTGGAAAAGGTTGTTAAGTGTTGCTTTACAACTACCAAATACATTTCCTTCAAAGTTTCAAAGGCCTTTACAACAAGCTCATGTAATGAAATATCGAGGCATTTTGTCAAACAATTCACATACCTTGAATACACTTCCACATTTTTCATACATACCAACTATGACACACTTCCACATTTTTCACGCATATCAACTATGACGCTTGCAAGAACAAAATCCTACAAAAACCAGATTCTATTGTTCATACCCTGCTCCAAAGCTTCCATCTTGGCACAAGCTGGAAGCACGCTGGAAAATGTAAACTGATTGGGTTGGAGGCCTGAAATGGAGCAGTTTCACATGCATCCCCCAAGGCATTTGCAACTACAACATCTGGTTAAAAACCCCTCTATTGTTTTATGCGTTGAAGATGCCCACTCGGTGTTCTAGAACTCATTTTTTTACACAAGCAAGGAGGATGCTAGCACAAAGTTGTAGGAGTGCGCTGGTAAATGTAAACACATCAAGGTTAGAGACCTATTTTCTGCAATGAGAAATGTTGCAACGTCGTCGATACACGCAGGAGAACCCTCCTTCCGCAATGGTGTTGTGCACTGCAGCTTCAGTGAACCCACTTCCATTGTCCTCCCTTCCAGCGCTCCCCGCCCCGCCCCTCTTTACTCGGCATCAATTGCTTCAATTGCCACATCCCGCTCGGATCTCGATCTCCCGAGTTCCACTCTTGAGATCTCCCGCGCATCTTCAATCGCAAACAAATGGCAAAGGTTTCTCCTTCAGATCTTCATTGGACAACAACAATCTGATCCACTCTTGTCCTTGGAGAAGGTAGGGAGAGAAGAGACATAACATCCCTAGCATGTGGTAGAGGAGGATGAGACAAAAGGCTCCTGGTTTTTCTCTGTCACCGCCCCGGACTCGCCCATTCCCAAAAGCAAGAGACAAAGCCTAACTACATTTTTTAGAGCTTTTTTACGCTGCCTCCATTTTGTTTTATTTTATATTATATTAAATTATAAGCACTACAAGTGCTAGTGTGGTTAGAGGCAATTACTTTAGAGTGAAAGCTTAAGAGTTTGACCCCACTCGAATTCCAAAAAAAAATGCAAATGAAAAGAGAATAAGTGTGCACTACACTAAGTAAATGCCCACCTTATTTTTGACTTTATTTTTGGTATCATCTTATGTATAATGCAACTCCTTTGGATGTTATTAGAATACCTATCTTATATTAATATATGTAAAATGTGCCGAGAGGTATATTTTCAAGGGCCTATTCCACTTATGCTACACATCTATAATAGAAACCTCGTGAAATACACCTCTCGGCATATTTTACATATATAGATTTATATAAACATAAACCAAAACATATGTAATTAAAATACACCGAGAGGTGTAGTCCACGAGGTGCCAATTATAGATGTGTAACATAAGTGCAATAGGCCCCTTGAAAAATATACCTATCGAAATATTTTACATATATTAATATAAGATAGGTATACTAGTATAATGTATGCCTACTAACATTTTTTATGGTTTATAAAAATATACACCTTCAAATTTACAACTTAGAAAAAAGTAAATGGTCTAAATTTATGGTCTAAAATTTTATTAAATTGTAAACTAGGTAAAAATATGGAAATACGGTCCGAAGACTATCAAATTCAAGGCCTTCTCACCATTATCCACTCTCAAATAATGCAACTTATTCCTTATAAAAACTTGTTCACCAATGACTTTACGTGGTACAAAAACACCAATTTATCACACAAATCCATTGCAGTTTTCTCAATAGAGACAATCAAAAACATATATTCAAAAATAAAAACCTAATAGTAGTACTCTTAAACTTCCTATCAATCATGTCCCACTCTTCTTATGTAAATCTTGTAAAATATTTTTTTCATCATGATCCATTGATCTCTATCTATCAAAAGATCCCGCATCTTGAGTTCTTATCACTCAAAATTCTTGTCGTTAAAATTTTCAAACTCAATTCTCCTACTCGCCATATTTAAGATTCTACAAAAACTAGGTTTTCAATCTCACATAATAGTTCAAAGAAAACAAAACCCCCTCCCAAGTTTTCAACCTTTTCTATGATCATAGAAGTTGGGATTTTGGACAACCATGTATGTAATAAACTAAACAAAGATATAAAAAAATAGATATAAATGGCTAAAGACATGTAAAAGAATAGTGACACAATGTTTACCCTAGGAAAAAACTTTTGGTGTAAAAACCTAGCCATAACCTATTTTATTGTATTAACTTGAAACTAGCTCCAAATATAAAATATACCTTTAAGAAAGGTTTGTCCTCCAACTAATTTAATCTTGCACAAGTTCTACATCAAACTTGTATTCATCCTTACCCTCTCACAATGAGAACATACATTTATATAACCAAGCACATCTTATAATTAATCTTTCCTACCAAAAAAAAAAAAAAACTAAAGCCTAAAATTATGTATTTAAAACTTAGAACCGTTTATTTTTACGGCAAACTAAAGTTACAAAGCTAAATTAAGGTTTCCACTATAATTATCTTCAACTAAATTTGGGTTGTAATTTTTTAATTTATTTAAAGCAACTCAAAAATAATCTAACAAATCACATTAGTGTTGCATGGAATATGGTGACATTCCAACACAAACTACTATTGGCAGATTCTTCCCACACATCGAACAAAAAAAAAAGATACATCATATTCTGAACACTTGTGGTTGTTAAACTCTCTTGGCTAGAGTGGTATTTCTAGATCCACCCATCTCATATATATCATTGAAAATTTTCCTTCCTTCTCATATTCTTGAGGTAGTTATTTAAAAAATATTTTACCTAGTCGTTAATTCTGACAAGATTCATGGCAGTTTCTTTTCTACTTGTATTAGGACAATAAACAAGTTTTTACACAAATTCTCAACATTACTAAAATTTCATGAAAGAAAGAAACAACTTCAAATAAAATATTAGATTAAAATCCTTAAAATCCTCAAAGAGAAAGTATTACTAAATATGATTCCTAAACTCGTAACCAAAGATAAATGAAATAGAGTGGAGGATTTCTTTCCAGCTGTCAAGTTTTTTTAGATGTATAGTCTTATCGTTTAGTTTGTATTTGGTGAATGAATTAAAATAAAATCCCTTTTCTACCTAGCAAAGGTCAAAAGGTGCCGTAATATTTTTTCTATCAAACTTTGTAAATCTAGAAAAAGAACTTCTAAATAATGGTTAAATGGACATCATATTTAACATTTCAATTTAACATTTTTAATATTGTGATAATATATAATGAGATATATGTCATTATTTTGCTGGATTCATAATTCAAAGAGTAATACAAATGGTATAAAATTATTGGTTCCAATGTTGCTATCAAACATATAATTTTAAAAGCTCCAATAAAACAAAAACCTAACTCTAAAACACAAAAAAATGAAATATTTAAAGTATTTCCAAAAATTAAAACCGAAATCTAAATCACAAAATATAACGAGATTGATATACCTAAATCTTGAGAGCTTCAAACTCAAAAAACTCAAATATAAGAAAACATATATAACTTGAACATAAAAACCACATAATAGAAACCTAAAAATTTAAAGTTAAAACCCCAAAACATGCAAACCCTAGAAGGAAAAAACATGTTTTTATAAAATACTACTGGAAGCCTAACATATGAAACAAGAAAATTGAAACTTGAAAATAAAAAAACTTTAAATGTGAAAACCCTAAAACTTGAAAATCTAAAATACATGTATTAGATATATATATATATATATATGAATTTCATGTTGATTTGTAGTATATGGTCTTAATCTAGTTGCATGTCCAAAGGTATGAATTTATAAGATTGAATTAGAAAGCTATTTCTAGAAAATGCAAGGTGTGGTAAAATTCAACACATTCTTTGTTTAATTTTCAGTTTTACCAAATTAATTGGTTTTTGGTTTCTATTAAGATAATTTAATATTTTATAAATTACTAAATTATTTTCAGGTAGGAGTTACAAAATAGATGATGAACATGTAGTTTATATGACAAATTTTAAAGTTCTTAGTTTGTTTATAAAAGCATTTTTCTTTCAAATTTACACCTTTAATGATATTTACTATAGTGACTAATGGGTTTGACAATACATTAGGAAGGTGAAATTTTAATGTAATAATATTTTTAGATATGTAATATTATTCTTTTTGAACCAAATTACTTAAGTATTAGTTCTTTCAAATTCGGAGTTTGTAAGAAATTTCAAATTCTTTGCAACTTGTTAGATCGTTTAAGTAAAATTTTAACTATGCCTATATGTTATACTAAATTAAAACATCTTTGAGATATAAATGCGATATCAAGTAAAATTTTAACTATACCTATATGTTATACTAAACTAAAATTTCTTTGAGATATAAATATGATTATAATTGAGCATCGTCTATGGCTTCAATTTTGGTATTTATGTACATGTATTATAGATTTACATGCTTAAATAAATAGAAACATGTATATATCGAGTTATTTATGATCAATTACACTAGAATAGTTTCTATTTATTAATGCAACTCAAATAATTTTTTTTTTTTTTTTTAAGCTTTCCATTAATCATCTAGTTTCTTATGTTATTTGATTCCATTATTCTCGATAGATGTCCATGTCATGTTCAAAAGATCTCATTTTTCCAAATGTTGGGATGATTCATGGAGTCTTACTTTACACTTACCAACTACATTTATTTGAAAATTTCCAAGGTATTTTAAAAATTCTTATTTTGTATATTATGTAATTATTAGTCCATGAGACCATATTTATTTCAAGTATTTTTTTCAAACACTTCACATGCCTTGTGCATGCTTCCACATTTTGCATACATATCTACAAAGGCACTTGAAACTAAAATATATGAAAAATTCCCTTCTCCATAACTATTTGGCGGACATCAATACCTTGTTTCAAATCTCCTAATTTTTTTAAGCTCGAAGCATGCCCAAGATGAATTGATCATATTGGAAACCTTTTATTTGCATTAATCATGTTTAATGAGAATGGGGATGATAAATTTTATAGTTTCATCAAGATGTTGGTCATTGTGTTTATCGTGTTGTCATTGATTCCAAAGGTCATTTGTGGAAAAGGGAGTCTAAATTTCATAGATGTCTCCATGAGGTTATGATTAAAATAAAATGGAAAATATATTGGATCTTAATTAGTTTAATCTAAAATGGAAATCAATAAATAACAACTAACTAAATAAGAAAAGTGACCCAAGAAACTAAGAAAGTAGAAATGTAAAACCCTAGTGTGCAAGGAGAGTTAGAAAGAACTTAGTTGATTCGACAAGATTGTTGGATTATGTCGCAATGATGGAGGGAGAAACATGAGGAGGAAACGACTACGCTGAGGACCAGAAAAGTGGAGATATGAGAAATCTGAGTGGAATGGGGATCCTCAGAGATGATTAAAGTGCCTAGGGTACCCTAATATGAATTTTGGGCTCCACGGTCTATGTAGGAGGTCCGGAAGCCAAACATGCAAGGCCGTTAGATGATATGAGGTCTTCGCTACCTATCACGTGTAATTCGTTACACTATGTCACATGTCGCTAGTAATCAATGATAAAGAAGGGACATGCAAACCCTAAGCCAAACATCAAAAACCCTAAAAAGGAAAGATGTAAATGAAGGGGTCAGATTGTCCTCGGTGGCAAAAAAGGTAGACTTACTAACTTAGCGTTGCACTACATTTCAAACCCAAATGTAGTTCTGAGTGTGTGTGTGAGAATTGTGACCTAGGTGCTCTTGTGTAAGTTACACTTTGTGAAGTAGCGAGCTATAACTAGATGTAAAAATGTAATAAATGGTGAATGGAATAGAAGAAACTTCCCTCCTATGATGTGTGATGCAGATGAGATAGCATTGTCCCTTTCGATGGAGCTAGGTGGATGCAAATGAAGCCTTGGATGGATGCAACCTTTGGTGGTGATAGTATTGACTAGTCCTTGGTCCCTCATTATGGTCTCATAAATTTATATTTATATGGTTCTCTTGTTTTAGTTTTGTAATTAAACCGCAAGAGTTAGACCACTAAAAAGATAAAAATATCAAATGGATATAAACTGCATGCAAAAGATGTGTGGAAATTGGAGAAAGGATATGGGCACACACACTCGGGACCGGGGTGCCTAGGGTGCCTCGAGTCAAGGGTAGGATAATGCGGGATGATAAAAACATATTGGGAAAATATATGTTGAAGGTCAAAAATGAGTCCAAAAAGTAAATTAAAGTGGCCAAAGAACATGGGTTAATTATTACTTTCTTCACTCAAAACCATATGAATATTAGTATAAGAATAGGACTAAATGATATCCAAAGTATGTGATTTAATGTAGACATTTTACCTCACTTTATGTTGATAAGCGGAACAATCGATAACATAAAGTAAATAGAGATGCATACCTAATGTCCATGCACAAGTAATGTAGAAATCATGCCGAAGAACTAGACAAAGTGTGGAATGAAAAAAATATGGAGTGTGGAAACTAAAGATGCAAAAGAGGAAAAAAGTGATGAAAGTGAACCTAGGGTGGAAACACATTTGTAGCTGCCGATGTGTATAGTGTATCTACATTTTAGTATGAGGTGTGTGCTTCCACAATTTTTTTTGATGTCTTTGTTGTTGACGCTTTTGTTATTATTGAGTGAATGCTTCTCATATGGATGGACGTATAAGGAGAAGATAATCAAGTAGTCAAATACACATGTATATGTAAAAACCACATGTATATAGTAAATGAAAAAGATTGAAATGAAATTATGAAAAGTGTACAAGAAACATGTGTCCCCGATCCATGATGAGAGAAAGGGTGTAGAAAATGATATTATATATTGTGAGTTTTTGGGATATCTCCCCGAGAATGTGTGAATATATCTCGGTGCTTCTGGTTTTTGGGAAATCAAACACTGTCGACATAATTAGTGTAGGGAGGAATTCTGATGTATCCTTTAACCTATAACTACTCCCCAGAATGCTAAGGACAACATGTCCTATAAAAGCCACTCTGTATGAGGTTCATAGAATGGTCTGAACTCACTCATTGTATAACCCACAATGCCAAGGGTGAAAAATTAAGCGAATCTGTAATGGTGTAGAAGCATTGTGTAATATGTAAATACCAAAATGATGCTCCCCTCTTTGAGGGTGCATTTGATGTCTGAGATAGGAAGATGCGGCCCCAAAAGAGGATTTACCACAAATTGTGCCCTATAGGGAAAGTTACAATACACTTGGTAGAAACCAAGGCACATACAAACAAGTGGCTATAAAATAAGTGTTAGTGCGAACAAGCATGCATATAGAAGATAAGCGTAAGCTACAGAAACAATGTAAAAGCTACAAAGCAAGTAAACACGTAGATAGAACACCAAAGCGGGTTGCAAACATGGGACATCACTCACGATGTCACAAGACACTCAAGACTGTAATGGTTGCATACAAACAAATAAGTGTGCACACCAAACAATGGGAAATTCCCACAAACAAGAGCAATCAATAGAAAACAAGCACAAACAATGAGATAGCCATGGAAGTAACTAATCCTATAAAATAAATATTACACATGAAACACCCATAAGCATGTTAGAAAGATAACCAAGTATGTTAAAAGCATGTATAAGTAAATAATGTAAAGTGATAAGTATTAAATGAAACAATAACCCCTATGAAAGATGAATGTGGATGCCCCCAACGTCCATTGTAGGAAGGGTAGGAGGCGAGCATGCATGTTATATGTAAAATAACCGCATCTATGATCACAACTAGGTAAAGGCATGAACGTGCATGTGTGTATGATAAAGACAATGCCATACAAGATATCTAACTAGTATGTATAATAAGACAAAACATGACCTTTGGAAATAGTCTGAAAGCCCGGCAGTGGAGAGCCCTACTACTGAGAAATGGAAAAGACCTTTTCCCTCGGAGGTGGGCTCCAACTAGGTCTAGATGAGGATGGGACTCGAAGGGTGGCCCGAAGAGAGGCATGTTAGTCTTTGTATGAGCGACTTCTACGATGCGGTTCTCTAGGTGTGACCGTTGAGGCGGTGATGGCCGAGGTGGTGGAAACAGAGGATCCGTCAAGACCCGACTCATAGTGTAGGGCACACTACCCCAATGATCCAAAAACTCATGTAGGTAAGCGAAATCCAAGGCAACCTTAATAGCTTGAGCTTAAATCGTATGCGCATAGTAGACAAAATGACCACTTTGTCATTAGTGGAAAAAAATTAACAGAGTGATCTTGCTTAAAAATTGAGGAATTGCAAGCTTTCCAAATATGAAACAAAATAGAGGCATGAAACAATTGCCAAAGAGTATCAATATAATGAGGCTAAGGGAAAAAATCACCAAACAAGGCAAGATGCTAGTGACGAGAATTCAGGGTGGTAGGGCTGGAATAGGGAATGGATCCAAGTCCAGATCTCCTGAGCATGGGGACAAGATGATAAGAGATGTTTAAACAACTTAAGGTGAGAACAAAAAGGACATTTAGCATTCGGGATGCCAATATGACTAAGTCATTCTGCCAGAGGCAAACCTTGGTAAACTTGACACCAAAGGAAATGATTAAATTTGGGCTCAAGAAGAGAATTCCATATATGAGAAAGCCGACGAAGCCAGGTGGAATGCGTGGATTAAACCCCCACCGGGCATTGAGTTTGTCAATGGTGGGTGATAACGGGCTCAAAAGATGATAGATAGCTCTAGCGTTATAGCACAAGAAAGTGATTTCTTGATTCCACCGCCAATCATGCCACCAAGTTGTCGGAGGTTTAAGCCCTAATTTGTGAAGCTTAACATCGACATGAGTTCTTGAATTTTGCAGATAGACGAGAGGTTTAAATTGGTAAGATTAAACTTTGTCTTGAGCTTGGGCCAAGAAATCTAGTCTCTCATGGGTGAAAAAATCTTGAATGGTATGAATGCCCTTGCGATAAAACTAGAGAGCTTTGATGCCCGGAGTTTCAACAAGCGGAAGATTACCATCAGTGATGATGGGAGACCACTAAATATTATGAGAATTAAAAGAGAGCCCTGTGTGAAAACCATCACCAACCCAGTCAACAAAGGCTTGACCATCTCAAAGGCTTTCTAGCTACTTTTAGTAACAAAGGTACCTGCAATTTTGACAGGAACCGAAGTGATAATAAGAGTACGAAGTCCTACACTATTCCAACATTTCTTTCCATACGAGGCTCCAGACGCAATGCAATGCTGAAGCAAGATTTTCCGAGGCTTGGTTGCTCGACAAACACCAAATCACCCATTTAACACATAACACCACACTTTGCCGGTAGATATTGATGACTCCCATACCACCCCGAGCATGAGGAAGGCAACAAACTTCCCATGACACTCTATAAAAGCCACTGAACTGGACCTTTTACACCATAAAAGGTCCCGAAGCGACTTGACAAGTCCGATGAACTTTGATAGTGATTCAACCATGGTCAAACCATAAAACCAAATGGATAGTGATTCCATGACGGTGTACATTTGGCTTTATGGCCTCACCATAGTTGTAATTGGTTTTATTGCTTGACCATGGTTGTAATTGTTTATTGATTTAGACTTGGTATTTTTGTATTGTTAATGGAAGCATCTTCGATTTAAAAAAATAGTATTCGTATGGAAGGCAGGTACTAAAAAAACCATTTTCTTGGGAGCAACGCTGCTGCTTTCCTTCCTCTATTTTCCACGCGACATCTTCGAAGCAGAAAGGAACTCCTTTCTTGTCCATTTATATGCTGGCTTTCATCGAAACCAATACTTCATCCGTTCTGTATTCTTCGGTTTTTGAGTTCGAACTCGCATTCATGGGTGTATCCAGCTCATCTTTCCAGAAAAATGTGGAAGAGCATGCTCTCAGTGCGATTGGGCATCAAGGATTCTCTCAAACCCCAAAAGTCTTTCATGTTTTCATTAATCATAGAGGCCCCGATGTTAAAAACACTCTCGCTCTCCGGCTTTATAATTCCCTGGAGAATGCAGGAATCAATTCCTTCTGCCATCCGCAATGCCATCTTCTCCGCTTCAATTCACATCGCCGTATTTTCTAAGGGATATGCGGAGTCTGCTTGGTGTTTAGAGGAGCTTGATCTCATGTTACAGAGTAAGTCTATAATTATTCCAGTATTCTATGATGTTACACCTTCTGACCTCCGCTACTTAAAAAGGGAGTTTATGCCGATTCATTCGCCAAACACAAAGCTAAAGGGAGGCATCTCGATAAACTTGACAACTGGAAACAAGCCCTCCACTCTGTTTCATTAATATCTGGCTATGAGTTCAGCCACCACAATCGGTAAAACTTTTTATATACAAAAGATTTTCTGTTAAAAATGAATGATTATAGCATAGCCGAACCCACGTTTTTAAATTGAATTTGTTGCTATCTTTGAAAATGTTCAGTGATTTTGAGAAGCTGTTCAACTGGGAAGGACTTACTGGAATGGATTTGACTCGGGAAACATTCCTCTATTAGAAATGCATGATCATATCCGTGATCTTGCAAGGGAAATGGCAGATGAAGCGAGCACTCCTCGTCGACTGTGGCGTCCCCAATATCTTCGTGCTCTGGTATTCTTGTCCTAAATTTTTAAACGACTTTATGGTGTTAAAAAAATTGTGTCTATGTAGCTTGACTTTTGTTTTCGGAACACAATTTTGACCTGCAACTTTGAATGCAGGAAGCAATGGGATTCCAAAACATTCTCGCAACCCCTGGTTATAGTTTTAGGTGTCTGAATTCCACATTTGATGAGAACACCACTTTTGAATTCAGATACTTTTTAATAGGGGATTGAAATGGTTATGATGAGCCATCAACTGCTTTGCTGTGGCTTGAGATTGACATGAGTTATGATGAGCCATGAACTCGAAAGTGTTGAAGGACAGGACATAAAAAGCGTTCCTTCACCACGCACTATTCGTTGTTGGATTCCTCTCCAAAGTTTGCAGTATTTAAAAGTTTCCAATGGACGCCTCCCAAAATTGTGGCAGGATGAAGAACAGGTATTTTGCTCTCTATTGAAAATTAACTCTTGGTTAATTAGGGGAAATACATTATAGTCAGTAAATTCATGTAAATAGTTTACAACTGAAAAATGACAATTTTAAACTAATTATTTTGAAATTTCAGGCACCTTTCCAGCTGAAAGAGCTTGTTCTTGATGGAACAAACTTGAAAGAGTTTCCAAAATCAGTAGGAAGGTTAAGTCATTTAGAAGATTTAGTTCTAACAGGAAGAGCAGAATGGAATGGATGGAAGTGGGATAATATCATGCAGATTGATGGGAGGTTCTTTTCAATGTCTATTCGAAAACTCAAAAAGCTTAAAAGTTTGGTTCTCGGGGATTTGATACTAAATGGGAACTGATTTTAAATGTAGGAAAAGTGTCCACTTCTCATGAGAGTTGCAGGGTAAATCTTGAAAAGATAGATATAAGGAACGTAAAACGTGAATATAAGGTTTCAATTAGTGAAGAGTACCTTCGGACACTTACATCTCTTCATCTTGAGTCTTTGCAAAATTTAATTGAAGTGGATTTGGGAGTAGTAACGCCACAAAATTGTGTCGAGGGGCCTTCCATGGTAGAAGAGTTATCAAGGATAGAGAGGATCGTCATTGATGGATGTTGGATGCAACTGAAGATCAATGGTTTTGACAAGCTGAAACAATTAAAATATCTACATATAAATAGCATTCCTGTTTGTGGCCTTTCATGACAAAGGTATTACGCTTTGTACAATCATTTTTATCATTTGGATGGAATATAAATTTTATCAAATCCTAACCGTGAAAAATGCTTTCATTCCTTCTTATTCAATTCAGAGACTGGTGTCACAGGTCACTAGTGTAATTTGGAGATCAAGTGTAATTCTATACAAAGGTTTCTTTTCTCCGGTGATTGGGCCAGGCATCACGCTTACTACAATGTCGCACGATGACGGGGCAAAATCAGAAGTTCCTGGCAATGACAGGGCAACATCAGAGGGTCCCCTGCCTAGAGCTATTGTCATATGTATGACGATTCAAATTTTTTATAAAGGCGGAGGTATTCGCTAAATATTGAAGATTCCTTGTGGAGACTGGATGGTGAGCGCTATTACGGAAGGAAAATCCATGGTTGTAATTGTAGTTACAGACAAAAGGAAAAATAAAGAAGATGCAAAATGGGATGTCGGATTGGATTCCGATAGTGACAGATGGCAAAGTGACAAGCTGTTATATGGTAACCATCTACAAAGAAGAACAAGAAATGAAAATATTCAACTCTCCTTTTCAACGGGAGATTGAGACAGCTATAGAAAAATCAGAATACCAATATGAATGGACGATGAAAAACTAAGAACTAACAATGGTATGGAAACACGCAAGGGATGCATCAAAGAAGTTAATATGGAGGAAGTGAAACATTGCGAGAGGAAGAGGGCAATGAAGAAGGGGTTCGAAGGAGCAAAAGTGGAAGAGAGGGGAAAGTGCAAAGGGGAACCAATGTAAACTCTACTCTTGTAAAACCACATGTCATGTTTGGTAATCATTTGAAGGAAAAAGGGTGTATGATGTGCAAGTTGTTGAGGCATCATATTTTGGAGATATCTCGAAAGCAAGAAGTGGTCGATTAGTAGTGTCTATATGTCAATAGTTTTTTTTTGCAAATTTAGCCCTTGGGTTTATTGGTTAGTTTGAACAAACATAAATATAAGGGGAATTTGCTTGCGTGACTCACGAGAAACTTAAGAGATAGGGATATGTGGACACCATGTGGAGTGGACCTACCCTTCGGGGTAGTGATTTCATGGACATTTTTAGTCGGGGTTTCTCTCTAGTTATTATAAGGGTAACAATCAAGGTTTCCCTCATCTATAGTCTTTAAGGCGTCATCCGTCAATGACCATTGGTGTAAGGGCTTTTAAATGGACAACATTTAATTTGTTAGATAAAATGAAGGCATGAATTGAAAGTTTTAAATAAAAGGTGCGAGTTAAATACTTCTATGAAATACTTCTATGTCCAACACCTATTCCACGGCGTACATTGTTCTGCCAAAATAATATTTGCTATTTTTTCTACATATTATCATCTCTAGCTCACTTGCACTATTCACATGAGTGTAAAATCCAATACATTCAAGGCTCAAAACCTATATGTAATGATTCTTTATTGTAGACTATTCACGTGAGTGCAAAATCTAATACATTCGAGACTCAAAACCTATATGTAATGATTCTTTATCGCAGCACTTTGTTGCACTCCTTTTTAGTTTTAAGCTCGAGCAATTTGTAATGCCAGCTAACATGCCCGCACGAGATCTAAGAACAACCTAGGTTTAGTGAGAAAAATTATGAAATAATTTTTTTTTTTTTTTTGAAGGGTTCTAAGGCCTTAGCCCCCACCTTTTTTCTCAATTAGATTCCGATTATAAGAATTTTAAACAATTACAAGGCATCGGAGACATTTATCGTTCCATTAAGACCGCCTCAATTTACAAAATTAATATTACATTTTCGTTCCTTTCACCAACAAGGTTCTAAAGTTTTATTTAAGAAAACTTCATTAGCTTTTCAAAACATGACTCCATTAATCCCAATTAAATTAAATTATTTAAAGACCCTTAATTAAATTTTAAAATTTAATAAGGCAAGACCCAAAATCTTATAGCTCAAAGTCATACATATAAAATAATTAGTTACTTTCTTAAAGGGTCAAGTGTGCACAACTTTTCTAGCCCTCCCCCCCACCCATCTAACATTACACACCCCTTTTATTTCTATTTTTCATTCCCACCTAAAAACCCCATCACTTAAGTGATGTAGGGTACATCCTCCACCATTGGATCTAATATTTCCTAGCCCTTAGATTTAGGTTTGACAAAGAAACCCTAGAAATCCTTATAGATTGTCATATATTATTTTTCTAAACCAAATCTCTCATTTCTTTGCTTTTTTTTACTTGCAGGTTAAGGAAGAAGGGAGGAGGAGGTCAAGCCATGGAGGCCATTATAGTCATGGAAGCTTTACTTGATCAAATTTCGGGCTTAAGACTTTATTGGAAGAATTTTCCTTGCAGGTTCAATGTGTGTACGTATGGATCTGCATAGATTTTAATTCATTTTGGATTACCCGAACCCCATGCGCAAACTATACATACATACATACATACATACATACATACATACATACATACATATATATATATATATATATATATATATATATATATATATATATATATATATATATATATATTTGCATGAATGGCCGTGGAAGAGAAAGACAAAAGGCCCAGGCCATATAAAGGTCAAAAACAGAGATCAATGGCTGCGTATGATAATCTCGGTTTTTTTTTTTGTTGAAAATGGTTCTTGAGAAAATATATTTATGTACAGTGGGGAGTCTATGTTAATGGGGGAGGGTGCCACCCCACCCCCACCCCATATAAGTATATGGGTTGGGGGTGGGGTCAGCCCTTCCCCAACCATTAAAATACACTATTACCTAAGTGGTCATGTGACTAACACTCGAGCAACCAAGTTGCTCTTACCTAATAAATTTGTATTTTATGTTTTTACTTTTTCATTTATTAATATTAATTTTTTTCCTTAGTCGATTTAGGGGTGGTTATTAATTTTGATTAATAATATTTATATTCTAGTATTTCAAAAGAAACTATGAACCTATTAATTTCTAATAATAAAATAGGTATAATTATAAAATGTGAAAATAACGAAAATATATTGTGAATACATATATCCATTATAACATAATATAAATAAGTAAAAAAACATTTAATAATTTGGTTTCCCATTAAGATTAGGGAATGGTGGATAGAGTATAAGATTTAAACATTGCAATATAACAATTGCATGGGTAAGTATTTTGCATACATCTAGGAATTTGTAGCAATGTCCAAATTTTCACATATATCAACTTTCAATAATCTACTACTTCAAGTTCATTTAGGTGATTATTTTAAGGTAAAACTAGTTGTGATTCATAACTTTGCTTACAATAAATCCAAAAGCAACAAAGAGGGGATTTATATTAATGAACCAATTTTATGTAATCATTTTATACCACTAGTTGGATAAGGGAGGACAAACCATTTTTAATGAAACTTATTTGAATATTCAAGTAACAAGGATTTTCAATAATGCCATTAATAAATATTTATTTCCCATCTAAAAGCAAAAATCTATAAACAATGAACTCCTAAACTTAAATTTAGATTTGAAAGAACTTAATTTCCATTTATAAGATCTTTGCAAGACTCATATTCACGTGAAATAATGTAGATAAATATAAGCCATTTCCAAGAATGAATACATTATTACAATTTCTTCCACTCTAAGTGGGTAAACTACAAGGAAGTTTCACATGGCCATCAACAAGACTCCAATGCTCCAAACACCAACAAGGTAGCTCCTCCAAAAGTTTTCTTGATTCACAACAAAATAGGGGAGAGGCAACACTCTCCACCCAACCAAGATACCCAATGGAGAAGAGAAGCCATCCTCTCCATTGGCCCCGAGCCCCAACCACATTACAATAGGAGAAGATCTCAACTCATGGAAACTACTAGCTTCCACAATACTTGACAAATAATTTCACATTCATTCCATTTACATACAAAACACAACAACAACTCAACAAGAAGAAAACAACAAAGCAACAAGATCACAAGGCTTATCAAGAAAGCCAAAAGAGTAAGACCTATGGGGAGGCCACTTATGCCTCCCAATGGGGATGGGTGCCACCTAAAAATCCTCCAATGCAAAACACAATACCCCTAACAACTCTTATGCCTCCCTCAAGTACCCCTTATCCCTCCATCCACTCTTATGCCTCCCTCAACTCTTATGGCTCCCTCAAAGTAAGAACAAGAAGAAAATGCAAGCATTTCTCATACTAGGTGGGCACCCAACCCAAACTCCCTCCTCAAGAAGATGATCTCTTATGCCTCCCTCAAATAGACTCCCCATAGTCTCCTCCCACTCCCAACTTAGGCATTCTACCCATTCCCAACAAGAATTTCAAAGAAACAACAACATTCAACACAACATATACACACATACATATAACAATAACATAATATAAACAAAGGTGAAGCTCCTACCTTTCCATGGTAGAGCTTGTTCCAAGTATGAAGTTCCAAATCCCTCCAAAGATCAAGCAAGCATCCACAAGCTCCAACAAAATTCCAACAAGTATCAACAAGCTCCAAAAATCCACAAATTCCTTCAAAATCCTCTACTCTCCAAAATACAAGAGACTAAAAATGAACATCCAACCCCAAAACAAGCAAAAAGGATTCCATAAATAGAGAAAAGAGAGGGAGGGATGATGTGGCTCCAAGTAGGATGCCACCTCATTTTCCTTCCACTCCACATCACTTGGTCAACCTCATATTCCAATGCACCATTAATGAGTGGTTGGAGGAATGACAAGCACCTTACACACTCCATCTAAGCCCACTCCTCCAAAGGAAAAAAATTAAATTTTGAAAGAAAGTGCAATTAATATTTTACCTTTTCATCCCCCCAAAACACCTAAAAGACCCTAAATTTGATCTCCCAACCCATAGGTAGGGTTGGCATGGGCTTTTAAGAGGTGTGGGACAAGTTTGACTTGTCCCACAAGCTTCCAAATTTGGCCTCTAAGGCCAAATTCGAGTTTCCCATGTGGGGTAGAGTGTGCTACACTCAAAACTCAAACACACATCACTCAACACAAAAATCTAAAGTAAATCAAGCCTAATAAATGAACTCCCTTTTGGTCACATCTTTTAATTGGTTTAAACCAAATTCAAACTAACTTAATTAAGACACTACAACCCAAGACTAAAAAGGGGTAAATACAATTCCAAGAATCTAAATAATAAAACAAGTAAAATTTCACTTACTAAGAGAAAACACATACTAATCATAATAGAAAGGAAAATTTAAAACAAAACAACACATGACCCCTAGGTCACAATTTTCCCTTAACCCAATAATTCTAACACACACACAATTACTTGTTGCCATGGTGACCTTAGTTGGATTCTTCTCGAATTTCGATGTGGTTGGTCTCCACTCCCCCAATGTTGTTGTGAATATAATATACCTGCAAAACAGATGATACCTCCTTCGGCCTCGTGGCCGCATTAAAACATTCATGCCAAAATATGTGATATAAATCTAAAATCAAATATATATTAGTTAATATCATCTATGCAAATACGATATAACTTACAATTTCTAGCACATTTCTATTCCACATTTCATTCATGTCAAAATGATCATCACATTAATCCAATTATCAAGATCTACTCAGTATGACTTAAACATATCACATGTCAGGATTACAGATAAATAACCATGTCAAAAGTGTATCAATATCAACAACAAAAGTCTCAGTAGTCCATATGCATCATATAAGAGTCAAATGAATAACAATTCAAGTATCTCTGATATCTACTAACATGCTATATCAAAAACTATAATATATCCATAAGTGCATATGACAATATCGAAAAATAATAATCAAAAGGTGTCGAAGGAAAGTGGGCACTACATCCCCCTCCCCTTAGACTCGACTTCCTCCTGGAAGTCACTGGAAAAGGTGTGGAAACTGTCATCGTAGAAAAGTGGCATCGTCCCAAGTAGCTGAAGTCTCGTCATATCACAATTGGACCCGAACACTGATCAATCTCTTTCCCGCGAAGGCCCGGGGTCCTACGGTCTATAATACGTCACGGGATCCACCATCACTCGCCCCGATCCTACACCCGCAATGCGGTCCAATCTAGCATGTGAGAAGGATCATAAATATATCTCCTAAGCACGAAACGTGAAACACATCATGGACGCTAGAAAAGCTAGGTGGCAATGCTAGACGATAGGCCAAGGGACCGAGGTGCTCCAAGATCTCGAAGGGACCCACAAACCTAGGAGCAAGCTTAGAACCTTTTCCGTAATGGATAGGGCTCTTATGCGGTCTGACACGAAGAAACACCTTTGTACCCACCTCAAAACTGTGATCTATCCTATGCTGGTCCGCATACTTCTTCTGTCTATCCTGCGCCTCCTGCAATCTCTGTCTGATCAAGGTAACCTGCTGCTCCATGTCCTGTAATAATGCTGGCCCAAGGGAAACCCTGTCCTCAATCCTGTCCCAACTAAGAGGTGTCCTGCACTCTCTGCCATATAATGCCTGAAAAGGAGCCATGCCTATAGAACTCTGGAAACTATTATTATAGGAAAACTCCACCAAATACAGATACTCCTCCCATCTCGACTGGTGATCCATAACATACATCCTAAGCATGTCCTCCAGGATCTGATTCACCCGCTCAGTCTGTCCATCTGTCTCTGGGTGATATGCTATGCTGAAATTGATCCTCGTCCCAAGAGCATGCTGCATAGTGGTCCAGAAATGGGAAGTGTACAGAGGATCGTGGTCACAAATGATTTTCCGTGGAATCCCATGTAATCTGAAAATCTCATCAAGATATACTCATGCCACAACACTAGCTGTATAGGTGGTCTTTACAGGAGAAAAATGAGCTACTTTCATCAATTTATCCACCGTGACCATGATGGCGTTGTGGTGGTATCTCGACATCGGTAACCCAACAATGAAATCCATAGAAATGGTGTCCCACTTCCACTCCGGTATGGTGTGAGGATAGAGAAGGCCAGCTGGATGTTGATGCTCGGCCTTCACCCTCTGACACTCTAAATAGCGTGACACAAACAAAGCCACGTCTCTCCAAAGTCCTCTCCAAAAATACAACTACCTCAGGGTGGCGTGCATCTTCTTCACCATTTTATTATCGGTTATTATAGTACCAAGTGTTGGCTAGGATGAAGAGGATCTTATAATCCGTGAGGTGCCACCATGAGGGTTACATTGTCTCTAGCATAGTGAAGAGAAGTGTGAAGAAAATGAGGGTTACATCGTCTATAGTTGTCCTGGATTCTAGAAATACATGATTAACGTGATGGTGGAGCCCATGGATTCATCCACGAGATACTTTGGGAGGCCTCTCGTAGAGCTGCTTGTCTCCCATAAAACTCAAGAAACAGAGCGAGGCCGTAACAATTTTGTCGAGACCGCAGGTACCGATTTCCATTTTCTCCTATGTTGATGTGAATAAAAATAGGCGGGCGGGCTAAAGCTGCAAATAGTCCATACGCTTGGGGATACTGCTTTCCTCTAAGAGAATGGTGGTGGAGATTGCTACAACTCACAACAAGCTCCCTATGCTTGAGGAAAGTAATACACAGGAAAACATGGGTAAACAGGGATGTGGATCAAAGGAGGCCATAAAGCGCAGTCACGAGACATCACTATATAGTGTATAAATTCAATCCATTGGTGGGAGGGTATTTCGGAGTGGGTGTGGATGTTCGGTTAAAGGCGGATTGTCAATCTCTCGACACGTCGTAGTCTCCAAGGTCATTCGTGTAGTAATAAACACTTTTAGTGTAATTATGTAGAATTAAGAATTAAATAGGTGCTCTACATAGCTTTAACAAAATTAAGATGCGAAGATGAATTGAAAATAAAAGAAAATGAAGAAAAAAATTGATTCAAAGTTAGTAAGACACTTATTGGCTTCATTTGTATTTTGATGAAAAAGATCTTATATTATATTAATGCAATAGGATACAAGATATCTTTCGAAAAAAAAGCGGGCGTATGAGAGCATGCCCCAAAACCACAAACAAAATAGGCAAAGTCTAGAACAAAAAAATTCAAACTAGGCCGAGCCTACAAAAGTAAAACAAACAAAAAGCATCATTCGTTCTGACAAAAACAAAGGAAAAATCAAGCTACAAATGCAAACATGCCCGATGCGGTGGATCTTGATCATTCGGCCTCTCGAACCAGGTAGATCTTTCGAGTGTCTAGATTCTCCCATCCAAGTAGCAAGTTCTTCCTCGAGTCCGCTTCCTCGCACGTAGGAATGACGAGGTTAAGGCACATGAATTTTCCATAAGATGGCGGGGGTGGCGGTTGTTTCCAAGTGGCATGGTGTGAAGTGACGACGCAGGAGGAGAACCTCATCCCTTCTCGTGAGTCGACGAATGTAGTGGAGAACCCCACCCATGTTGTCAAGGTGGTGATCCCCAGCCCTACTGGCTAGGTGAGGAGTGTGGCTGTGAGCCCTGACCACGATGATGCATAGGAAAAGGACTTTTCGATGACTTGGTCTGGAGAACGATGGGTGCAGCTGAAAGCACAACTTGGGATCTCTGGGTCATCCTCCATAGGTGAGTGATTAGCACTGGAGGGAGATGAAGGCACTCAGGTAATGTTGCACAAGGCTTCCCCGAGGTGTCGCAACAGTGCGGAGGTGATCCATCTCCAGCACCACCTTCTTTGCTTGGACTTGAATTTGCGAAGTACATTAGAGATCACCATAAATTTATTACAAATCGAGAAAGATTGATCAAGCGTAGAATTAACAAAGAAAAAAATGTTTCATCTTTCCATATCCAAAATAAAATCTCCCCTTTGAAAACATGCCAAATCTAAGTGAACATATGAAAAAGTTTGGGATTGTCTCCTAAGAGGATATGCTACCAAGTGAAACGGTGGGGCCGTGAGGGAAAGAAAAAAGTATGGATCTAGTTCCATGCAGTTTGAGCTTTGGGACAGAACCAAAAGACATGTAAAAGCATTTTCAAATGCCCACAGAAGGGGAATTTGGGAGCTAGAATCCCAATTTGAACAAGACGGGCCCTGATAGGAAGGCCTTGGTGTAGAATACACCAAAGAAAATGAGCAATTTTGGGCTCCACACATATAGTCCAAACAGGTCTCAAACCATTTGCCCTGTGTAGACAGAGTGTGTAGTGCCTTGTTTATTGAATGATCATACTTATAATAATTTTGACTGTTTTTAACAAATAAATACCAATCGATATATAACAAGTCTTACGTATATTAACATAAATTTAAAACACCTCTGAACAGAGGACTGGCATAATCAAGATAAAAAGGAAGAAGACAGACCACAACACTCAGTGTCAAATCTGAGCTCTGCACCGCGCCAAATTTCTATCTGCAAATTTGTACAACCTTTTGTTGAAAAGAAAGGAAAGCTCAAGCTAACATGCTAGATGTAGTGCCTTGTTTATAGTTGGTGAGAAGTAATGAAACTAACTGTTTTCTACCCACCCACCGTATGCCTTCCTCCTTGCTGGCCGCGTAGTTTTCAAAAGGATCAGATTTTTATCTTCCGTGTGTTTGTCTCCTACCTGCCCATTTATGAAAATGTTGACTTGTCATCTGCTGTCACGTGGGTCTACCTGTTGTTTTTGCCCAAAACCACGAATGCTTGTTGCACTCCATCAAATGCTGAAACAGATGAATTGCTACAGCGTGTTCTGGATAGTGGTTTCATTAATGGTGAAATGAAGGTCTGTCACCCTGTTGTTGCGTGGGTGGGTGTGGATTCTCGAAATCGTGTTGTGCAGGTAGTTTCAGTGGAGCGTAGAACTGAAATTCTGCTAGGAGTGCCGTGAGGAGGTATTTGGCTGTATGCAGCAGCTACAGGGTAGAGAAGTAAACTTATCTCAGAAAATCAGTGGCCTCCAGAGAGAGATAAGTGCGACAGCTGCTGCAGGGTGATCCCAAGGAACCATTGGTGTTGATTTTGTTGTTCTGGTTGCACGCGACCACAGTCGTGATCAGTTGTTGCAAGATCTTACAGTTGGTAGAAGCCTGTTTGAGCGCCCCAGCAAGCAGGTTGTCCATCTATGTGTTTTCTGTTCTGTATCAGGTGCATCCTCAGATTCGGGTTTTTCCCCTTCAAGATATGTTTCTCAAAATCGACTAAGTGACAGTGAGAGTGTTACAAGGAGACCGTATGTTGACGCAATGGGAGGATCATTTTATGTGTTCTGTCCATTATGTTTCTGGTCATGTTTGTACCCCATTCTGTTCGTTCTGTTTTTGTAATGTGTTGTGCATCTGTGTAGTGTGAATGTGGCCATTCTTTCGTATGTATATTGTGCTTGTTTTTGTGCTTGTATTTCTGTTTGTGGCCACTGTGTGCATTATTTCAGATTAGAAAACAAAGAAAAAATGGAGGCTCTTCCAATATATTTGGATAAGATTTTTCACCCTGTTGTTGCTGTGATTCTCTCTGTTACCTTTGTCTTGGCCTTTGGTGAGGTTACTCCACAAGCAATATGTGCACGATACGGCCTTGCTGTTGGTGCAAACTTTGTTTGGCTTGTACGCGTGCTTATGATTATTTGCTATCCCATTGCCTATCCTGTTGGGAAGGTGCTGGATTGTGTTCTTGGGCACAACGAGTCTGCTTTATTCAGGAGGGCAAACTGAAAGCTCTGGTTTCAATTCATGGCCTGGAGGCAGGTAAAGGTGGGGAGCTTACACATGATGAGACAACAATAATAAGTGGAGCACTTGATTTGACTGAGAAGACTACTCAGGAGGCCATGACACCAATTGAATCAACCTTTTCGTTGGATGTGAATTCTAAGCTGGATTGTTTGAGCTTGGCAGGGAGGCAATGGGGAAGATCTTGGCCCGAGGCCATAGCCGGGTTCCCGTGTACTCTGGAAACCCTAAGAATATAATAGGTCTTCTCCTGGTTAAGAGTCTCCTAACAGTGCGTGCTGAAACAGAAACTCCTGTAAGTGCTGTTTCAATTAGGAGAATACCCAGGGTTCCAGCAGACATGCCACTTTATGATATCTTAAATGAATTTCAGAAGGGAAGCAGTCACATGGCTGCAGTTGTCAAAGCTAGAAAACCAAAGCCTCAACTTGATGTTGAGGATATAAATTCTCAGGAAAGTATCAAGAAAAAATGAAGACTCAAATGTCAATTCTTCTATTTCTTTGAGCCAGTTGACCTTGAGAAGGGTCGAGTTGGAAATGCAGAATTGCCTACCAAGCTTAATTCACTAGACAAGCAACAGAATTTGCCAGGGCATGAGGACTTGAGAAATGGAGATAATAGGATGCTGGATGACATTGAAGAAGGGGAGGTCATAGGTATTATCACACTTGAAGATGTTTTTGAAGAGCTGTTGCAGGAAGAAATTGTGGACGAAACAGATGAGTACATTGATGTACACAAGAGAACAGAGTGCTTCTATCTTCCCGGAGTTGCTCCCGAGGATTCCAAGAAGGCATGTTTCAATCACCCCCTTTCCTATGCCAAGCATGGCCGTTAACAGGATATGGATCTTCAGCAGGCGGAGGAAGAGAAGTTGCGCAGGTTGTGTTGCTGTTGCCCGAGCCCTGGTCGACGTGGTTGTTGGTTGGAAGAATTCTAATCAGGCATGTTAAATCTACTCCTTGTAATAGTTTTCTACTTTCTTTCAGTATCTTGAAATGAATATTCTTTCCTCTTGAATGGCGCCTAGACAAAATGTTTTCGTGGTTGTTTATATCGCTGCCTGATTGTGTTGGTTGTTCCTTTGAATCTCGTTCCAATTTCGTTGGTTTTGCTTAGAATGTTCTTTCCTCTCTTATAGCTTACTCTATTTATATTTGTCTAAATGGGCTACTGCAATTTTGAGTGATGCAATCTAGTTCGTAGGGAAGGAAATGTTTTAGAGTTTCGTTTGCTTATATGACTCTCTTTTAAAAGAATTTTGTGATGGCATTTATAATTGAAGGCTTACTATATGGAAGGTTAAGCCTTCATATCTCTATTTGCTTGAATAAATACGTATTTCTGTTTAGGGCTCTCCTATTTTGCTAAAAGGTACATTAATAGTGACGTTGTGTTCTAAAACTTGTTTAAGCCTGTGGGCATTCCTTACTTTTGTTTAATTAGAAAATGGCATTAGGGTTTTGTTTTAGAACTGTACATGGTTGAATTTTGTACCCAGTTCTAGGGGATGAATAACCTGACATCTATTTTGGCCTCTACATGTTGAGAAAATTACTATACCTACTACCTGGTTCAAACTCTTGTTTGATTAAAGTAAGGGGGAGACATTGTAGGTTTAATTGAAGGAAATATCTTCAATTTTATTAAGGGTCGCGAGCAAGCTATTAATAGCTGGACTGAAACAAAAGTTGTAGGTGAATCCATGGTATTGGACTCGTGAACTCGTTTCCTGTTAGATGATGTTGATTACAAAGTGATAATATAATGGGTGGTTATTATATTCATCATCGTTTGATAATTTGCTAGACATGTCCTTGATAAGCCCACATGGATCGGGTAAAATTTCCATCTTCTATACCATGGCAAGGAGCTCATAGAACTTCTAGGCCCGACTACACTACGCGTAACCTTCCCGATGGATATGTGTAACCTTCTATTTTTGTGCTTACACTCGTGGTAGGGTCTTTTGAGTTTGGGGCATCGTTGGTGTTTTACCCTCTCGCGTGTCGAATCCCTTTGTTTTCGAACTCGAATATCTTATTCTTCGAACTTGGTTACTAAAAGTCTCATTTTGTGGCTTTGTTAAGGAAATCAATTTTTATTTTTATTTTAAAATACTTTTTCGCATTATTGGAAATATATAAAAATTATTAACGACTTTTGGGTTTAGCCTTCCTTATATTATGAAGAGAAGTTGACGATTAAGATAAGGTTTGTTGGAAGAATAATGGCCCTTTTTGTGTCTCATTTGTATGCGTTTGGAAGGGTGGATTTGTTTAGTTAACTAGTATTACATTTAAGAAATCCTATAAGGAAGTGGTGGTAAACTCCTTGGTTAAAACTGAAACTATAGTTGTTTTCTTTTAGGGCATCGAACCCTTATTACTATGAAGCCTTCCCCTGAGAGAATTGGATAACGTCGTTTTGTTTCGTGCCTACGATCATAATTAGTATGTTTTGTCTTCTCTGGACCCCTTTAGATGGATGGATTGAGTTTGGATTCCAATCACGTAAACCATAGGATCACATGAAGGAAATATTAACCCTCTTGACCTTCTTGTTCCTAACCCATAAGGTCTTGCCTTGATTTATGTAATTTTGTTCTTACTGGTATTTTGACTTTCTCCTTGTTGGATGGTTTAGATTTCTCTCTGTGATTAATCTTGGAGTTGTGGGTTGTGTTTTAATCCATTTTTCTGAATTTAGAACTTTCCTTTCTTGATATTGTTAAATGTTAGCTTACTGTTGCAATGAGTAGCCTTAACATGCTCAGTTCTCATGAACTGATTCTAGCTAGTATTTGTGCAGATGGATTATGCGAGTAGATTAAAGGAAAAGTTGTAAAGTTTTCATCGCTGCAATTTATGAGGTTCCTTGTAAAAATGTCCAATGTGAGGTAAATTTTGTAATAGTGCTTGCAAAGGAGTTTAGAAGACCTCTTGCCTTGGGATATTCTAAAATTTCGTGATGATGTTGTCTTGTCCTTCTGTAGGTAAACTGGTAACTTACCTTTGTAAGAAATGGTATTCAATCTTTACATCGATATGAGTATTGTAAAACTTTGATCTTGAGAATAAATTGTCAAGTTAAATCTTTCTAAGACTCGAGTGACAATATATTATAAGTAAAGTAAAATTGGTCGGTTAACCCTTAAAGAAGCTAAACAAAAATAATAATTTTATATTCAACAAATAAATGTAGAGGTGATCTATTTGAAATCAAATAATTCCATGAGTGATCAAAATGAAACCATCCTTTGTGAAGTAAAAATTATATAACTTGATATCCCTAGCTACACTAGCGAACATTATCCTTTCTTTGGTGAATTCTTAAAATGGTCCTAAGGTGAAACAAGTTGTTAGTTGTTGTAAGATAATAAGATTTAATAAGTAGGAGGAATCAGTTTCGAAATCACGCAATCTATCTCTTAGCCATTGGATGGTAAATTGTTTTATTTTTATAAAACTCAATTAGTCAAGCCTAAGTAAAATCTTTAATAATTCTGGTTAAGTTCTCAAGCCTCAATTAAATCTTGGTAATAACAAATGAGGTCTTGAAGATGATTTCGACTCAACCTTCTCCCTCTAACCTTTCTCCAAGGTGCCTTGTCTTTCTTCTCTTAAGTATGTTAAACGCAAACCCATGTTGTCATATGGGCATGAACAAGTTCTAGTAGCGTAAGTGTTAATAGATGGCCTTGTGAAATTAAATTACCCCTTTCTCTAAACAAACGAATTAAGCAAATGAATGTCATAATAGAGAAGATTAAAGATGATTACTCAGTGTAAAAAGAATAAACTTAGCTTGGTAAGATGAATTATATGAATCATACCTTGAGCATCCTTGAAAACGTAAACTAAGAATTGCAAGATGTATTTTTAAAATAAATAATCCTCAAGAATATCTCATTGTGGATGGCCCTAACTGTTAGTGTGTTCTGTGGATGGACCTCTATGTTGTCATGTCAAAAAAAAAAAGTGTATTGTCCTTTTGGGTGTGAATGTTTCCGTGCTGACCTTGTGGTTATCCCCGTAACAAGTTGTTCACAGTGTTAGTTGTATCCTTGGTGACGACATGTCGCATCATGTTACATGTCAAGCAAGTTCAAAAAAAATAAATTTATCCTGTCTTTTACTGTGTTGTTCATGTGTGTGTGTTTTTGGGGTCGTTACACTTGGTATCAGAGCATAGGTTCATGCTCTCGAACCTATGGGCCGGATTGGTGTTATATGATGATGTTACATGGTGGTGGTGGTGTTACATGATGATACTGCATGATGATGATGATGTTGCATGATGGTGGTAGATATTGGAAGAGTAATGTGCTTTAAACGTGATGTGATTATTGTCATAATTGTGTTTTTGTGAATGCACATGATGTGTATGTCACCTTGTGCGTGTTTGTGATCATGTTGATATGTTGGGGATGGGAGTATTCTCTCTCCTTCTTGTGGATTCTATGAAGAGTTCACGGGTGAATTACTGCTTGTGATGTGTGAAAAGAATTATAAAGTGGATGACATAGTGTTAGAGCATTGTGACATATTGTGATATGTGGGTGTATCAATGTGTTGTATGACTAGATTGATGTTAAAAGAAATGAGTTGTATCATGATGTTTTTACCATGTTTTGAAGAAATGTGTGTACCACCTTGTTATGTAGTAATGGATGTTATGTTGAGATGTACTATGTTCATCGTATGTATGATTTGTGTGAAATATGTAATGCTTCATGTTGTGATTTTGGGTCATACGGTGAGTGTATGAACCCTATCGTATGGTGATTGCACTTTGGGTGCAGAAAGTGGTAAAGTGATGTGTTACACTCAGTGAATGTATGATTGTGATCTACCTTGTATATGTACCATATGTGAGACGTTATGGTAGTTATGTGTGTGCCACCGTTATGTTAGTGATGTTGTTGTATGTTATGTTGTGAACCTTACGCTAACCGATCCTGAGGGAAATCGGTAGAAGTGTATGTTGAGAGTGAGGAATGGTGTACCATGGGTCAATAACTCGAGTCAAAACTCGGTTTAGTAGATTACATGTGATTCTTTCCTCTCTCCATATGTGGTTGTATGTACACAACCTAAGTGCAACTATGACTATGTTTAGCCTTGTCGAAGTGGTGGCGGGATGATTCAGATGGAGGTGATGACAGTTGTATTATTGATATGTATTTACGAGCTGAGGCTCGATGTTCCGAGTGCTAGCAACTCATTGAGTACCCCTTTGGTGGCTAGATAAGGCCACACAGTTATCGTAATGTGACATCATTATAAGTTGATTTTATTCGTAATTGATTTTTTTCTTTATTTTGTAAGGACCAGCAACTTTTCTTGATTGCAATGCTTTACAATTTTGGGCATTTCCTTGGTTTGTGGCACTAACATGGGGATTTTGATACTAACTTTGGCTATTTGGCCATTTATTTTAGCTTGATTTGGGGTCTTCTTTTAAATTTGGAATTTTTACCGCCTTGCCCAAGGCTTGTACTTTGCCACTTGGCACTTTGATTGGATTGTTGTGCTGGTTCTATTGTCATGATGTGTGGAATAGGGTCATAGGATGCACCATGGATTGGTTGGACCTATGGACCCGCTTCGTCAGATGGGGTACGCCCCAAGGAGTACATATAACTAGCGGGTTGTTGAACCACGCGTTATTATGTCACTTGGGTTAGGAGTGTTCGAACTCTATGTGTCTTGGACCATAGGGTCAACCGGCCTCCTTGAGGGAGGCATAAGAGTTTGAGGGAGGCATAAGAGACTTGAGGGAGGCATAAGAGACTTGAGGGAGGCATAAGAGTTTGAGGGAGGCATAAGAGACTTGAGGGAGGCATAAGAGTTTGAGGGAGGCATAAGAGATTGAGGGAGGCATAAGAGTTTGAGGGAGGCATATGATATTTGTGTGTATGGTTGATGTTCTGGGATATATGTTGAGTTATTGTGATGTTTGGTAGTGGTCTTTTGATGTATGTGTTACTCATGTCAGATGGATATGTGTGTGATGTTGTGGATATGTCATTGATTCCCCTTGTCGACACTATGTACCTGTAGCATTTGTTTGGTGTTATGTGAGTTTTTCATTGATGTAAATTGAGGAAATGTCTGGTGGATTGTAGTACTGTTTTGGTTAAGTATTTTGGTATATCAGTCATTGATGTGTGTCGAGTACTATGTTATGTGGACTGTGCCTATTCCATTCCGTATTTGAGTAACCTTTTGTGGTGTAATACAATCTTGAAGTATATACTTGTGTGCTTGTGAATCTGTAGTGTCTTGTGAACCGATAGGGTGTTGTGTTAGCAGTTCATGTTGGGCACCCACAATAAAGAATAAACCAAAACTCTTCAATGATGAAATTTTAAAAGAAATTAAACTAAGAATAATGCTAATGGAAAGAGACAAATGAAATGATGAACAAGAAAGAACTGCCAATCTTCACAGAACATTGAAAGTTAAAATTTCTACCAAATGTTCCTAAGGCTTACAACTTGCTTTCCCTATGGTTTAATCAACTAAAATTTTAAACCATAGGTGTAGTGCCTTGTTTATTGAATGATCATACTTATAATAATTTTGACTATTTTTAACAAATAAATACCAGGATCGATGCAAGTCTTAAGGGATATTAACATAAATTTAAAACACCTCTCGAACAGACGTAATCGCATAATCAAGATAAAAGGAAGAAGATAGACCACAACACTCGTGTCTGAATCCGAGCGCACTACGCCAAATTTCTATCTACAAATTTGCATACAACCTTTTTTTAAAAGAAAGGAAAGCTCAAGCTAACATGCTAGATGTGGTGCCTTGTTTATAGTTGGTGAGAAGTAATGAAACTAACTGTTTTCTACCCACCCACCGTATGCCTTCCTCCTTGCTGGCCGCATAGTTTTCAGGATCAGATTTTTATCTTCCGTGTGTTTGTCTCCTACCTGCCCATTTATGAAAATGTTGACTTGTCATCCACTGTCACGTGGGTCTACTACATTTTTTTGCCCAAAACCACGAATGCTTGTTGCGCTCCATCAGATGTTGCAACAGATGAATTGCTACATGCGTTTCGGATAGTGGTTTCATTAATGGTGAAATGAAGGTCTGTCGCCCTGATGTTGCGTGGGTGGGTGTGGATTCTCAAAATCGTGTTGTGCAGGTAGTTTCAGTGGAGCGTAGAACTGAAATTTTGCTTGGAGTGCCGTGAGAAGGTATTTGGTGTATGATGTAACTTTGGGGGTAGAGAAGTAAACTTATCTCAGAAAATCAGTGGCCTCCAGAGAGAGATAAGTGCGACAGCTGCTGCAGGGTGATCCCAAGGAACCGTTGGTGTTGATTCTGTTGTTCTGGTTGCACGTGACCACAGTCGTGATCAGTTGTTGCAAGATCTTATAGTTGGTAGAAGCCTGTTTGAGCGCCCCAGCAAGCAGGTTGTCCATCTATGTGTTTTCTGTTCTGTATCAGGTGTATCCTCAGTTTCGGGTTTTTCCCTTCAAGATATGTTTCTCAAAATCGACTAAGTGACAGTGAGAGTGTTACAAGGAGACCGTATGTTGACGCAATGGGAGGATCATTTTATGTGTTCTGTCCATTCCGTTTCTGGTCATGTTTGTACCCCGTTCTGTCCGTTACTTTTTGTAATGTGTTGTGCATCTGTGTAGTGTGAATGTGGCCGTTCTTTCGTATGTATATTGTGCTTGTTTTGTGTTGTATTTCTGTTTGTGGCCACTGTGTGCATTATTTCAGATTAGAAAACAGAGAAAAAATGGAGGCTCTTCAATATATTTGGATAAGATTTTTCACCTGTTGTTCTTTATGATTCTCTCTGTTACCTTTGTCTTGGCCTTTGGTGAGGTTCTCCAAGCAATATGTGCACGATACGGCCTTTTGTTGGTGCAAACTTTTTTGGCTTATACGAAAAATGCTTATGATTATTTGCTATCCCATTGCCTATCCTGTTGGGAAGGTGCTGGATTGTGTTCTTGGGCACAACGAGTCTGCTTTATTCAGGAGGGAAAACTGAAAGCTCTGGTTTTAATTCATGGCCTAGAGGCAGGTAAAGGTGGGGAGCTTACACATGATGAGACAATAATAATAAGTGGAGCACTTGATTTGTGAGAAGACTACTCAGGAGGCCATGACACCAATTGAATCAACCTTTTCGTTGGATGTGAATTCTAAGTTGGATTGTTTGAGCTTGGCAGGGAGGCAATGGGGAAGATCTTGGCCCGAGGCCATAGCCATGAATTCAAATGTACTCTAGAATCCCTAAGAATATAATAGGTCTTCTCTGGTTAAGAGTCTCTAAGGAGTGCGTGTTGAAAAAAACTATGTAAGTGGTGTTTCAATTAGGAGAATACCCAAGAAAACCTTTAGCAGACATGCCACTTTATGATATCTTAAATGAATTTCGAAGGGAAACGAGTCACATGCTCACGGATTGTCAAAGCTGAAAAAAAGCCTCAACTTGATGTTGAGGATATAAATTCTCGGGAAAGTATCAAGAAAAAACCTAAAGACTCAAACGTCAATTCTTCTATTTTTCTTTGAACTAGTTAGTTTGGATTGACCTTGAGAAGGGTCGAGTTGGAAATGCGAAGTGCCTACCAAGCTTAATTCACTAAACAAGCATGTGGAATTTGCAAAATGCAGGGCATGAGGACTTGAGAAATGGAGATAATAGGATGCTGGATGACATTGAAGAAGGGGAGGTCATAGGTATTATCACACTTGAAGATGTTTTTAAAAGAGCTTGAATCGGGAAAAATTGTGGAAGCAGATGAGTATTGATCAACATAATCCATCTTCTGAGTGCTTCTATCTTCCCGGAGTTGCTCCCGAGGATTCCAAGAAGGCATGTTTCAATCACCCCCTTTCCTATGCCAAGCATGGCCGTTAACAGGATATGGATCTTCAGAAGGTGGAGGAAGAGAAGTTGCGTAGGTTGTGTTGCTATTGCCCGAGCCCTGGTCAACGTGGTTGTTGGTTGGAAGAATTCTAATCAGGCATGTTAAATCTACTCCTTGTAATAGTTTTCTACTTTCTTTCAGTATCTTGAAATGAATATTCTTTCCTCTTGAATGGCGCCTAGACAAATGTTTTCATGGTTGTTTATATCGTTGCCTGATTGTGTTGGTTGTTCCTTTGAATCTCGTTCCAATTTCGCTAGTTTTGCTTAGAATTTTCTTTCCTCTCTTATAGCTTACTCTATTTATATTTGTCTAAATGGGCTACTGCAATTTTGAGTGATGCAATCTAGTTCGTAGGGAAGGAAACATTTTAGAGTTTCATTTGCTTATATGACTCTCTTTTAAAAGAATTTTGTGATGGTATTTATAATTGAAGGCTTACTGTATGGAAGGTTAAGCCTTCATATCTCTATTTGCTTGAATAAATACGTATTTCCTGTTTAGGGCTCTCCTGTTTTGCTAAAGGTACATTAATAGTGACATTGTGTTCTGAAACTTGTTTAAGCCTGTGGGCATTCCTTACTTTTGTTTAATTAGAAAATGGCATTAGGGTTTTGTTTTAGAACTGTACATGGTTGACTTTTGTACCCAGTTCTAGGGGATGAATAACCTGACATCTATTTTGGCCTCTACGTGTTGAGAAAATTACTATACCTACTACCTGGTTCAAACTCTTGTTTGATTAAAGTAAGGGGGAGACATTGTAGGTTTAATTGAAGGAAATCTCTTCAATTTTATTAAGGGTCGCGAGCAAGCTATTAATAGCTGGACTGAAACAAAAGTTGTAGGTGAATCCATGGTATTGGACTCGTGAACTCGTTTCCTGTTAGATGACAGCTGATTACAGTGATAATATAATAGGTGGTTATTATGTTCATCTGTTTGATAATTGCTAGACATGTCCTTGATAAGCCCACATGGATCGGGTAAAATTTCCATCTTCTATACCATTGGCCAGGAGCTCATAGAACTTCTAGGCCTGACTGCACTGCGTAACCTTCCTGATGGATATGTGTGTTGGTTCTTATTTTTGTGCTTGCACTCGTGGTAGGGTCTTTTGAGTCTGGGGCATCGTTGGTGTTTTACCCTCTGCGTATCGAATCCCCTTTGTTTTCGAACTCGAATATCTTATTCTTCGAACTTGGTTACTAAAAGTCTCATTTTGTGGCTTTGTTAAGGAAATCAATTTTTATTTTTATTTTAAAATACTTTTTGGCATTGTCGGAAACATATAAAAATTATTAACGACTTTCAGATTTAGCCTTCCCTTATATTATGAAGAGAAGTTGACGATTAAGATAAGGTTTGTTGGAAGAATAATGGCCCTTTTTGTGTCTCATTTGTATGCGTTTGGAAGGGTGGATTTGTTTTGTTAACTAGTACTACGTTTAAGAAATCCTATAAGGAAGTAGTGGTAAACTCCTTGGTTAAAACTGAAACTATAGTTGTTTTCTTTTAGGGCGTCGAACCCTTATTACTATGAAGCCTTCCCCGAGAGAATTGGATAACGTCGTTTTGTTTCGTGCCTACGATCATAATTAGTATGTTTTGTCTTCTCTTGGACCCCTTTAGATGGATGGATTGAGTATTGGATTCCAATCACGTAAACCATAGGATCACATGAAGGAAATATCAACCCTCTTGACCTTCTTGTTCCTAACCCATAAGGTCTTGCCTTGATTTATGTAATTTTGTTCTTACTGGTATTTTGACTTTCTCCTTGTTGGATGGTTTAGATTTCTCTCTCATGTGATTAATCTTGGAGTTGTGGGTTGTGTTTTAATCCATTTCTGAATTTAGAACATTCCTTTCTTGATATTGTTAAATGTTAGCTTACTGTTGCAATGTGTAGCCTTAACATGCTCAGTTCTCGCGAACTGATTCTAGCTAGTATTTGTGCAGATGGATTATGCGAGTAGATTAAAGGAAAGAGTTGTAAAGTTTTCATCAGTGCAATTTATGAGGTTCCTTGTAAAAATGTCCAATGTGAGGTAAATTTTGTAATAGTGCTTGCAAAGGAGTTTAGAAGACCTCTTGCCTTGGGATATTCTGAAATTTCGTGATGATGTTGTCTTGTCCTTCTGTAGGTAAACTGGTAACTTACCTTTGTAAGAAATGGTATTCAATCTTTACATTGATATGAGTATTGTAAAACTTTGATCTTGAGAATAAATTGTCAAGTTAAATCTTTCTAAGACTGAGTGACAATATATTATAAGTAAAGTCAAATGGGTCGGTTAACCCTTAAAGAAGCTAAACAAAAATAATAATTTGAGATTCAACAAATAAATGTAGAGGTGATCTATTTGAAATCAAATAATTCCATGAGTGATCAAATGAAACCATCCTTTGTGAAGTAAAAATTATATAACTTGATATCCCTAGCTACACTAGCGAACATTATCCTTTCTTTGGTGAATTCTTAAAATGGTCCTAAGGTGAAACAAGTTGTTAGTTGTTGTAAGATAATAAGATTTAATAAGTAGGAGGAATCAGTTTCGAAATCACACAATCTATCTCTTAGGCATTGGATGGTAAATTGTTTTATTTTTATAAAACTCAATTAGTCAAGCCTAAGTAAATATAATTCTCGGTTAACTTCTCAAGCCTCGATTAAATCTTGGTAATAACAAATGAGGTCTTGAAGATGATTTCGACTCAACCTTCTCCCTCTAACCTTTCTCCAAGGTGCCTTTTCTTTCTTCTCTTAAGTATGTTAAACACAAACCCATGTTGTCACATGGGCATGAACAAGTTCTAGTAGCGTAAGTGTTAATAGATGGCCTTGTGAAATTAAATTACCCCTTTCTCTAAACAAATGAATTAAGCAAATGAATGTCATAATAGAGAAGATTAAAGATGATTACTCAGTGTAAAAAGAATAAACTTAGCTTGGTAAGATGAATTATATGAATCATACCTTGAGCATCCTTGAAAACGTAAACTAAGAATTGCAAGATGTATTTTTAAAATAAATAATCCTCAAGAATATCTCATTGTGGATGGCCCTAACTGTTAGTGTGTTCTGTGGATGGACCTCTATGTTGTCATGTCAAAAAAAAGTGTATTGTCCTTTTGGGTGTGAATGTTTCCGTGCTGACCTTGTGGTTATCCCCGTAACAAGCTGTTCATAGTGTTAGTTGTATCCTTGGTGACGACATGTCACGTCATGTTACGTGTCAAGCAAGTTCAAATTTATTTTTTTATCCTATCTTTCACTGTGTTGTTCTTGTGTGTGTGTTTTTGGGGTGTTACAGAGTGGCATGAATTCCCCAACGAGTATTAAGTTTGTCCACCATGGGAAAATGGGGTGAGGCTTCATTTGTATTTGAATATTTTGGCATTTGTAATATAATGAATGGTGCATGACAATATATTCGTTAATTATCTTGTGTATTAATTGAGCTACAATTATTTATTTGTTACAAATGTGTACCAATATTATCTACGTCTCTTCTCCTCCATGACCTTTCCCATCCTATAGTGCAAGGAGGACATGAGAAGGGCTACACATACATGTAGGAAGGATATTATTGGATTATCAAAGCATGAAAGAAAGTGAGTAAGAAATTCTTAGTGTTGGAATTGTGTTTGTAGAAGAAAGGAGTGTTGAGGCAAAATAAGAAAGTAATTGGGAGGAAGTGTGAGATGTTATCATTTTCTCTTTCATACTTATTGTAAATTTTGTACTTCTTAATTGAATTGGTCAATAAAAAGTGGGAAGAAAGAGCATTTTTCTTCCCGATTTGTTTTCCTCCTTTGGAGGTTTCTAGGATAAAACTTGTTGGTGTTCATGAGTTTATATTCTATCCTTTCCTGCAATTATTGATTTGAGCATAAGCAAAAATTAATTCACTAGCTATCTTTGTCATTTTCTAATCGAAAGTAGAACATCAATGTTTAATTTCGATTCTCGTGAACAATTCTAAAGTAGAGAATTTACTGAGATCATTTTGGTATCAAATCTAACAAGTATTCAGGATGTGGTATTCGTTATTGGATTTGTATGGCTTTGATCAAGAGATCTAAAGGCGAAGAGGATTTACCTTGCAATCCAAATATTTATACAAGGAAGTGGAAATAGAGAATTGGGGAACATGGAGGAAGAGAACTTGGTCCATAGAATCAAGATGTTGGAGACCATGATGGATAGGATGTTTAGAAGACAAGAAAAACTTGTAGATTTTTAGAAGAGAGATTTTGTTAAGTAAGAATCCATTGACTCAGTGGTTCAAGGCTTAGCCAAAAAGTTTGGCATAGGGAGGAGCCACCATGAAGAAGATTATGGGGAAGAGCATGAAGAAGAGACTTCAAATGCAAGAGAAAAGGTAAAATCTGATCATACTCCTTTTAAAGTTGAGACGAAAGTTGAAATTAAAAGCTTTGAAGGACAAGTAGATGCATAGTTGCTTGATAAATGGTTAAAACAACTAGAAGTCTACTTTAGTGTCCATAATGTCACTGAGGCACAGAGGATCAGATTTTCACATCTCAAAATGGAGGGACATGCTTTGGTTTGGTGGGAATCCCATCTAGCTACTTGTGAAAAGAAGAAACATCCTATTGTGAAATATTGACAAGGATTTAAAGAATTACTTAGAGCTAACTTCTATCCTGTTGGCCACAAGGTGACCAAATGATTAAATGGTGGTATTTTAGACAAGGCGGTGGTAAAAGTGTGCATGACTATACTATGGAGTTTCAGAGGCGAGGCCATGTTCTTGAACATGGACTTGTAGGATGAGGATATTCTAACTAAGTACTTGGGAGAACTTCACACTCACCTTCGAAGAAAAATAATCTCCACGAAGCCCAAAGATCTCAATGAGGTGTGTGTGTAAGCATACTACATAGATGATGGAAAGAAGCAAGGAGAAGCAAAGCCAAGGAAAAAACAGTCGACAAATTAGTAGAAGAAAGAACATGGGCAATCAAGTAACAAGGGTAAGTGGAAAGGGAAAGGTAAACAAGCTGCCACTACTTTAAATACTCTTAAGGATCCCAAGAATTTTTGCAAGAACTCTAATATCAATGGTCATACTGACGCTACATGTTGGAAGTTGCATCCGGAGTTACATCTAAAGAACTTAAATAGGACTGAAAGAAACCCATGATAGCTATAAAGACAAAATGGGAGGTGGAAATCGAAGATGATTGATGTAGATGAAATACATGGATGCAAGGCCACCAACATGGATAGTCGGGAAGAGGAGATGAGTAGACTATTCCGGATCAAGAGAACCGAGGTAAATGCTTTGGTTAATACCGGTTCTCAATCTCATTTGATTTCTAAAGAAATTGTAAAGAAGCTTGGTCTTTAGACTTACGAGCATCCACACCCTTGTTCATTGGGTTGGGTGAATAAGGGTGTTGCAATTCAAGTAATAAAAAGATGTAAGGTCAAGTTTGGGATAAATTCCTAGTATATTGATGTATTGGAAGTTGATGTTATTCCACTTAATGCTTTTTATGTTGTTTTCAGGAGTCCTTACTTGTATATTAGGGATGCTATATTTATGAGAAGGGAAAATTGGTACAGATGGGTCAAGGATGGGATCAACTACAACATCCGGGCACACCAATGTAAGACACAGGTTACTATGGTGAGTGTTAACCAAGCAAAATGACTTATTCATGCGAATCATAATCAATTTTGTTTACTTTTGTTAAAGGATAAACAAGTTGGGGTAGAAGTTTTAGAGATTTCTAACCGGGAAAAACAAGATTTGGATAGTATTACTTAGTATTTTCAAGAAATTTTTCGGGCTCCCAGGTGGGTTACCACCAAAAAGCGGGAAGTAGAGCATGAGGTTCACTATTTCTAGAGTCCCTCTCTCGAACATCGCGTTGTATAGGAAATCCTTACTTGGAGAGTACTAAAGTAAAGAAACAACTCCAGAACCGCTAGACCAAGGAGTGATATGTCCGAGCACCTAGCCATATGGTTCACCTATTGTGATGGTGTCGAAGAAGGATGGTTCTTGGAAAATGTGCATCGACTACCACACTTTGAACAAGATCACCATAAAGAATAGATATCCACTTCCCCACATATATGATCTCTTGGACCAGCTTCAACATGCCAAATTCTTCACGAAGTTGGATCTCAAGTCAGGTTATCACCAAGTTAGAATGAAGGAGGAGGATATATCGAAGAATTCCTTCAAAATAAAATAGGGTTTGTATGAATGGTTAGTACTTCCACTTGGTTTATGCAATGCACCCACTACATTTATGAGATTGATAAATGATGTATTGTATGATTTCATAGATTCATGTGTCATTTTTATCTAGATGATATCTTGATTTTTATTGCCACACGGGAGGAACATCTAACTTATTTGCAGCAAGTCTAGAAAGTTCTCAGGGAGAAACAACTACTTTGTAATATGAAGAAATGTGAATTTTCGAAATAGTCACTTGTCTATCTTGGGCACATGGTTGGAGGAGGAGATATACGAGTGGATCCAAAGAAGGTGAAATCCATCACTAGTTGGCCAACACCAAGAGGAGCCATAGAGACTAGGATCCTTGTGGGAGCAAAGTAACATACATGCATAAGTTCATTATGAGCTTCTCCATAATTGTAGCACCTCTACACATAGTGGCCATAAAGAGTAAGGGTTTTGACTGGGGTAAGGAACAAGACAAATCCTTTGAGTTATTGAAATATAAGATTAATCATGCTCCAAGTACTTGCTATTCCTAATTTGTAGTAGCGATTTGAAGTAGAGACATATGCTAGTGATAATTTTATGGGTGCGAGTATCACTTCAAGGAGGTAAACCCGTATGCTATCATTTTGAAACTTTCATTTCAGCAGTTAAAGGATATTTATTATATGATAAGGAAATGTATGCACTAGTTTAGACAATTAAAAAATGGAAGCATTATTTGTTGGGTAAAGAAACTATTGTGCACATAGACCATGAACATCTACAGTATTTGCAAGCATAGTCTAAATTGCAGCAGGGAAGGCACTACAAATGGATGGGGTTCCTCCAGTAGTTCCATTTGTTCATCAAATACAAGAAGGGTAGTAAAAACTTGGTGGCGAGACATGTTTTCTAGTCTTCCCACACAGAAGAAGATCTCTTGGTTGGCCACTATCTCTCACATCGACCCGTTCACGAAGGAAGCTTACAAAGAGGCATATGCCCAAGATAGATACTTTTGGGTAACATTTCAGTAGTTGCAGTCCCAAGGGGATAAAAGGATGGGGATTGAAAATTGTTATCTCAAAGATGGGTTGCTCTACCGATGGGGGAAGCTTTGTGTGCCTAAAAAAGAAAGACTTCTATTTATGAGGGAATAACTTACCTCGAAAATAACAAGAAATTTCAGTGTTGGTAAGACCCTAGCCCAATTGCAAAGGTACATGTAGTGACCAAATATGCAAGAAGTATCAAAATTTATACGTGGATGTAAAATTTCTGACTAGGAAGGAGGGTTTTTAAATGCCTTTTCCAGTACCTACTCATCCGTGGGAGAACATTTATATGGATTTTGTAGGAGGATTACCTATGTCTAAACATGGTAATGACTATCTCTATGTTGTTGTTGATAGATTTAGTAAGATGTATTTTCTTATGGCATGTAAAAGATAGTAATATCACATGAGGTAGAAAATCTTTTCTTTACTAATGTATGGTTGCATTTTGGTTTGCCAAATTCTATTGTTTCTAACAGTGATTCTAGGTTCTTAGGGAAGTTTTGGACTACATTGTGGGACAAGATGGATACAAGGTTACTGAGAGGAGCACAAATTTCAATCCACAGAAAGATGATATATAGAGGTGGTGAATAAGACTTTGGTACGAGTTGATCGGAGGGTATAATAAAAAATACCCAAGGACTTGGGACGAGTCGTTATCCTACATTCAACATTCATATAAACGGGAAGTACACACATCCACTATGAAGTCACCGTTTGAAGCATGCTTGGGATATCTACCTACAAATCCACTAGACATAGCAGTTGGGGGTAGGATAAGGAGGAGACACGAGACATAGAGGTGACTAGAGCAAACAAATTCATTAAGAGGATCCGGAAAATCCATCTCAAATTCAAAGAATAGTTAGAGAAATCTCAAGCCAAGTACAAGGCTAGGCACGATCAACACAGGAGAGAACATAAGCTTCATGTTGGAGATAGAGTTTGGATTTACTTGAGTAAGGAGAGACTACAAGGTCAAGCACGAAAGCTCAAGCCACTACAATATGGACCCTTCACCATATTGGAGTAGGTTGGAGAAAATTCCTTTCAACTTGATTTTTCGTCATTTATGAGGATGTACTCCGTAGTAAACTATGAGAACTTGTACCTATATGAGCCATCCATGTTAGACGAAGATGAAGGAATATAGTTACTACCTTCCACCGAGGATTGTGTCTATGAATCACAAGGTGAATTGGAGGAGGATGTAGTGCTACTGTGCCAGAAGGTCAAAGACACTAAGAGAGGTCCGCAGTGTCTCTAAGAGTTGGACTAAAAGGAAAGACACCAAGGCAGGCTCAGTGGTACTCAAAGGAGCAAGTGAGGGAATTATTTCCTCATCTACTCCCCCACTAATATTTTTGGTACCAAAAGCCTCCTAAGTAGGGGAGGTACACGATCCATAGGGATCTAAAATGACTCTACTTGATCAAGGTTATCCAACACCGAAGAAGGAAAATGAAGAAACCGATGTTATTTCTTTATGTTAACATAACCGTCACTCTATGCAGAGCGGTAGTTACATAACCACTACCCAACCTAGATGGCAGTCCTATAACCACCATCCAGCTAGGGTGGCAATCCCGTGACCACCGATTTGCATTGGGCATTGGTCATATCTCTTTTAGACAGATTTTTTTTTGAAATGAACAGTCCCTTAAGGTGGAAAGGTTGTTTGTGTCAATTAACCTCCATGACCTTTCCCATCCTCTAGTACATGGGAGGATATGATAAGGGCTATAAATACATGTAGGAAGGAGAGTATTGGATTATCAAATCATTAAAGCAAGTGAGCAAGAAATTCTTAGTGTTGGAATTGTGTTTGTAGAAGAAAGGAGTGTTGAGGCAGAGCAAGAAAGTAATTGGGAGGAAGTGTGAGATATTATCTACTTATCTTTCATACTTATTGTAAATTATGTACTTCTATATTGAATCTACCAATAAAAATTGGGAAGAAAGAGAATTTTCCCTTCCCGAATGGTTTTCCTCCTCTGGAGGTTTTCATGATAAAACTTGTTGGTGTTCATGAGTTTATATTCTTTTCTTTCCGCAATTATTGATTCTAAGCATAAACAAAAATTCATTCACTAGCTATCTCGCCATTTTGTAATCAAAAGTAGAACAACAATGTTTAATTGTGAATCTATGAACAATTTCAAAGTAGAGAGTTTACATATCACTTGAAGTGGGCAAGTTGACATAATGCTATCCATCTCATTGATCATAATGGTCCTACAAAAAAAAACCAAGACACAGTAAGCGATTAGACGCATGGAAAAAAAATGGTGTCACAACCGAATAAAGGCAAAGATTTGACTTGCAACCTTTTATTAAACATTCTACAAGCATATTTCCAGAGAAGGAAAATTGAGCCTTCTTGCAATATGTTATCCTCGAGAGGCGGTGTGCAAATTTTGAGGGAAGAAAGGTAGGCTGAATATGTTTCCCATCGGACAAGTGAAAGCGATGTTGACTTGCATAGTTAATTTCCAATCAGAGCATAGACAATTCAACAGTTGTAGCCTAAGATCTTCTTGGGGTGATCATTCAATGATTTTTAAAATTCCTCCTTCTATCAAGTTTGTTTCCATGATGTCAAAATATCTCTTTCCTGTGATAAACACTACAAATCTAGGGCAAAAATACACAAAGGTTAGTGTCGGCTTAACTGTGGAAGAGGTGAAAGGCTAAAACCATGTAATTATACCTATAACATTGACCACACAACAATTATTGGCAATAAAGAAGAGGACACCAAAAATCCATTCATGAAATGACACATTGAAAAAAGGAAAATCATTTCTTTAGAAAATAGAAATACGAGACTATATAACCACAACACTAAAATTAACTTGAAATGGTAGGCGAGGAGATTACCAATTGCGGTCTTGCCCACACATGTGTGTGAACACTACAAATATCCAACAAATAAATAATGATAAAAAAATTTTTGACTATAAACTTGAGAATTCTATTTCAAGAAGGATGGGAGTGGGGATGATATTTGAAGTGTAAATTGAACCAGGGAAACTTTTAGTAGCAATTTTTTGTAAACTCGTGAAAATTGATGTTTACGGAAATTCGAATAGGTGAATTTTCTGTGATTCATAGCCGACTTATTCGCCAAAAACTTCAACCGACATGTCCCTTATACTATTCATTTCACCTAGATTTTACACATATATAAGAGCTTATGAATTTAATTTTCCACCATTTCGTATGCATATTGACCGAAGTAAACATAAACAACCAACACCGTACAACGTATGCTTTTCAAACCGCACAACTACAAGTTGTCCAAACTCTAGGAGGTTGGACGGTTAAGGGTTGGATGACCAAGAGGTTGGACGGCTAAGGGGTTAGGACGGCCAAGGGGTTAGATGACTAAGGGGTTGGATGATAGAGTTTTACGGTCAACCCACCCATCAAACCACCCGACAAACCTACCCGCCCACATCCTCTCGTACAACTTGTCCAACCAACCATCGAGCAAGCTGCCTGTCCAACCTACGACTAACTCGCTTGATCCATCAACACGGCTAACCTACCCGACCAACCTACACGACCAACCTACCCAACCAACCTACCTGACCAACCTACAAAACCAACCTATCATGCCCAACCCTGCTGACCAAGCTACCCAACCAACCTACCCGACCAACCACCCGACCAACCTACTCGGCCAACCTACCCGACCAACCTGCCCATCCAACCCGCCCAACCATCCTATCCACCCAACCTACCCATCCAACTATGCAAAACCTTGAGAAAATTTCTCCATGCGAAATCACCTTTCCTTGAAACATTTTTTCATAAATTTTCCAACAATTTGAAAGTCGATTTTTGAGATTTGCCACAAATTCTAAAATAATTTTTAGAGGGTGCTTCTTAAAATGAACCCTAATTTGAACAAAAATTGATATTTCATGTAGTCTTAGTTTTTGGTTTTGTATGGTTATTTGGCATAAAACCTCTAGTCAATTCTCTTCCTATCTACTATAATTCTTCACAACAATGTCATAGAAATGTTATCTTTCTTAATATGCAACTCTATATTAAAATATAATCCCACTTTTTTTTTTTTTTATTTGTGTTTCTTTCTTATTTTCTATTTGTGTTTGGTAGCTCAAAATATAAAGTATAAATATACATCGCCCAAAGAATTCATTTTATTATTGAGTATGCTTTTTTACACTTGTAACAAAATTATGATTATCTCTAAGAGAAAGCTTAATTTAGTTTTTTTTTTGTTTTTCATGGATAGGGGATGTTTGTTGTATGTTTGTGGATGGGAAAATGACGAACAAATAATTTGGATTTGATTCTTTTTTGTAGCTATGGAGTCCCCTTGGGGTTTACTAAGGGTCAAAAACTTAAAACAAATGTTTTATCCATTTTCTTTATGTGAATAGTCATTTTCATTTTTTTTTGTCTTTAAAAAGGGCATCCCTGGGAATGATTGGCCCAAATAGGGGATGATAATTTTACGAGCGTTAAGGACGATAGACAGGACAATTTACTAAGAATTTGAAATTGAATGGTGGAGGATGAAGAGGATGGATCAAAGCTCGAAATGGAATTTTGAGTGTTCACATGCCTAATTGAAAGAGAAAAGAAAATCCAAATGTATTAGCTTTTGCCATATGAATTGGCCTATATTTGAATTCATTACTTAATAAGGAGAAAATGAGTATATTCACTTGGGTTTGTTGTGAGATGATCCACACCCACATGAAAATTCTCTCTTAAATAGGAATTTAGAAACATTATCTCCAATTTAGTAAGGAACATATCAATTGATAGGAAACATAAATTATTATATCCTTTACTAAACAAAATATATATGGTAAATGGAACAAATCAAATAATATTCTTCGGATAGATTTGTTAATCCTCTTTTATGCCTTTTGTCGAATTAATGCACATTGTGGGATGATGTAGTCACATGACTATTTAAAAAAATTGTTCTTGTGTGAGGTATTTTATCCGAAGAAAACGTGATTTCACTTCTCTTACTCATTCGTTGATATGGGGAGACACTTACACAAATCACTAAATATTATGAAAGTTTTTAAGTTTCAACGAGTTTTTCCCCTTATGACGGAGTGCATTTATATTACTGGTAACCTGATAAAAAATTATACTTTCAAAATAAACTCTCATATTATTTTACAATCCAATCGTTAGAGTGATAGTCCAAATGTATCTCTAAAAGTGATAGAGATAAAATATAAATAATTCTAGAAAAAATAAAGTATTTTTAGTACAAGATCATTTTCATCTCTCTTTATGTTATACTATGCATAATTGAAAGCGAGGTGTTCTCTATCATTGGAATGGTATATCGAGAAAATATAGCCTCAACAAAACCAAAATGTTCTAATTAATTAGTACCATATAGTTAAATGGAAATACAATTTACGACATATTCTAAATGCACATATAGAATTAGTATATGTAATATATCTTACTTAAAAGTGCAAATAAATCGAAGAGAGATATCCAATAACTACACATTGCACAATAAAAACATGACTATATGTCAAAGTGAAAGGGAACATAGTTTGTATTCACATAATCTACTCTATCACAAAATAGCGGAGCAACAACAATGATAAGAAGTTACGTAGAGAAGATATTAAGGAATCCATAAAGAAACATATACAACGTTAAATTCATTTTTGTTTCGAAATTTTGATTTGAAAGCATTAGGGATTTTGGTGCACCCTTTTTTTGTATATCCTTTTTTTTTCTTTGCCGAAAATCACACCCATCTTCTTCAATTTTTGAGGTGACTCACATTTCGTGTATCAAGCAATTGTGTCATAGGAAAGTGCAAACCCTCTGGATAAATAACCGATAGTGCAAAATTTTGAAAGGTACACGACAGGTTATCCGTGGTAGACAAAGGTGCTCCTTGATCATTTCGGCAATCCTCGATTTTTTAGAAATGGCTACCTACGGTCTGCAACACGGTGACGAAAAATTGACTTCTGTTATATTCTTCATCTCTATACAAGTTTGGAGTTGTGAGAGTAACACTAACAGGAGGCACGGGAATGGTGCTTCTTATTTTCATTATGTCAATCAATGGGTTCAAAAAGATGAAGTATCATTAAAGCAAGCAAGATATTAAAAATGGGATGACGGATAGCTTTAGAAACCTTGTCAAAGCGCGGTCTACCACTCATTTATGAGAAATGAGTGTATTGAAGTGACCTCATAGAGGATCATAACCTCTCAAAGACACTCAAATTCCCGACCTTGGCAAGGCATCTACCCCCATATGTCCATTCAGGAAAAAGGAGATGCGTGTTTATCCAATGTTAAACAAAACTTATTGCAAACCAACACAAACACAACATACATTTATCTTAAAAAATACAATGCTAGCTGCACAACTAGTTTCATTAAAAAACATAGTATGGCTAATGAAATGTGTTTCCTAACAAAGAATTCATTAATTTAAGTAAATGAGCAGCTATTCCAAACTATGTATCAATAGAAAAATTGGGTACGAGTTGTGTTGGGCTATCTGGGACATTTTTTAGACCTTACAAAGACCTTCTAGCGAGAGAAGCCCACAAACCAATAACAGGCCGCAAACTCAAAGTCGTCAATAGCAATTGCCCCGCCTTCCTGCAAAACCTACACTACGGGTAAAGACGTTACTTTTTGTAAACGAGAAAAAGTAAAAGTTACTTTTCTCCAAACAAAAAAATTATACAAAGATTTTTTGCAACAAATAAAATAGTAAATAATTTCAATCTTTTCAAAGAAGGGTGGTTCTTTCTTCGAGATCAACACTACGGTGTTGTAGATGCTCAATTTTACACTACGAATAATTCCGACCGCCCTTGAATATGTAAAAGAAAGATCACAACAAAATCCTGCAACCATCAAGTAAATAAATAGTCACAAAATAACTCAAAATAATCCAACCCTCAAGCAAAATACACTCACAATAACTCAACGTAGTCCAACAACACAGGGGAAAATAAACAATCACTCAAGGATTTTTAAGAATTTCTTACCTCTTTCATCACTGACGGGTAACACACAAGAATTCACTCTACTTTAGGACATTAATGCATCATATCTAACCTTTCCAAAGGATGATACACAAATAAAGAAAAAACTAAAAGACCTTCACACGCTCTTTTTCCTGTATTTCTTATAAGACATTGATATACTTATCATGTGACTCTCTTCAGGATGTTGACTCGTTAATTTAATATAAATATGCTAAAGAAGAAAAAATTACTTATCTATGTAATGACTAAAAAATTCTGCATATATTACAAGTCACATTTGAATTATTCTTAGTATCACTTATAACCCCGATGAAGAAGCACATAATAATTCAAATTTCACCTTAAATATGCACATAATAATTTTTTCCACCTTTTTCGTTCCGACTTCAAATCTATCCGATTCTTCTAAGCGAATATTCCCAAAAAAAAGATAGCAGATTCTCCTACACTGGTCACAAAATCAAACCACACCACCTACAACATAAATTTATCATCAACCAAAGGAAACTCTCGACCTCTCGTATGCGAAATGATCTAATATTAGGCCGAAAGGTAAACCCCTCTTTTAAAGGAAGACTTCGACTAAAGCTCATACGCCCGACAAAATATAATAATCGGCATGCTAAATTCATAAATTAATTTACAAAATAAACAAATCCCATCTACTCTATGGTTTTCTCGATTGAAAGAAGCTAAGAAAACTATAGCCTGTTATTGGAAATGTGCAACAAAAACTTATTGAAAAGCATAGTACATAAAGGAAACTGTGAACACACTTGGGAGATAAAGTAAAGGCTCCATCCACACTTTCTATAATTCATGAAATAAGATTGAACGGAAATCCAAACAATAAACATAAATCGAGAGCACACATAGCTTGATGCCTCCCCACTTACCAACAAACAAACCCAGAGAACTTAATAGGAAGACCAATGTATTCCGAAACCATGAAAACAAAACTAAAGGAAAGCCCCAACACAACATTTATAGCGGTTGTGCATGTAAAAACAGTCGAGAAAACTGTTGGAATAAATTTATAAAGATGTGACAACAAATAGTAATGGTACGCACAAAACATATCCATAGACCAAATCTGCAAGAAATAATTGTTTATTCCACAAACCATCTAGAAATTTCTTTTTGTATTTTCTCCTCCATTGTATTCTATAAATTGATGGATAATGAAAGCCACAAGCAACTAATTCAAAGTGCATATTTTCTTGTGTGTTTGTGTATGTCCGATGTGGTATCGAGCTAGTTGTGAATTGGTGGGTATATGAAAGCCAAGAGTGGCTAGGAATAAAAAAGGGAGAGAGAAGCTGTTGTTAGTTATGAAGGAGAAAATTATTCCTTTGGCAAAAGAAAAGTAGGATGTGGAAAAAAATATAGTTACATGTGGCTGCCATAAAAGAAAGGCTGTGTAAGATTGTTTTATTTTTGGGCCACATATAGTATTGTTTTTTTCTATGTAATTTACAGTTTTAATTGGAGATTTCTCTTATTTAAATTGATATTTTTGGGTGAATGAAATATGAGATTGAATCTTGGTGAAAAATTATTAGTGTGATGGCTTCTTAAAAATTTAATCCCATTTGGAAGTTAGAGGAAAGAATTACTCTTTGTGGAAATAAAAATAAAAAATGTATTGTTTGCAAAATATTTGTGGGAATTCGTAGAAGAAAAGAAAGAATCCCCTACTGATTATAGAGAGTTAGCCCAATTTAAAAGAAATAATAATGAAGCCTTAGCTATTATTGGTATGTTCATACGTTCTTGATGAAATCATCCCACAAATTCAAGATATTGATAATGCAAATGATGCTTGGAAAACCATTAAGGAAATATTTGAAAAGCCTAGAAAGACTAGGATTTTGCATCTAAAAAGGTAATTACATAATTTAAGAATGATAAATGATTAGGATGTGACAGATCATCTTACAAAAGTAAAGGAGATAAAGAATCAATTAGAGGCTATGAGAGAGAATGTTGAAGAAAAATCATTAGTTTAGATAACTCTAAATAGTCTTCCCACGTTGTATGAATATCTAATCACATATTTAGAAGTTCTTTGATAAGATTGATACTCTAACATTTGAAGAATTAAGTGGATACTTATTGCAGGAAGAACAAAGAGTTAGAAGGAAGTTGATGAAACTAACTCTACCGAGCAAGCCTATTTTTCAAGAGACATATTGAGAGGTAACAAGATGTAAATTCAAGACAAAATTGCTATATAATATAAGCAAAGGTGAACCAAGGAGAAGATAAAAGAAGGACGTAAAATCATAAGGTTAAGTGCTTCAATTGAGGTAAATTTGACCATTTTCAATGGGAATGTACAAAAAGAAAGCTAAAGATGCACAATTGGTCTAGAAATCAAACCAACAACATGAAAAATCAAGTAGAAAGGGAAGGTAATATCTTCATTGCATCCTTATCTGCTCAAGATACTTCAAATGATGTTTGGTATATAGATTTAGGAGTAAGTAAGCATATGGCTTTTAAGAAAGAAAATTTTAAATCTATTGAAAAAGATGAAGAATGTGAAAGAGAAAAGATATTGCTTGGTGACAATAGTACTTATAGTATAGAGGGTCATGGTGATGTTCCTATTAAAATGAATAATGGTGAAGTAAAAAGTATTAATAATGTGATGTATGTACCGGTTTAAAGAAGAATCTTCTTTCAGTTAGTCAAATCACAAAGCAAGGTTTCAAAGTTGAATTTTATAAGGATAATTGCTTGATTAAGGATATGAAACATGGTTACAAAGTGATTGCATTAGGTAATCTAGATGGGGGAATATAAAAATTTGATGGAGGAAGTACAAGTACACATGCTCTTGTTGGATCACATGACAATACTAGTGTGTTATGATATTTAAGATATGGGCACCTTAATTATCAAAGTCTAGGTTTAATGAAGAAATTGGACATGGTGTATGGTCTTCCAAAAATCCATTCAAATTCAAATGTGTGTGAAGGATGTTTATATGGGAAACAACATAGAGATAGTTTTGAGAATAATGGGGCATATAGAGCAAGAGAAAAACTTGAGATAGTGCATAGTGATGTTATTGGTCCATTTCCTACTCCTTCCTTTGTAGGATCAAAATATGTGTTGACTTTAATTGATGATTTCTAAAGAAAATTTTTGATTTATTTTTTGAAGAACAAAAGTTAGGTGTTTGAAAAGTTTAAGACATTTAAATCTCTAGTGGAAAATTAGAGTGGGAGAAAAATTAAAATTCTTAGAACATATAATGGAGGAGAGTATATCACAAAAGAGTTTCAAATTTTTTGTGATAATGTAGGTATCAAAAGGCAAGTTAACAATTAGATACACACCTCAACAAAATGGGGTTGCAGAAATAAAAATAGAACTTTAGAAGAAATGGCTAGGTGCATGCTTAAAACTAAGGATTTTCTAGATTCCTTTTGGGTTGAAGCAATAGTTATTGCTGCCTACATATTAAATAGATCTCCCACAAAGGCTGTAAGAAATATGACACCTCATGAAGCATGGTATGGTAGTAAGCCAACAGTTAAGTATTTTAGAGTGTTTGGATGTAATGCCTATGCTCATGTGCCTAATGAATTAAGGAAGAAACTTGATAAGAAAATCATGAAATGTATCTTCATTGGTTATAGTGAACAATCTAAAGGCTACAGGTTATATGATCCTCAAACTGAAAAGGTAATTATCAGTAGGGATGTTGTGTTTGATGAAGGTATTCATAAGGAATCTACATCTACTTTTGAGATAGTTTCTGAATTTGAAGATGTAGAAAAGGAAGAAAATAGTGATAATGAGAAAATCCCCCAATGAAAATAAAAAGTTTCTAAGAAATTTATCAAAAGAGTAAGAAAGTTGAAGAAAAAGATCATCATGTTAACTATGCCTTGATGACTAGAATAGAGAAGGTAAATGATCCCCAATCTTATGAAGAAGTAAAAGGAAAGAAAGAGTGGGAACATGCAATGCAAGAAGAGTATGACTCTTTAATGAAAAATAATACATGGGAATTGACAGAACTTCCGAAGGTAAAAATCTTGTTGGTACTAAATGGGTCTATAAGACTAAGTTTAGATCTGATGGATGCATTGAAAAATTCAAAGCACGTCTTGTTGCAAAAGGATTTTCTCAAAAAGAAGGGGTTGATTTTAGTGAGACATTTTCTCCAGTGGCAAAAATGAATACAATAAGGCTTGTTCTTGCTTTGGCTGCTAACTTTAAATGGCAGGTTCATCAAATGGATGTAAAGAATGCATTCCTTAATGGCGAGCTACAAGAGGAGATCTATATGGAGCAACCACATGGATTTGTGAGAAGAGGACAAGAGAATATTGTTTGTAGGTTGAAGAAATATTTATATGGCTTAAAGCAAGCACCAAGGGTATGGTATGCAAAGATTGATGAGTACTTCAAACATGAAGGTTTTGTAAAGAGTCCCTCTGACCCTAATATTTATGTGAAAAAGAGTGATGTTGGAACAATAATTATGATTCTTTATGTGGATGACATAATAATTACAAGTAATATTGATGTGTTAATTGATGGAACAAAGAAAAGATTAAGGGAAAAGTTTGAGATGACTGATTTAGGACTACTTCATTATTGCCTTGGCATACAAGTATGGTAAAAAGATGATAGGATACTACTCTCTCAATCCAAATATGCACATGATTTTTTGGTCAAATTCAAAATGGAAAATTGTAAAGCTGGTACTACTCTAGTTGAAGTGGGATGAAATTATCAACAAATGATGACTCAGAATATGTAGATGGCACACTATTTAAATAGTTAGTGGGAAGTCTTATTTATTTGACAATAACTAGGGATGACATTGCTTATGCAGATAGTCTAGTGTCAAGGTTTATGTCATCTCCCAAAATTTCTCATTAGAAAACAACTAAAAGAATTTTGAGATATGGCAAAAGAACTCAAAATTTTGGAATTGATTATTTTGCAAGTGGTTATATATCTTTCACATGTTATACAAATTCTAATTGGAATGGATGTGTAGATGATCACAAATCTACTACATGTTTTGTGTTCAACATTGGATCTGGTGCTATCTCATAGTCTAGCAAAAATCAACCAACAAATGCGTTATCATCAATAGATGCGGAATATGCTTCAGCATGTGCAATTTCTCGTGAAGCAGTATGTTTAAGGAGAATACTTGGTGATTTACATTTTCCTTAAAATCAACCTTCACTACTATATTGTGGAAGAAAAGTACAATTGATCGGAAAAAAAAAGTCATGTCTATCATGAAAGAACTAAACACATGGAGATTCATCATCACTACATCAGAGAATTGATTCAAAATGATGTGATTCAACTTCTCTCTTTGCAAAATTGATGATCAAATTGTAGATATTTTCACCAAAGCATTGAGTGAAAGAAAATTTGTAAAATTTAGAGATAAATTAGGGGTCAAGGAAACTATGTAAATGCGTACCTAATCAACCATAAGACCCATAGAGGTAGGCGGGACCCATAAAGTGTGGGGGAGTTTCTAAATTTTGTGGAAGAATAAATTTACGAGGAGAGTTAGTATAAATTTATAGAGATGTGACAACAAATAGTAATGGTCTGTAGATACCATATCCACATACCAAATCCACGAAGAAATAATTTTTATTCCAAAACCATCTAGATGAACAGACCATCTAGACATTTCTTTTTGTATTTTACTCCTCCATTGAATTCTATAAATTGGTTTTGAATGAAAGCCTTAGGCAACCAATTCAATCCAGATTTTTGTGTGTGTTTGTGTATGTCTAATAAAAACTACATCCACCGATGAAAATCATTATTCAAAGCATCAAATGTGTTCTCCAACAGACAGAGATGTATTCTCTAAAAACGAAAAATCTAGAAAACCAATAACATTATTACAAATTTGCACGACGATGGTTGCATATGGGGAAAAAATTGAAATCTTCACTTTGGAGACATGTTTTTGTGAAAATTCTATTGCGTTGATTGATTATTAAGCTCCTATATTAAAATATTATTTAACTGCGAAAACTAATTCAAACTACTATCGAAAAATAACACAACCGCAACTTCACTAATAAAAATACGGAAAGAAATGCATAACACAAAGAACATAATATTTTCGGACAAATTGTCCTTGGAAAAACCCCTAAGGGAAAAACAGTTCTATAGACAAGGAATTATAATAACTTCAGCAAATTAAGACATACAAAGGTTCCTTCCCTCTTACTTGGTAGAACTCGACAATCTCCCAAATTCTTCCGCTGATATTCCCCACTTTGCTATCCCGAACGCTATCACTTTGCACCCATACTAACACATGTAAGATTGTTTTGCTATCACTTGTAAACTTAAAAATTCATTTGCTAGCTCTACAAATGCTTCTCCGGACTTGTGTACTCGAAATTCCCAATGAACTCCTTTTATACTACTCTCATTGGTAAACCAACGGCCATGATCGATTCTCAATCGATGGCTGAGATACATAACAACTTAACAACCATAACAAATTTGGTTGCAAGGTGTCACTAAAGGAAATCAATAATTAGAAAATAATTAAATACATTCTCAACAATAAGATAAATATTATCTAATCTTAGCAAATGGATGAACAACTATCCAAGATAACAAATTAACACTCCCTCTTAGTGAGGAAGTTGTTCTGCACGACACCCATCTTATCTCTGAAGAAGATAAATTTTTCTTTCCCCAATGCCTTAGTCAGAATGTCTACTACCTGCTCCTCTGTAGGTATGTATTGTAGCTGAACAATACCTCATTATACACAATACTTGATGAAGTGATACCAAATATCTATATGTTTAGACTTATCATGAAACACTGGATTCTCAGAAAAATTGATGCAACTCTGATTGGCGTAGTATATCACAGTAGTCTCAACCTTCTGACCAAACAAGGCCACTAGCAACTTCTAAAGCCATATAGCTTCACATGTCACCATGCTAGCTGCAATGTATTCTTCTTCTGATGAACTCAGAGCCACAGACTTCTGCTTCCTGCTAAACCAAGAAACAACTCCTGATCCTAAATTGAAACAACACCTGAAGTGCTCCTTTTGTATGTTTTATCGCTGCCCAATCTACGTTAGTATAGCCTATCAGCTTGATTCCTTCACCTCGAACATATCTAATCCCATACTCAACTGAACCACGTAAATAACGCAACACATGCTTGGCTATTGTCTAATGCACTCTCTTTGGCTCAACCATGAACTGACTAAGAGAGTTTACTACAAATGTTATATCTAGCTTGGTGTTGACCAAATACATGAGCGAACCAATTAACTACCTGTATAATTGGGATCTACATCTTTGTCCTTAGATGTATCTATCTTCCTCTAATTAGTGATCATAGGTGTAGACATGGCTTTGCAATCCTCCATCTTGGATCTCTTCAAGATTTCAAAGCAATATTTCCTTTGATCAAGGAAAATCTCTCCATCTGTCTACCACACCTCCATGCCTAGAAAATAGTGCATGAGTCCCAAGTCCTTCATCTCAAACTTTTCTACAAGGTCCCTCTTGTAATCCTCTATGAGCCCTAGTGTACCTGTAAGAAACAAGTCATCTACATATAGAACAAGAATGAGAGCCTCACCCCCAACCACCAAGTAGTATAGGTTACCATCTTCCTCACTCTTCACAAAGCCCATTTCCTGCAAGTATGTATCAATGCGCTCATACCACGCTCTAGGAGCCTGCTTGAGTCCGTACAAGGCTTTCTTCAATCTGCACATGTGGGTCTCTTTGCTATGTGCTACAAAGCCTTCTGGTTGTTCTATGTATACCTCCTCCTTCAATTCACCATTAAGGAATGTTATCTTGACATCCATTTAATGGATATGTCATCCCGTCTGGATTATAAATGAGATTACAGCTCGTATAGAAGTATACTTGGCCACTGGAGAAAATGTCTCCTCATAGTCTATTCCCTCCTTCTGAGAGAACCCCTTTGCCACAAACCTTGCCTTGTATTTCTCGATGCTACCATATGCACCGTGCTTTATCTTGAAGATTCAAAGCATGATCCAACTACTTCCCTATCTATTGGTGTAGGCACTACCTCCCACACATCATTATGCATTATTGAAGTATATTCCTCAACCATAGCATCTTGCCATACCTGCTGTTGTGTAGCCTCTTGATAGCTAGAAGGTGCAATATCTACCAACTGGATGACTAATGCCACATAGTCATCAAACTTTGCTGGTTGTTTCCTTTGTCTCGTACTCTTCCTAAGCTCCCACACACTCCTGAGTATCTCTTTGTGTGTTTTGAACCTCATGGTTCCTGCTGCCAACTGTAGAGGATGAAATATCAACCTCTAAATCTTCTAGATGCATATCCTGCTGCACAAGTTGCTCCATACTCTGTGAATCTTCACTACCTGAGTCTATGCTTGTACTAGTAACTGTACTTGAGCTTTGCTGCCCTTGACTTGGACTTGGAGCTTTTGTTGGCTGCTCACTTTGATCATCTACTAGTAAATCTCTGGACCTTCTAAATGTTTTTTCCTTCATGAACTTGACATCACATCTGACAATAATTCTTCTGGTCCCTAGAATAAAAATCCTATATGCCTTTGAAGTTTCACTATACCCAATAAGGTACCCCTTCTCTGTAGTCTGATCTAACTTAGTACGTGTATCTTCTAGAATATGACAATATGCCAAACTCCCAAACATCCTGAAGTGACCTACATCTGGCTTGTTCCTTGTAAAATCTTCCTCTGGTGTCATCTTTCCTAGTACCTTGTGTGGAACCCTATTCTGAATGTAAACTGTTGTACTACATGCCTCTTCCCATAGATAGCGGGGCATGTCCTGGTCATGTAGCATAGCCCTTGCTGCCTCCAATATAGAATGGTTCTTCCTCTCAGCAACTCCATTCTGTTGTGGATTGTAAGGAACCATCCACTCTCTCTTGATTCCTTCTTTGGTACACAAATCCTGGAAGTCATTTCCTTTGTACTTGCCTCCATTATCTAACTGAAGAAACATTATCTTCCTTTCCTGCCGAGTTCTCTGCAAGAGCCTTGAACTCTTGGAAGCGATTGAAAACCTCATCCTTGGTCTTCAAGAAGTATATCTAGGCCTTCTCGGAGAAATCATCAATAAATGTAACATAGTACACATATCCTCTCGAGAGACTTGGTCGACATTGGTCCACATACATCTAAATTTACTAGATCAAGAACACCCTTAGATCTATTGTCACTCCTTTGAAAATATTCTTTCACAAACTTCCCCAACACACATCCCTTACATACATCATCATGCTCTGTGCTCACCTCTGGAACATCTGTCACTGTCTCACAAAGAAATTTAAGTGCTCCATGATGAATATGGCCCATCATCATATGCCATAGCTCTGCAAGATCTCTAGGATTACTGCTGCTCATAAGTGCCTTAGGAGTATCAAACTGTAACCTATAAAGGTGACCACTCCTAACTCCAATAGTTATGGGTGATTTCCAATCCTTGTGCCTAATCAACACATGTGTCCCTCTAAAAAGTATATTATACCCTTTATCCTGAAGAATAGATACAAAAATCAGATTCATACCTAAGCCTGACACATGCAAGACATCATGAAGTGGAACTATCTTTCCATTCTCCCTCTGAAACTGAACAGTCCCTTTCCCAACTGGGTTGAGCTTGGACAAGTTCCCCATAGAAATATGGATATTGGTGTCCTCCTCCTGGTAATTGGAGAAGTACTCTCTAACTCCTGTCATATAAAATGATTCCCCACTATTTATATCCCAAACACACTGTGAGGTTGAGCTGACCATACAAGCTATGAGTGTAAACTCATCCTCCAATCTCCTAGAGAGCTCCTCTGCACTTGCTAAAGCCACAACTTGGTTCTTTCCTTCTTATCATTCTTCTTCCTTTGTGGGTAGTTACTAACATAGTGGCCAAACTCGTGACAGCCATAGCACTTGACCTTAGACATGTCCTTCTTCTTCTCACTTTGAGAATTTGATCCTTTGCTAAATTCCTTCTTTGCTTTCCCTTTTCTGATAGGCACTCCAAAAGATTGTATGTATTGCTATATCTCAAGAATACAGAGCACACGCCTTTATATAGGCCGAGAGGGAGGCAACCGTGGGAAAATGGTTATACAACAGACCATTAACAAATATAAACAAATGTATTAATGCTAATGCGCTAACATTCCCCCCCTTAATACATTGCTCTTACAAATGTACCCCCTAAATAAATCAAACTTCACCTTGCCGAGAGGCTTGGTGAGAATATCTGCAATCTGAAAATCGTGAGGGTGAAATCTGGAGCTGAATTTGGTTGTTCAAGACTGTTCACGAATGTAGTGACATTCGACCTCAATATGCTTTGTTGCTCATGGAAAACAGGATTCTTCACAAGCTTCAACACACCTTGATTGTCGCAGTTGAATGATGGGAGGTTTCTCTTCAGAATCCCTATATCCGCAAGAATGCGATTTAACCAAATTGTTTCACACACACCTCCTCGTGCGGCGCGGTATTCACCTCGTGGATGAGAGAGCAACAACAGTTTGCTTCTTGTTGATCCACGAGATAGGTCCAGATCCGAGATGAAAACATATCCTCGAAGTGGATTTCCGTCATCAACGGATCCCCGCATAGTCCGAGTCTCAGATATCCCCGTAAGAAGAACCGAGTGTTCTTCTTCGATACTCTGCATCAAAGTCAACTCGTACTTGACATATCTCAACACATGCTTTTGCTATCCAATGACATTTCTTCGGCTCCTGCATAAATCTGGCGAGATAGCTCACAGCAAAGCAAAGATCTGGTCTGGTATAAGTCAAGTAAATGAGACTCCCCACAAGCTACCTGTAGTGAGTGCCATCTACCTGTGGTGAATCCTGGAATCTAGATAATTGCAAACCTTTTTCCATAGGTGTGGACATTGGTTTACAATCTGACATTCCATACTTTTTTAGGATTGTCTTGGCATATTTCATCTGGGAGACGAAGATATGATTCTTCTTCTGCCATATCTCTAAGCCAAGACAATAGTGAAGTAGCCCCAAATCAGTCATGTCGAAGGATTTCTTCAGATCATTCTTTACATCATCTACAAGATTGTCAGAACTTCCTGTGATCACAAGATCATCTACGTACAAAACTAGAATGAAAATCTCTGTTCCTACCTTCTTGATATACAAATTTGTATAAGTGTCGCTATGAGTGAATCCATGCCGCAATAGGTGATCATCAATTTTTATATATACCATGCCCTAGGTGCTTGTTTGAGTCCATAAAGAGACTTTATCAGACGACATACCTTCGTGGTTGATGCTCGTCTACAAACCCTTTAGGTTGGGCCATGTACACTTCTTCTTGTAGATCACCATTTAGAAAAGCACTCTTGACATCCATCTGCTAAAGTTTCCATCCATTTTGTGCTGCCAGTGCACATACAACTCTGATGGTTTTGATCTTCGCAGCAAGGTGCAAAGGTCTCGCCATAGTCAATCCCTTCTTGCCGAGCATAACCCTTTGCAACAAGTCGTGCTTTGTGTTTGTCGATCAACCATCTCGCCTTATATTTTGTTTTGAAAATCCATTTGCAGCTAATGGATTTTTTACCGGAGGCAGATAGACAAGTTCCCACGTCCGATTCTCAATCGGGAATCATATTCAAGATCCATAGCCTGTTTCCACCGTGGTTGGTCTAATGCCTCACGAACAAAGTGTCGTTCGTGCTCTCAACAACCGAACTCATGAGTGCAAAATTTACCTCATGTCTAGCTTGACTTCATGTTCTAACTCCCGTAGAAGTACTGTGAAGTGAGTTCGTGTGTGCATCCGATAGTACTGACCCATTTCGAGACGTTGCATGCCATGATGTGAAGATGTGTTTTCCAAAGGTGCCAAGATCAACGAACAAGTCTCCACTCAGCCTCTTCTTCTCTCCGAGAAGAATAATCTTTCTCATCATTTGGATGTGTGAGCAATCTATGTGACGAGGTTGGTATCGGATCTCCATAGTGTGGTAGGGAGTCAAAGGATGACTCATCACACACCACATATCGACTCTCGTAGATCTTCTTCGTCTCAGGATCCATGAGACGATATGCCTTTGAGGTAGTACTATACCCCAAGAAAAGACATGGCAGTGTCTTTGGATTGATCTTCTTCCTTCTCTTATCTCGGAACATGCATATATGCAAAGACAACCAAAAACTCTCAAATGATGAATAGAAGGTTTACGACTACCCATACCTCTTCCTGTCTTGTTTTGCAAGATCTTCGTGGGTGCCTGGGATTGAGTAAATACACTATTGTCTCCTGACTCGGTCGCCCAAAACCGATCCTCCAACTTGGCGGTCGAGAGCATACAACGAGCCATCTCCATGACAGCCTTGTTGTGGTGCTCTGAAATCCTGCTCTATTGGGGCGTATAGGAGCAAGCGGTCAAATGTTGCTAAATGCCATGCCGCTTTGTATGCTAAGAACTTCTTTGACACAAATTCCCCTCGATCCGAGTGGAGGAGAAGAAGAGGCTTCCTGCATCGCCTGGTGGCTTGGCCTGGTCAGAAGGTCCGGAAATTTGCAAGTGCCTCACTCTTCTTCCGAAGGAAATATACCCACATTTTCCATGAGTAATCATCAATGATGAGCTGAAAATATGCAAAACCTTGAAAGCTAGCTGGCAGGGGTCCGCACAGATCGGTGTGAACGACCTGAAGAGGCTCTGTAGAATGATAAGAGCTCTGTTTGAATGGACCTCTATGTTGTTTGCCCACAAGACATCCTGAGCAAACAGGTAAGGAATGGGAGAGTGGAGGAAGCCCTCTTACCATTTCCTTCACTGAGTTGATGCAGAGCCCCGGCAGAAAGATGACCATATCGAAAGTGCCAAAGTGCAGTGGACTCTTCCGTTGATGCAGAGAGAGCAAAGCTAGATGAAGTGATCGCATCCAATGCAAATAGATGGCCCTTCAGAAATGCTTGAGCAATGACTCGACTCTCTCCGGGAAATGATGCAGACTTGACCTCTTTTTCAACAAAGAATTCAACCTGCATTCTATGGTTAAGAAGTTGACTTACAGACAAAATATTTGAAGTCAAACCTGGAACATAGAGCACCTTTGTGAGTGTACATCTTCGTGTTCCAAGAGGAATGATGACATCACCAATCCCTGCTGCAATATACTCTTGATTGTCTGCAATGGTGATCCGATCTCCAGTGGGCCGGTCACTCAGAGTATGGAACAACTTCTTGTTGCCAATCATGTGTTTGCTGGCGCCTGAATCAATCAACCAGACATCTTCTGACGGCTGCGAAGTCTGTGAGACTAGAACAATGTCAGAATGAGTCGTATCTGGTACCTCTTCATCGGAGGTGGCATCCTGCTGAGCAGCAATGTGGCCCTTCTGCCTCTGATTATGAGCATGCCATCGGGATTTCTTGGAATATCCTCAGCCAGAAGTGCTCTCTTCGCTAGAATTTCCATACTACACGTTGTAATAACATTCGCATCGTGTGTGCATATCCGTGGAGCATATGTGGCACCACCGATCCGCCTTGTGATTATGCTGCTTCTGGGGTGGGGTGGCCGCTGTGAAGATGGCTGCTGAGCATGCTGCTTCTGATTTTGGGGGCTGATTGCCCTTTCCGAGGCTTATGTTTTTGCTCTCGTGATGAGAGCCTTGTCTTCGAAGGCTTTGTATGTTTTTCATGGCTTCTTCCCGCTGGAGATAATTCACCAGTGGTTACAAAACTCACCTCCGTTGAGTTATTTTCAACGTGGTGATCAGTGTCCGAAACCATGAAGGAAGAGCTCGCAGGGTGAGTGGGACTAGCAACTTGTCGTCCACTGGTTCACCGAGTGCAGAGAGTTCTGCACGTAACTCAGCTACATGCCGCAAGAAGGCTTCTACTGATTCGCCATCATGCATACTCATCGTATGAAGCTTTGTCTGAAGTTGTAACTTTGTCGTCAGATTCTTAGCTTCGTAGATGGTACACAATGCGCTCCATGCCTGAGAAGAAGCAGTTGCTTCCCGAATGTATGGCTGCACCTCATCAGAAAGACTCAGGGTGATGAGCATTAGCGCTTTTGCATCAGCCTTTTCATATTTTTCCAACAGATCATCGTCTGTGGGAGGGGCGTCTTTGCCAGAGACAATCCCCCAAAGATCTTCGAATTGAAGAATCGTCCGCATTTTGGTTTTCCATGCGGCGAAATTTGGCCCTTTCAAGAGTTGGGCATCGGATAGCAATATTTTTGGAGCAGACATTTTCAAAAACTCAAAAATGTATTTTATTTATTTATTTATTTTTCAAAAATGGCTACAATGCTTACTGAAGGAATCTGTCCCGAAGATGGGCTCTATAGGCTCGTGCAGTGAGACGCCGACGCTCCTGTGGGCGTTCTATTTCGCGTTCGTCATCTGCATCATAACCACGTTCAAGTTCTGCATGAATCCGCCGTGCTTGACATCGAACGTCGAACCAAAAGTATTCCAACAGTCCTCGGCGCACAATCTCGTCAAAGAGAATGTTCCCAGTGTTGTGTAGCTCGTTGACCAAGGCAAAGAACAGCCCAGTGGTGTCTTCATTGTCATTCAATGCCCAAATATTTGGTGCATTGCTTGCGGTGCTTTGTGCATCAAAAACTGAGACATACACCCACACACAGTTTTGCAATTTGCCGACTTTGCTTACACGTACAGAGATTTGGATGGTAATTTACGTGGTTCTACAGACAGTATGGTAGTCACAAGCACGACTCTTGCTCAGCAATGTCTCCTTTCGTGAGTAGAGGACGGACAGTTGCTCTGGGCTCCAGCAATGAGTCTCCTCTCTTGAATCTCCACGCACAGCCAACAAAGAAGGCGCACCAGCAATGAGTCTTCTCCGAATCTCCACGCACAGCCAACAAGCAGACAGCAAAGAAGGCACACAGGTTCACTGGTTTGCACAGATAAGAGTTCACGCAAGGGTTATAATTCTTCACTCACAGCAAGGAACACTCCACGCACAGAAAAATAAAACGGGACAGGCTCAGTCTCCTCTCCTCCTTCACGCACGCACAACAAAGAAATGGCGGAACAGTCTCTTCCTTCACGCACGCACGAAAAATAAAATGGGACAGGCTCAGTCTCCTCTCCTCCTTCACGCACGCACAACAAAGAAATGGCGGAACAGTCTTCCTCTCTTCCTTCACGCACCAAAGCAAAAACGTACAGCAAAAACGGGACAGGGAACCAGAAATCAATGCCTGCTCTCCTCCTTCACGCATAACCTGCTCTGATACCAATGATAGGCACTCCAAAAGATTGTATGTATTGCTATATCTCAAGAATACAGAGCACACACCTTTATATAGGCCGAGAGGGAGGCAAACGTGGGAAAACGGTTATACAACAGACCATTAACAAATATAAACAAATGTATTAATGCTAATGCGCTAACATTTTCCCGCTAGGCAACATTTTCTTGTTCTCCTCACTTTTCGACTCTTATTGGCCCCATTGACAAGAATTAGTCCAAACTCCTTCTAAGTGAAATCATTCCATAGTCAATCCCAACTCGGTAAGGTGTCTCATCCACTAACAACTCGAACAAAGACATCCCACTGTTTAGTAAACCCATTTAGGGATATTATTACGATCTCATCATCATCTAGCTTATCTCCAACAATTGCTAACTAATCCTTGATGAGTCTAAGCATGGTGAGGTAACTTGTAATGTCTTCTCCCTTGTTCATCTGGGTATTCTTCAACTTTTCTCTGAGAATCATCTTCCGGTTAGTGGTAGCATTCTGGTACAGATTCAGAATGGCATCCCACATCTTCTTTATCGTATCTAACTCAGAGATGTGTGGAACAATATGATCCTTGACACCATCAAGGATAATCCTCCTCACCTTGGAATCCTCTTTCTTGTATGCTGCAAGATGTGTTGCGTCTGTAGGTACAATTACAACAGTGGTAACATAATCCTTTATACCATTCTCTTCCAACAATAAAGAAAGTCTGGCCTTCCAGACACCAAAATTTGAGGCACCATCTAATCTGTCTTGATCTCTCAAACCAACTGAAGCCATCTCAAAGGATAAAAGTAAAAAGAATTTAAAGAGATCAAACTAGGTTATAGAAACCCTCAATTTCTTTCCTAGGGCAAACCTTTTCTACCCTTAACACTGCTCTAATACCATGTGAAAATTCTATTGCAGTCATTGATTATTAATCTCCTATCTTAAAATATTATTTAACTACCGAAAACTAATTCACAACTAATATTGAAAAATAACACAACTGCAACTTCACTAATAAAAATACGGAAAGAAATGCGTAACACAAAGAACACAATATTTTCGGACAAATTGTCCCTGGAAAAACCCCTAAGGGAAAACCAATTCTATGATGAGGAATTATATTAACTTCAGCAAATTAAGAGATACAAAGATTCCTTGCCTCTTACCGGCGTAACTCGACAATCTCCCAACTTCTCTCACCGATATTCCTCCACCGCTAATCCCAACACTATCATTGTGCCCTTCGCTAACACCGCAAGATTGTTTTCTATCATCGTAAACTTACAAACTCATTTGCTAGCACTGCAAATAGTTCTCCAAAATTGTGTGCTCCAAATACCCAATGACCTCCTTTTATACTACTCTCATTGGTAAACCAATGGTGAGATCGATTCTCAATCGATTTAAGATACATAACAACTTAACAACCATAACAAATTTGGTCAGTAAGGTGTCACTAAAGGAAATCAATAATTAGAAAATAATTAAATACATTTTCAACAATAAGATAACTATTATCTAATCTTATCAAATGGACGAACAACTCATGTCCAAGCTAACAAATTAACAGTTTTGGACTAGCGTAGCTCCAATAACCAGAGGACAAAATTCCTGCGATCAAATTATTGTCAAAGGTATTGTTGTGTGCACCGGAGCCGAAGGAATCCCATGCCATATATCGTGTGGGGAAAAATTTGGTTCACTATCGTTATGTATTCAACATCAAATCTCTTAGAAGTTTTGTAATCGAGACAAGTGTAGCGTGAGATTATAGATTGACTCTATTGCTTTCCAATGTGTGTAGTGGTCATTTTGCAAGGGTTTGCCTTCAATAACATATGCAACACAACCTTTGGATATGGATCATACTTTTCTCGCATCCCTCTCTCCCAAAAGTACCATTTTCTCGAGCATTTGACAATGCCATGGAATTGAGATTCAAGGGATTTTTTATAGCGCACCCTACACGTGGAGAATGAAGAACCTACTCAACATTGGGTCTGCAAGGAGGTTGCCCCAAGTGATTGGTGTGGTGCATATATATTTTTTTGCGTGATTTTCTTGAAGGAAGGAAATCATTGAGAATTAAAGTGGGGCAAGAGACGCCTCGTAAATGACTTTCTTTCTAGGTGCATGGCTGCTTTAGATCATAAACAAGAATTTGAAAAGAAGTTCGATCTGCTTTTTTAGAGTTATGATTCTGAATTTTATATTTTCTAGGAAGAGATTCAACGACCCCGACATAGTTTTTCTAAGTGCATTCTTCTCTTCTCACGAGGAAAAAAAAATCGTTATGAATTCATGGAGGCCTTAGACAAAATAATTTTTTTAAAGCTAAAAGGCTTGGTTTGAGTTATGAAGAGTTGAGGATCAATGATCGGTGCATAACTACCCCGCACCTTAACAATTTTTGGTCGAACATTTTTTTGTCAATGCCAATGTGTGGCAAGTTACGTCAAATGAGATGCAATATCTATCTACATGCAGAGTGTAAATATCTTTGAGAATGTTTCCACTGCACCGCTCGACTACAAAGTTATTCTGCAGAATGCTATTTTACCATTATAGTGATAATTCATTGCATTTTATTTCCTCTAAAGAAACTTCTTGTCTATTTTTAGAAAGTCTATTTTGATTATTACCTTAAGCGTAAGTTGGCCTAGTATGCCCGAGTTTGATTAGTACGCTTGAGTTGGCCTATTACGCCTGATTTGGCCTAATAGTATGCCTAAGTTGGCCTAATAGTACACCCGAGTTGGCCTAATGGTGAAGCACTTGTGCTCTTGAAATAGAGGTCACAAGTTCAAATCCCCGCAGGGGTGGGGTATGTATGCCTCATTTGTAGCAATGTTAGTTGCCTCCCGCTTGTGAGTACGAGGTAGTCCCATATGCTATAAGTCGCTCAGAGACAAAAAACAGCCGCCCCACAACATCGTGGACTGTAAAACCTATTATAATTATTTATTACTATTACCTCCCTAAGATTACTCCACTACCACATGGCACCTATAAACCAAACAACCATGCATCATATTCATCGATGTTTGCTTCTTCTTCGAGACTTACATCTTTTGATGGATTCTGTCGATCACCATTTTAAGTGCCCTATTTTACCACAACTTTGACACCTCTTCAAAACATTTTCTATAGACTCGATTTATCTTTGGAATTTGAGAACTTATTCTATGATTTCCTTTTTCCTTCATATTTCTCGCGACCCCAACCTACCAAATCTTCATTCGAACTATAGTCTTGATCGACCTCCTCCTCATTTCTTTAGCAAATAAAGTCACAAATACATCCGTAAGCTTCAATTCATTTTTCTTGTTGGTGATTTCTTATCACCAAATTATCTCAAAGAGAAGAGAAGTTTTATACACCTCTCTTCTTCCTCCATCTTCACATCCGTGGATATTAACTCACTCACCGTAAAGTAATTTTTTTTTAGGTTTTGGCAACCGAGCCACCATTAGGCCTAGAATTTGATGGTAACCCCGCCTATCAAAAGAAAAATATGTGATAGTCCGGCCATATACACGCCTTTCATTTTACATTTTGAATAATGTTTAAGATTGTAAAAATAAATACAATTCAAATAATATGATTTTCTCGTATATTTAAGATCACGAGTTATATTTTAACAATAAAATAGGTAAAAGTATTATAAAACATATAAATGATAATTTAAATATAATACAACATATGTTTAGTATATTTAATTTAGCATTCACAATTAATATAAAAATTACAAGTTAGTGTTTTGAAATATAAATTTCTTAGTACTTTTGTATAATGTCGATCTATTTATTGTGCTCATTTAAGATGATAACAAAATTGTCTCCAAATAATAGAAATTTATCAAATTTAGGATATGTAAAATTGATATTATGAGGTTGGATTGATCTTCTTAACTTCTTTCTACTTGAAGTTGAAATAAAATATGCATTGAAAATAAATGCAACTTAGTTTGCATTTAAAGATTGTATAGAGATAATCATTCTAAATTTAAGTAAAGTGGAATTAGAATAGTAAATTACTAAATAATTTTAAAAATTAGTATAGAATATATATTAGTTTCAATTAGCAAAACATAGTAAAAATATTTTTCAATTTAGAAACTATAATTAAACATAAATCATTGTTTCTAAATTTATTTTTGAATAAAAATTATAGTCAAAATCATATGTTTTTATATATTATAATTTCAATTATAGTTTTTAATATATCAAAGTTCTCTATCTCATTATGCCGAGAGGCATATACAATTGTGTATTGAATGGAGGAGTTTGATGTCATGACAATGTAAATAAAAACTAATTTTTAAAATTTAAAAAAATACAAAATAGGGCCCACACTTTAAAGATTAATAAACAGGAAAATAATATGGCCAGTACATAAATAATATGGCCCGATAAATAAGTCAAGTAAATAATTATAGCATAGGGCTCAATAAATACAAAATAGGGCTCTCACTTTAAAGATTAATAAATAGGTTTTAACATACTTTTAGGTTTTAAGAAACATATGTAATTTTTTTGAAAAATACTTAGATTAAAAATAAGTTATATAATATAAAAATTAATAAATAGGTAAATAATAGGGCCCACACTTTAGAGATTAATAAATAGGTTAATCTCATGGAATCTCATCTCATCTATACTTGTTTTGGTTTTAACATACATATGTAAAAAATTGTAAATAAATACTTTGATTAAAAATATAGGTTACACAATATAATATAATATAGCTAGCAATCGCATGTGTACAATGCAATGTGAACGCTGAAAGGTATAAGTTTTTTGTTTTAGAGGGATAGTTATGATGTTTTTTAGTTGATGTTGATAAGGGGTGTGATTGATTTTGGTAATATAAAAATATAGATGAACCACTTCATTTAAATAGCGCAAACATGAGGTCTAACCTTTAAAACAATTCAATATGAAAAAAGTGATGTAATTTACAAAGCTTTGGATGGATACAAGAGTGCAAGAAAGATAATCCTAAGCCTAACACATAGTCATAAACAGGATAATTTTAGCGGCGAATATTCGTAATATGGCGAAAATTTCATTTTATGAAAATTTGAAAAGGCAAATTATTCGGAGTGGGTCGGTGTCCTGTTCGCCTAAAATATATAGTATATTTTTTCTGGGGGGTCGGCTTCGCCTTCATTTGAAAACATCTCCTATAAAAACCTAGCTGATTCGCCGGGTAGTATACCTCAAGTAGCTTAACAAATTACCAATACTGTGAAATTTTAACTCGCATACCCTTAAGCACCAGAGATTCAGATTACTGTTAGCCTGTGATTGTTGATGCGCGACAACAACGTGATCGACGCTGGATGAGGAAGTGTTGACGCGCGACTGGGCGGTGTTAACGCACGGCGAGGAAGTGTTCGACGCATTACAGAGGAAGTGTTGACGTGTGACTTGGCGGTGGTGACGCCACGCGAGCGAGGAAGTGTTGACGCGATGCAGGAAGTGTTGACGCGTGACTTGGGCAGTGGTGACGCGCGACAGAGGAAGTGTTGACGCGCGACATGGGCAGTGGTGACGCGCGACATGGGCAGTGGTGACGCGCGACAGAGGAGGTATTGACGCGCGACATGGGCAGTGGTGACGCGTGACAGAGGAGGTATTGACGCGCGAGCGATAAGGGCAAGGTCGATGCGCGTGAAGATATTCGCATAAAGTGGACGCGCGACAGAAATGGGTTGTTGACGCGAGACAAGTGCAGAGTTGACACGTGACAAAGACCTCAGACACGGAGATTTTTGATGAGAAAGCAGAGGTCAGAGGCTGCAGACGCGCGACAGGAGATTTTGTTGTCGCGCGTCAAGAAAATGCGGATGGACGCACGCCAATAGACCTCGCGTGACGCCGTCAACAAGGTTGTTGACGCGCGTCACTAAGGTCTATTGACGTGCGTCACTGCATTTTCTTGACGCGTGACAGCAAAATATCCTGTCGCGCGTCTGCAGCCTTCTGTCGCGCCACTTGACAATCAGGCGAAATTTTTTCATACAACCCCCAAAAAATTTGCCTTCCCGCGAAACCAGTTCCGGGGATATTCGCCAGGTATTCTCCACCTCCGATTTCCAAGAGGTCTCTTAAAATGAACCCCGGTCATAAATTAGTCAAAAGCTTTTCAATTCAAGTATAGCTTAAAATCAAAGGAAAACACCATACCCTTGTGAATCAATGTTTCTAAATAACATTCAGACAAAACTAAACCTGTGATGTATCTAAATCCTATTAATATTATAAAAGCAAAGACTCGTCTACATCGATAAAGTGGAAAGTAGTGCCTAGGAGGTGTGTTGGTTATACAATGACCTCAAAACTTACCTTATGTTGAAAGTGAAACACCTATCTAAACACCAAAAATTGCATCCATTAAAATAGACTTCAATGGAAAATAATGAAATTCCTATAGAGATTGTAGTAGGTTTATGAACAAACTCTTAGCTACTAGACATATGATCAATTTGTTCACTACACTAGTTTATAATTGTTTGTAAGCATACTAGTTTAGTTGTAAGAGTATTGGAGTCCGTATTCCTCCATTCAATCCCAAGCAGAAAGGAAAAGACAATCAAAACAAAAAAATCATTTCTTCATCTTCCTTCATATTTATCTTCACATCAAGATATCATGTATTTATTCATAAAAAGTGTATTATTGCTTGCCATTGAAGTAGAGCATGCAATGGTATACTCTAGCCACGGAGCACTCAATGTCAAATCATTGATCACAAATGATCAAATTCATAGAAGTATGATTTGCAAGAAGTTGCTATTGAAAGAATTCACAAAAGCTGTGACACCGGTGAATAAGAAACCAAGTTCAAGCTTCTTCACCTCCCCATACACATGGCCGAGATCAATAGAATTTTATTGTCTTTTCTAACTGGTAAAATAATTTATTACATTTAAAAATTACCTAAATTTACTATATTTTCCAATCTTACTATATTTCCCAAAATCACAAGATTTAATTGTAAATGCTATACATTAGAATATAATGCTTATATTTCAAATACGTCCCGACTACTCTATACTTATTAAGAAAAAAATCCCACCCGTAAACCTTGGCCGAGAACCGAGGATGAATTTGGGGAATTCAAGGATGTCATTACAATTACAATAGCACAAGGTTTCTATTGTTTCCATTATGTTCACATTAGGGGTGCATACTGTGGAAAATCTATTGAATTTCAAACTTAGGATTTCTTCCAAAAATATTTTATAGAGGAGCTAACTCTTATAAGTGAGCTAAAGATGTGTTTGGTACAAGACTACGGTGGCTATGTAGGAATGGAGTTTAACAAAGCAGAGAAATTCTTGGTAAGATGGTGAATCTGGGACCAATTGTCCTATTCCTGTAGGATGGAACTGGACTGTAATGTTCAAAGTCAATGATCGATCTGGTAGCTTCTTTTACTTCCCTTCCCTTTACTTTCAAAGAGTAGCAGGAGGGTGTTGAGGTTTTATTATAAACCCCAGATCGTTGATTCCCGTGCCCTTTGGAACTCCAAACAGAGACTTTCTTGTCTTAATTAGTGATTGGTATACTCTTAATCATAAGGTGAGAGTGGTTCCTATGGACTCCAATTTTTAAATTTATAAGCTTTATGTGGTCAAAATCAGAAGTTTGAAGTCCATGTTGTGTAGATCGAATGGGTAATATTTTCTTGAACACAAGGAAAACCTATTGCATGTGTATACACAATGTTGAAATTTTGACCTCATTAAACTTTAGAATCTGTAATAAAAATATGTTTCTTGTGGAGACAAAAGGATCTTATACAGTACAACAAAATTACATGAACTTGAATATCCATGTTGGCTAGTCTTACTCATTTTTGGTAACAATGGGTTAAAATGCAAGCAATGATTATACTATGGTGGCAAGTGCTTACTTTGTTAATACTACTATTTGGGAAAATGTAACTGGTTTTATTATTTTGAGCTATTCTAACTCAAAGGGAAAATCAAAAGGACCTCTTCCTGATGCTCCCAATTATTTCTATGATAAATATTTCCCACTGTTTATGAACAATGATGTGAGCTGGGTGGAAAGATTGAATAAACTTCATTTTTTGGTGGTCTACAATGCAAATAAGTTTTTAAGTAAAAGACATGAAGTTTTTCTAAGTCATATGATGGATTCCACATTTCTATTGCAGAACCAGATGATTTATATGGTAGGCAATCAATCAAATTTCAAAAAATGAAAGCAGAGGTCCAGTGTTATTACTACTATAGGTAGTTTTCCAGGAAGCCATTAATGAATTACAGGGTTCTTTGAGGGACGGACTTACAAACAATGATGTGATTTGAGTGGAGAGACTAAGCAAACTATCTTTAGAATTTTTCAAGTTGTTTTCTATACATAATCTTTTTTTATCAAAGACAAGAAACTTTTTAAACTCAAACGATGGATTCGGCATCACTCTTGCATAACCAGGGTATTTCCACAACAAAAATCGATAAATTGAAAAAATGAATGCGGAAACTCAATGTTATGACAACCAATGGAAGTTTTCTAGGAAGCCAATAATGGATTACAGAGGCCTTTGAGGGATCATATGCTGACAAATCATGTGCTTGCTACAGTTAGAGAATTACAGAGTAAATTTGCATAGATGGGAACTCTTCTGCAAAAAGCTTGAATAGAAATATATAATTACAAAACCCTTGATTGTAAGTTACAGAAGAAATCCTCATAGGAAATCCAGAGGATTATCATAGACTCTGTAACCTTTATAGTTCATTCTGGCCATTTGCGGTTGCTTACTAGTACACTGTGATCTTCTCCACCTCCATTGAACACCATTTATAGCTACTATAACTTAAGAACATGTGCTAAACAAACCTTCAATCCTCGAATAAATTGATCCAGCAACGCATGTGATCAAGAACAAGAAGTAGATTTGTTAGCATGGAAGGGAAAGAGTCCAAATAGTGGAGTATTATGATAAATTTGTAGTCTTTCACAAGACATTGTGGAGGATTAGGAGGAATTTGTTGGCTACATTATATAAAGATACCAATGCATCTGCAAAAAGAGCATAGACACAAAAAAAATTATATTGAGCAATACCTAATGCACTGCAAAAAGATCATAGACACATAGAAAATTATAACTAATACAAAGTCCTCCTTGTAAAATTTGGGGTCTTGAATCAAGTGTCGTGGAGAATTTATAACAAAAATATACCTTTCATGCCTTATCTGTAACCTATAGTCCAAGTAGAGCTAGGGCATGAGAATAAAACCCTCAAACTAAGTTAGTTTCTCATGAAACTTGGAAGGAGTGATCATGAAGGAGTCTACCACTAGATTCAAAAGGAAGCTTAGAGTTTCATTGGGGAAATAAATCTCAACAAATCAACAAAATTGAGACATTTCCACCAATAGTTATGGTTGTACATCAATTCTCTCCATGTGAATTCTAGATTTCATTTACATGCAAAGAAATATTATGCATGATGCAGAAGAAATGCCCTCAAAGCCCAAATTGTATGGTACATGAAAAAATCAAATAGATGGCAATAATACCAAACAAGTGGATCAAGTGGACTGCAGGAATTTTGGTTACATATTACCAAGGTGAAAATGGAGAAGCAAGACTGGGAACAAATGAGCATATGATAAAAACATAATGCTTGCTGAAACATTATCAACAATTCCATTTTATGCATATGGAAAAATCATAATACTTTCTAAAACATTTAATCAACTAATTTGTGTGGTTTCGTGATATTTTTCAAACATTTCTTTCAATTTCTTTAAAAAAGCCATGGTTTAAATTACGAAAATAAACACTAAAGCTAATGGATAGGTCTCAGAGCCGTGCATTTACTTGTGTTAGCGGAACCCCTGGATATTTAGCCCTCGAATGGTTGTTGCATGCATTTCATGATGCGTAAAAGAGTGATGTTTTCAGCTTTGGGATGGTTTTGCTAGAAATAATTAGTGGCCGGAAGAATTTAGACTTGTCCTATCCTAAGGGTATGGAATATTTTCCATGATGGGCAGTAGGTATGATTGAAGAATGAAAGATTATGGATGTAGCTGATCCAGAACTAAGATATTCAGTTGATTATGATGGTAAACAGTTGTAAATGTAATTAAAATAAAATTTTGGTGTATTCAAGAGGATGATAAAATAAGGCCTTCAATGAATAAAGTTATCCTAATGCAAGAAGGTCACATTGAAATTAAAGAGCCACCACTATCTATTCAATTTTTGGTAAGAACACAAGTTAGGATTTTTGTGCAAACATTGGAGTCCAATTTTTTGTATACAGAGGCAACAACAAGTCGAAAAAAACTTATGCATGATGCAGAAGAAATGCCCTCAAAGCCCAAATTGTTTGGTACAGAAAAAAAAATCAAATAGATTGCAATAATACCAAACAAGTGCATCTCCCATACACATCCTAATGCACCTGCACCTAATTCACCATAGCAATTATATCGAGTAATACCTAATTCACATAAAGCAACAATCTTGGAGATAAACGTGGTCATAGCAGTGGTGGCGTACCACTACACACATGAAGGTTCATGTGTTCACCGGAATGATGCAAAAGTAAGTGGTAGTGAATTATGTGCGCCGCGTTTTTATGTGTCATCCGACAAGTGCAAAAGTTTTAAGTGTTGCATCATATAACAACCAAATAAAATTACCAGCTTTTATGTTACATTTCGGTGGTAAAATTATGGGCATGACAAAACCCATTTGGCAGGCATCATTCACTTGTGTCGACTTCTCATCTCCATCTTGTACACTCTATCTACAATATTTCATCCATTGTGTTCATGTTTAGTTTAGGTTTGTTTAGCCTAGTTTGGTCTTCAGTGTGTTTTTGTGTGCACTGTTGCAGACAAATTTTTCTTGTAGCATTTTTGAGCAATTTCGACCTCATATTTGAGTCTAGAATGTCCAAAAATGCTATGATCGACTATAAGTACACCATACTTGTGTTGTAGCCAAATCTGGTATTTTTTGAGTTTTTGCAGTTAAATCCATAAAAAAATACTAAACCCATCTAAACAACAGGTCTTAATTATGTTTTTATGATCTGGATTTCTGAAAAATTTAAAGGGTTTGAAGATGTGTGTGTTAATAATAACCTGTCCGAATTTCAGCCCAATCTGGTTTGTCATTTGTGAGAAAAATAAAAAACAAAACAGGGGTTTGTGCAGATTCATAAAACAGAAAAAGTAACAAGCGAAGGAAAAATCAGTTTTTCGAGTGCAATCACATGCTAAACCTAGACACAACTCCACATAACATGATTTGAGCATTTCTTAAATAAATTAAAGATTGGATTTAATAGCTTTTGAAGCTATTTGGTTTGGAGAGCTCGGTTTTACCTCGACCTTCCCGATTCTTTGTTGAGATGTTTGCAATGAGAAAAGTCATTAATTCATAGTTGATAGTCTATATCCATAGAAAGACTAAACAAAATTGGAAACTTATATAGCCACGAAAAGATTAAGCACAGCAAAATATAAAGCGAGTAAACAAAATTAAATAGCCAAAAAAAGACACAAACCATAAACACAGATTTACGTGGTAAAACCCTCGAGAGGGAAACATCCACGGAGCAACGGTATCGATTATCTTATTGTTCAAATCTGGAAATTACAATCAGCACAGCTCTTCCTCTTACAACTCTATTTTTCTTGTGTGTTTAGCCTCAATGGGCATACATGGATTTATAGCATTCTCACAAAACTGAATTCATTAATGCGTTCCTATCCATATTCTAACTAAAGCTGTCTTGTTACAACAGCAAGCTGAATAATAGGATCTTGATCCACAACAAGAGGAATGGTTGTCATCTAATCTCAACAATCTCCACCTTGACAACAATTAACCTGATACCTTGCTCATTGCTCATCACCTTTTTTGCAAGCCAAGAGAAGCCAAGCACCACCGCAGCTTCTCTAATATAACCTGGTTTCGTGAACATGTCTGCACAATTCTTTTGAGTGTGGACCTTATCAAGAATCACCTGTCCTTCATCAACAACATGTCTTACATAATGGTATTTAACTGGAATATGTTTCGACTTACTATGGTAAGCTGGATTCTTAGCCAAATAAATTGCACTTTGACTATCACAGAAAATTTTTACACTTTTCTGAAACTGTCCTAACTCACCCAATAAACCTTTTAACCATACTCCCTCTTTGCAAGCATGTGAAGCAGATACATACTCTGCCTCCGTAGTGGATAAAGCAACAATGCTTTGAAGCTTTGACATCCAACTAATAGGACCACCTGCAAGAGTAAAGACATAACCTGAAGTAGATCTTCTTTTGTCCAAATCACCTGCAAAATCAGAATCAACATAACCGCAAACCTTATCACTGCAACCATCAAAAGTGATACAGTAACTGCTTGTGCCTCTAAGATACCGAAGCACCCATTTCACTGCTGCCCAATGTTCTTTACCTGGGTTTGCCATGTATCTACTGACAACACCAACTGCATGTGAAATATCTGGTCTAGTACTAACCATCGCATACATCAAACTTCCTACTGCATTAGCATACGGTACACGAGACATATACTCCTTTTCTTCATCATTACTAGGACACAAACCTGAAGAAAGTTTAAAATGCGAAGCTAAAGGGATATTCACTGGTTTCACTTTATCCATATCGAATCTTTGAAGTATTTTCTCCACATACTTCTCTTGTGATAACCACAGCTTGCCTTTCGTCTTGTCTCTGTGTATCTCCATGCCCAAGATTTGTCTTGCTGCTCCTAGATCCTTCATATCGAATGTCCTAGCCAACTGAGCCTTTAACCTGCTGATATCAACCATGCTCTTGCTTGCAACAAGCATATCATCAACATACAATACCAATATAATGAACATGCCATTATCTAACCTTTTAAAGTAAACACAATGATCATATTCACTCCTGGTAAAATTATGGCTCACCATGAAGGAATCAAACTTCTTGTACCATTGTCTTGAAGACTGCTTCAAGCCATACAATGATTTCTTGAGTTTGCAAACAAACCTCTTGTTGCGATTTTGAACGAACCCTTCCGGTTGTTCCATGTAAATTTCCTCATCTAAATCTCCATGTAGAAATGCAGTTTTAACATCTAGCTGCTCTAATTCAAGATTATGCAATGCAACTAGTGCTAACACCATACGAATAGAAACAATTTTTACAACTGGTGAAAAAATCTCATGAAAGTCAATACCTGCTTCCTGAGAAAACCCTTTTGCGACCAGCCTCGCCTTGTACTTTGAAATAACATCATCAGCACTTTTCTTCAACTTGTATACCCACTTACAACCAACCGTTTTCCTGTTCTTAGGAAGTTCCACTAGATCCCATGTTTTGTTTTTAATCAAAGCATCAATTTCCTCTTTCATGGCATGTTTCCATTTGTCACTATCTGAAACCTCTATTGCTTCTTCGTAACAACTTGGTTCTCCTTCATTAGAAATTAAAGCAACAGAAGTGACAAAATCATCATACCTGCTTGGAACTGATCTGATCCGTGTAGACCTTCGTAGAGCTTGTTGTGGTATTTCCTCAATTTCCTGAGGTGTTTCAATCTGCTCATCCTCCTGAGTGATTTCCTCATGAATATCCTGCTCACGAACATCTTCATGATTTTCACCCGTGGATGAATGTATATCAAATTTAATTTGCTGTGACTGTGGTACATCAACCTGTTTCATAACATTCTTTCCATCCGATTTCATGAGAGAAATTTCATCGAATATAACATCTCTGTTTATGATGATCTTATGGGCAGTAGGATTCCATAATCTATACCCCTTCACACCATCACCATATCCAACAAAGATTAATTTCTGTGACTTAGGATCTAACTTGGAATGCTGACTCTTCGGAATAAGTGCATAGGCATCACAACCAAAAACTCTAAGACTAGAATAATTACATGGTTGACCTGTCCATACCTCTTGTGGAATCTTGCAGTCAATTGCTGTCGATGGTGATCGATTAACCAGGTAACAAGCTGTAAGCAAAGCTTCTCCCCACAATTCCTGCTGCAACTTTGCATTACTGAGCATGCTCCTTGCTCTCTCGAGAAGAGTCCTATTCATGCGTTCAGCAATGCCATTCTACTGCGGAGTGTACACAGTGGTTTTATGCCTGTCGATCCCTTCATTCTTGCAATAATTCTCAAACTCCTTAGAAGTAAATTCCCCTCCATTATCTGTTCTAAGACATTTAATGGATTTACCTGTGCTCTTTTCAACCAAAGCTCTAAATTGTTTAAAAGTGTTAAATACATCAGCTTTCCTCTTTAACAAATAGATCCAAACTTTCCTCGAGTAATCATCTATAAAACTAACAAAATATGATGATCCTCCAAATGAGAGTTTCGGAGCTGGACCCCATAGGTCTGAATGAATATAGTCTAGGATACCTTTACTTGTATGTTTTCCAGGTTTAAACTTCTGTCTAGCTTGTTTCCCATAAACACAATGCTCACAGAACTTTAAATCTACAATTTTTAAACTAGGAAGAAGTTTACGATCAGCAAGTACCTTAATTCCTTTCTCGCTTATATGACCCAATCGTTGATGCCATAAGCGAGTGGATTCACCTGCATCCTCTGATGCGACTCCTGCTTGATCAATTTCTGTCCTTCCTTCAAGTTTATACAAGTTCCCGACTCTGTTAGCTTTCATGACTATCAAGATACCTTTTGATATCTTCAAAACTCCACCTTGAACTGAACCCTTATGTCCACTAGAATCCAGAACTCCCAAAGATATCAGATTCTTTCTCAAGTCAGGCACATGTCTCACATCTGTCAGTGTTCTAACAATCCCATCATACATTTTAATTCTGATACTCCCTATCCCAACAGTTTTACATGTAACATCATTACCCATGTAAACTACCCCATCATCAATAGATTGATATGTAGAATACCAATTCCTATGCAGACACATGTGATGGGATGCCCCAGAATCAATTAACCAGTCATAATGGTACTGTGAGACAATAGATGTAGATAATACCTCATCAACCATACCTGAGTCCTTCTCGGCTATGTTAGCCTCCTTTGTAGAGTCCTCCTCCTTAGATGCCTCTTTACGTTTCCAGCAATCTTTCTTGAGGTGTCCTGATTTGTTACAGAACCAACACTTCAACTTGCTCTTTTTGCCCTTCGACTTGGATCTAGCTGGGCCCTTCGAATGCTGTCCCCTCTCAGTAGTTCTGCCTCTGGCCATCATAACTTCTGTTGTCGAAGTTTCCAGAGAAGATCTCTTTCGAGTTTCCTCAGATATCATAGCTCCAACAACAACATCAAAGCTAATGACCTCTTTAGAACTAAAACTAATAGAGGTTACAAAATGATCCCAAGATTCAGGCAGAGAACTTAATAATGTTACCGTCTTATCTTCATTCGAAATTTTGTCACCCGTGCTGTCCAATTTACAAATAAGAGTATTAAAAGTATTTAAATGTTCTGAAATTGTCATACCTTCCTTCATACGCAAGGTATACAGCTGACGCTTCAGGAGGATTCTATTCGTCAAGGATTTAGTCATATACAAGCTTTCTAGTTTTGTCCAGAGTCCTGCTGCTGTTGTTTCAGACACGATGTTGAATAATACATCGTCGGCCAAACATAGGCGAATAGCACTGAGAGCACGAGTTTCCATCTCGTCCCAGTCATCATCTTCCATACTCGCGGGTTTCTTTGCCTTTCCTGTGAGCGCCTTCACAACACCCTGCACACACAATATATCCCGCATCTTGACCTTCCATAACTCGAAGTTATTGCTACCGTCAAATTTCTCGATCTCGAATTTAGCACTCTGTGTCTTTGCCATCACGCTTCAACGCAGCGAATGAATTCGCCCTTCAAACTCGCCCCTCGTGGCCTCCCTCCAACCTTGCTCTGATACCACTTATTGGAAACTTATATAGCCACGAAAAGATTAAGCACAAGCAAAATATAAAGCGAGTAAACAAAATTAAATAGCCAAAAAAAGACACAAACCATAAACACAGATTTACGTGGTAAAACCCTCGAGAGGGAAACATCCACGGAGCAACGGTATCGATTATCTTATTGTTCAAATCTGGAAATTACAATCAGCACAGCTCTTCCTCTTACAACTCTATTTTTCTTGTGTGTTTAGCCTCAATGGGCATACATGGATTTATAGCATTCTCACAAAACTGAATTCATTAATGCGTTCCTATCCATATTCTAACTAAAGCTGTCTTGTTACAACAGCAAGCTGAATAATAGGATCTTGATCCACCAGAAGAGGAATGGTTGTCATCTAATCTCATGAGTGCTAAATCATGCAAGATATTTTAAATTTAAAAATATGGGAATAATTCAAGCATGTCAATATGTCTTAAATAAACCCAAGTTTGTATTTAACAATAGAAACATGTTCATAAAAATATTTCAAGAACTTAAGTAACACATTCAAGTGTCAATATTCCTCATTCAAAACATGTTTTAAGAGAAGGAATCAGAAGTAAACATTACATTTTATGATTTTGTTTTCAAATTCGTAGTAGAGTAGTAGTACGTAACGTCGATGATTAAAATCGATACATATTGCCAAAGCATTAGGGAGCTTAAAGTGTCACAAGTAGAACCAATAAAGTAGTAGAAGAGACATTAGTTCAAACCGATAGTCTATATCCACGTAAAGAATAAAAAGAAACCTTGGACTATGCCATTGCCGACAAAATGAAACATGGTAGAGATCATTCTTGGACCCTTAAAAAGATATTTTTAAGATCCATCATTGATTTCTAAACCAAGTAAAGTTTGGTTTTGAACCCAATCAACATCCAACGAAAAATTGTTTGAATTGGGAGTACGAAATCATAGCAAACCATTCTAAAATGAAAATATTGGAATAATTCCAACTTGTCAATATGTCTTCATGTTAGTCATTGAAACATACAAGATAAAAGAAATAAAGAAAATACTTTTAACAAAGAACCAAAACACCTAGACTGAAGAATTATCATTTTTCCATCCCGTTTTGAAATGAAAGCTGTAGGATAGGGAAAAAGAATACATCAAATCCTAACTATTTTTCCAAAAAATTGGCACGTTCAGTGAACTATTTGACTAAATGCCGACAACTATTTGTATAAATTCCAGAAAGAAATATGTGCGCCGTTAAAGTTGAATGTTTTTTTGCTGAGGGTTGGCAAATAGATGTTTCAGAAGTATGAAGAAAAATTTAGTATGTGATCAACATTCAGAAATGGAATCAAAAATATTTCTCTTGTAAACAATCCATATTCTGCATTCTACCTAATACCTATATGAATCTTCACCCTCTATGGTTTCCTTACCTGAGAAGCAAGGGGATTTCCCATGGTGACCTATTTGTGCTATAAATTGTAAATCTAGACCACGACCCCCATTTGGCTGCTTGTTGCCTGTAGAGAGACTTGAAAAGTCAGACTAAATTTCTTCCATAGTTGTTTTCATAAATTATTCATAATATTACATGCTGCGATTCTTCACTAAAAATTAAAATGCCAAACATATTGATCATACTGACTGATTCAATTTCCTCCGAATATATACTTATTATCTGTATTCAAGCACCAAAATATATCAAGGTCCATGCCTAACCTTCACTTTAAAAGTATTTTAAGGAAAAGTTAAGAACTATCTTAGAAGAATTAAGCCTTTTTGTTGGGTAAAAAACACCTTTCATTTGCTGACTACTAATGCTCCTACTGAATTCATTTTGCATAGAATCCCTGTAATTTCCCATGTATGCATACGCCACTATCAAGCACTTCCTTTGAAGCAATGTCTTCATTATCAAGGATTTTAAAAATTGAAATTGATTCCAAAAAGGAGTAGTACAATTTCCAGTGGAGTCAGTACGTCTCTACCTATAAATCTACACAACTGTAAAGTTTTACGTGTAAGATCCATCAATTTATGGTCCTGGGTGGGTCAATAGCTGGCAGAGGTTGTTTGTTGGCATGATCCTTTACCACCAGAGATCTATTTATCTAAAATCACACTAACACGCTCCATTAACAGGGTCTTCATCTCAAGGAAAAATAAACATATGCAAAGAAAGAAAGGATAAAACCATTTGGCTTTATAGAATTTAGGAAATACATATGGCAGAAGAGAATGAAGAGAAATGAAGCATGCTGACATTATTTTTGGTCTACAAAAACCTCTCTTTCGCAATGCTATCTACAAATAAGGATACCCATACGCAATGAGAAAAAGCCAGAGCTAAAATGGAAATAACTTACCAGCAAGAGGAAGTGGCCGCGTCCACAATAAGTGCTGAGCTAGTTACAAACCCCAACATTCTGCACACATAAGTGATCTACCACGACATTGATGAGCCATGGAAAAAGAAAGTACGAGCCAGAAAACCACTGAAATTCTACCGGAAAACGCAGAAACGTCCGACGGCCGTCAAATTGTCAAATTTAACACAGTTGCAGAAACATCCGCAAAGGCCTTTCCCATAGGGGGAATGCCTTCGGCATAATAAATAAGTTATATAATACAATATTATATATAGGTGACTATGTTTTGATAATATATATCAATTTTGAAGTGCATATATTGGTATTCTCACATAAGTTAGATAGACACCTTGAGATTGATATCTCTCGGTGTCTTTTAAATAGACGTATTTAAGATATCTATGCTAGTAAATAATTATAATATTAAAGTATAACATATACTTACAAATGTATTTTATCAAGCATTGTACTTAAATTTATTATAATAAATTAAAATATTATAAATTTAGCTAAACCATGGGTCTTTAACTATTAAATAGTTAAACCATAGAAATATATTAAATTTTAGATTCATCATAAACCAAATAACTAAATTACTTAGATAGGTAAATAAGTTATCTAGATAATAGGGCTAACACTTATAAGATTAATAAATAGGTTTTAACATACTATTTAGGTATGAACCATAGAAATATATTAAATTTTAGATTCATCATAAATCAAATACCTAAATTACTTGGTAAATAAGTTAGGTAAATAATAGGGGCGGTTAATAAATAGGTAAATAAGTTTAGGTAAATAAGGGCCCACACTTTAAAGATTAATAAATAGGTTTTACCATATATATGTAAAAGATTGTAAATAATTACTTAGATTAAAAATAAGTTACATAATATAATAAATTATATAATATAATATTTACATAAGAAAATTACGTATAAGTGACTATATTTTGATAATAAATAATTATAATATTAAATTATGAATTATACTTACAAATGTATTTTATCAAGTGTTGCACTTAAATTTATTATAATAAATTATAATATTATAAATTTAGTTAAGGCATAGGTGTTTAAATATTAAATAGTTAAATATATAAATAAATAAAACTAGGTAAATAAATACAAAATAGGTCCATATGTCTTTAAATATTAAATAGAAAAACCATAGAAATATAATAAATTTTAAATTCATCATAAATAAAATACCGATATTACTTAAATAGCTAAATAAGTTTAACATATTATTTAGAGGTGAATATATACATAAATAAGTAGATACATATTTAAAAATAAGTTATATAATATAATAAATAAGTTATATCATCATCATTATTGTCATCATTGTTATTGTACATGTTTAGATATTCATTTCACCGTCATCATAGACATCATCGCTAGATCATGATCATAATTGTCATCTTCACATCCATGGTCATTTTCATCTACCATTATCATCATTATCATGGATATTCAGTGGTTTAAGATTTACAAATTGTTACATAGTTTTCATCTTTGTCATCGTCATCACTATCATTGTCATCATTGTCATCATTATCCTCATCATCATTACCACCACCATTAACACCACCACCATCAACATATTTTCCATCATCATCATGAATATTAATCTTATTAGTATTATTGATATTATTATGTAAATTTGTAAATAAATTAAATATTACAATCATCGCCAAATTGTGATCGCGGTTGTCATGATCATGGTCATTGTCATTTTTAATCATCATCATTATTTTCACCATCGTTATCGTACATGTTTAGGTATTCATTTCATAGTCATCATAATCATCGCCATGATTATCATCATCCATATAATCATTGTCGATCATGATCATGATTTTCATCTTCACATTCATGGTCATTGTCATTTGCCATCATCATCATCATTATCGTCACCATCGTTATTATGCATATTTATTGTTTAAGGTTTACAAACCGTGGCATAGTTGTCATATTTTTCATCATCATAAATATCATTTCCGTTGTTGTCATCATTCTCCTCACCACCATTAACACCACCACCATCAACATCATTGCCATCATCATCATCGTGAATATTAACATTATTAGTATCATTGATAGTATTAGGTGAATTTGTAAATAAATTAAATATTACAATTATCATCAGATTGTTATCGTGATTGTCATGATCATGGTCATTTTCATTTTTCATCATCATCATTATTGTTGCCATCATTATCGTACATGTTTAGATTTTAAGATTTATAAATTGTGTTTTTGTACAAGTTTTTATAAATGGAGCTCAAGGATATATTCTAAGCATTATATACATAGTTGGTGGTGGTCCACTAAAACCATATGAAATCCATACTTATGAAATTCACTAAAACCATATGGTACAAATCGTATTTTGATTCATATGAAATCCATAAGAACTTTGTGTATTATAGACCTAGAATTTTTATTACCCATACTTATTCTCTTAGGAGAGATCATTCCCTCTTTAAATGCCTCTATGATGTCCCTTGTAAGATATTTGAATCTAAAAGGATTAATTGTTAACGTTTTCTCATTTTAATTGATGTTGATGAAATTTTGATCCAAATGAATATTAGAATATATTATCTTGGATACTATTAGTTTTAATTTATATAAAATATAAATTAAAGTAATTCAATCAAATTCATTAGGAATTCTTACGACTCAAGGAAATATTAAATATAAGGGGGTCAAATGCTCTCTTGGTAGAAAGAATTGTGGGTTTCAACAATGAATTACGTGGGTGGGGAACCATATTATTAATAATATGAGGCTTAAGTCACCCACTGGAGAGGTTCTCATGGAGCTCATTCATGCACTAACTAAATGCCCACCTTCTTTTTTTTTTAATTTATTTTTGATATCATCTTATGTATAATGCAACTCTTGTGGATGCTACTAAAGATACCTATCTTATATTAATATATGTAAAATGTGCTAAGAGGTATATTTTTCAAGGGCCTGCTCCACTTATGCTACACATCTATAATATAAATTTCGTGAACTACACCTCTCGACATATTTTACATACATAGATTTATATAAACATAAACCAAAACATATGTAATTAAAATATACCGAGAAGTGTAGTCCATGAGGTGCCTATTATAGATGTGTAACATAAGTGCAATAGGCCCCTTGAAAAATATACCTCTCGGAATATTTTACATATATTAATATAAGATAGGTATACTAGTATAATGTATGCTTGATAAAAATTTTTATGGTTTCTAAAAAATTTACACCTTCAAATTTACAACTTAGAAAAAAAGTAACCGGTCTAAATTTACGGTTTAAAATTTTATTAAATTATAAATTAGGATAAAATATGGAAATACAAAGGCAGAGACCATCAAATTCAAGGCCCGCTTACCATTATCCACTCTCAAATAATGCAACTTCTTCCTTATAAAAACTTGTAAACCAATGACTTTACCCGATATAAAAACACCAATTTATCACACAAATCCTTTACAATTTTCTCAATAGAGAAATCAACAACATATATTCAAAAATAAAAACCTAATAGTAGTACTCTTGATCTTCCTATTAATCATATCCCACTCTTCTTATGCCAATCTTGTAAAATATATTTTTTCATCATGATCTATTGATCTCTTTCTATCAAAAGATCCTCCATCTTGAGTTCTTATCACTCAAAATTCTTGTCGTTAAAATTTTCAAACTCAATTCTCCTACTCCTTGCCATATTTAAGATTCTACAAAAACTAGGTTTGCAATCTCACATAATAGTTTAAAGCAAAAAAAAACCCCTACCAAGTTTTCAACCTTTGCTATGATCATAGAAGTTGGTATTTTGGACAACCATGTATGCAATAAACTAAACAAAGATATAATAATAAAAAAATATAAATAGCTAAAGACATGTAAAAGAATAGCCACACAATGTTTACCCTAGGAAAAAACTTTTGGTGTAAAAACCTAGCCATAACCTATTTTATTGTATTAACTTGAAACTAGCTCCAAATATAATATACCTTTAACAAAGGTTTATCCTCCAACTACAGAATCTTGCACAAGTTATACACCAAACTTGTATTCATCCTTACCCTCTCACAATGAGAACATACATGTATATAACCAAGCACATCTTATAATTAATCTTTCCGAAAAGAAAGCTAAAAATCCTAAAATTATGTCTTTAAAACTTAGAACCGTTGATTTTTACAACAAACTCAAGGTATAGAGCTAAATTAAGGTTTCCACTATAATTATCTTCCACTAAATTTGGGTTGTTATTTTTATTTATTCAAAGCAACCCAAAAATAATCCAACAAATGACATTAGTGTTGCATGGAATATGGTGACATTCCAACACAAACTACTATCAGTAGATTCTTCCCCCACATCGAACAAAAACAAGATGCATCATATTCGAACATTTGTGGTTGTTAAAATCTCTTGGCTAGAGTGGTCTTTCTAGATCCACCCATCTCATGTATATCAATGAAAATTTTCCTTCCTTTTCATATTTTTGAGGCGCTTATTTAAAAAATATTTTACCTAGTCATTAATTCTAACAAGATTCATGGCGCTTTATAACTCTTGTTTTCTACTTCAGTATTAGACAATAAACAAGTTGTTTTTACACAAATTCTCAACAGAAAGAAACAAATTCAAATAAAATACTAGATTAAAATCCTTAAAATCCTCAAAGAGAAAGTATTACTAAATATGATGCCTAAACTCATAACCAAAGATAAATGAAATAGAGTGGAGGATTTCTTTCCAGTTGTCAAGTTTTTTTAGATGTATGGTCTTATTTTTTAGTTTGTATTTGGTGAATGAATTAACATAAAATCTATTTTCTACCTAGTAAAGGTCGAAGGTGTCGAAATATTTTTTCTATCAAACTTTGTAAATCTAGAAATAAAACTTCCAAATAATGGTTAAATGGACACCATATTTAGCATTTCAAATCAACACTTTTAATATTGTAATAATATATAAAGAGATATATGACATTTTTTTGTTGGATTCATAGTTCAAAAATTAATACAAATGGTATAAAAATATTGGTTCCCATGTCGCTATCAAACATATAATTTTAAAAGGACAAATAAAACACAAAACCTAACCTTAAAACACAAAAATGAAGGATTTAAAGTATTTCTAAAACTTAAAACTGAAATTTGAATCACAAAATATAACGAGATTTATCTTCCTAAATATTGAGAGCTTCAAACTCAAAAACCTCAAATATAAGAAAAAATATATAACTTGAACATAGAAACCACACAACTAGAAAACTCAAATTTGAAAGTTAAAACCCTAAAACATGGAAACCCTAGGAAAAATACATGTTTTTTATAAAATACCCTGAAACCTAACATATGAAACGAGAAAATTGAAACTCGAAAATAAAAACTTTGAACGTGAAAAGCCTAAAACTTTAAAATCGAAAATACATTCATTAGATATATATTTTTATGAATTTCATGTTGATTTGTGGTATATGGTCTTAATCTAGTTGCATGTTCAAAGGTATGAACTATATAAAATTGAATTAGAAAGCTATTTCTCGAGAGAATGCAAGGTGTGGTAAAATTTGAATTTGGTTTTTAGGCTCATACCTTGAATAGTCTAATTTCCTATTATACCTTCATAAAGTAACCCGATCTAAAAAATAGAGCACATTCTTTGTTTAATTTTCACTTTTATAAAATTAATTGGATTTTTGTTTCTATTGAGATAACTAAATATTTTATTAATTATTGAATTATTTTCAGGTAGGAGTTACAAAATAGATGATGAACATGTAGTTTTTATGACAAATTTTAAAGTTCTTAGTTGTTTATAAAATCATTTTTTTGTTTCAAATTTACACCTTCAATGATGTTTATCAGAGTGACTTATGGGTTTGAGAATACATTAGGAAGGTGAAAATTCAATGTAATAATATTTTTAGATACGTAATATTATTCCTTTTGAACCAAATTACTTAAATATTAGTTCTTTCAAATTCAGTTCGTAAGAAACTTCAAATTCTTGCAACTTGTTAGATAGTTTAAGTAAAATTTTAACTATGCTTATATGTTATACTAAATTAAAACATCTTTGAGATATAAATGTGATCTTGAGTAAAATTTTAACTATACCTCTATGTTATACTAAAGTAAAACGTCTTTGACATATAAATATGATTATAATTGAGCGTCGTCTATGGATTCCTTTTTTGGTATTTATGTATATGTATTATAGATTTACATGCTTAAATAAATAGAAACATGTATATATCCAGTTATTTATGATCAATTACACTAGAATAGTTTCTATTTACTAATGCAACTCAAATAAATTTTAAACAAAATTTTGTACGCTTCCCATTAATCATCTAGTTTCCTATGTTATCCGATTGCATTATTCTCTAATAGATGTCCATGTCATGTTCAAACGCTATCATTTTTCCAAATGTTGGGGTGATACATGGAGTCTTGCTTTACACTTACCAACTACATTTATTTGAAAATTTTCAAGGTATTTTAAAAATTCTTATTTTGTATATTATGTAATTATTAGTCGATGAGACCACATTTATTTCAAGTAGTTTTTCAAACACTTCACATGCCTTGTGCATGCTTCCACATTTTTCATACACATCTACCAAGGACTTGAAACTAAAATATATCAAAAAAATCCCTTCTCCATAATTATTTGATGGAAATCAATACCTTGTTTCAAATCTCCTAATTTTGTTTAAGCTCGAAGTATGCCCAAGGTGAATTGATCATATTGGAATCCTTTTATTTGCACTAATCATGTTTAACAAGAATATTGATGATAAATTTTATAGTTTCATTAAGATGTTGGTCATCGTGTCTATGGTGTCATTGATGTCAAAGGCCATTTATTGAAAAGGGAGTCTGAGTTTCATAGGTGTCTCCATGAGGTGATAATTAAACTAAAATGGAAAATATATTGGATCTAAAATATTTTAATTTAAAATGCACATAAATAAATAACAACTAACTAAATAAGGAAAGTGACCCAAGACTAAGAAAGTAGAAATGTAAAACCCTAGTGTACAAGGAGAGTTAGAAACAACTCAAATTGATTCAACAAGATTGTTGGCCTATGTCGCAATGATGATGGAGGGAGAAACATGAGAGATGATGTGCCAAAATTAGTAGGAACTTGACAAGGTCATAACTTGAGCTCCGGGTGTCCGTTTGAGTCCGTTTTTTTTTGAAACCACATGTTTCGATGAGACGAACGTAGTGGAAACCAGCCCTACTGGTTGGGGCAAGTTTTCGACATGTTTTCGGGCCCTAAATCCACCATCTTGAGGCCAAAAATTAGGATTTAAGTTATAGTTCGGTTTTTTCCTATTTTTGGGCATTAGTTAATTTTAGTCTAATAATTACATTATGAGTTAGAAAGTTGGAAATTCCTCTAATTTAGGGATGTAGAAGATGCGTGGCAATTTCTATGCCCACATGAATAAGCATGTGAACTTACTAAGAATAGCAGGTTCTAGTAAACTACTAAAAATAGTAATTTTCGCCACCTAGAGGTGGTTTAGTCAGAGTTACTTAGAGTTTACTTGGAAACTCGATTTGGGAGTTGCTTTCCTATTTATGAAACATTGTAATTCATTATTCAATAACGAAGAAGGAGATCTATTTTCTTTGGAGTTCATATTATTTGCAGTAAATCATATTTGGTTATAATTTGGCTACATTATCTTGTATCAGAGCTGGTTCAAATCTTTTATAAAAAAATGGCAAGAAGAGGAAGAGGAAGAGGAGGTGGTATTGCCTAGATGAATAGAAATATGCAAGATCTGTAGAGGCAAGTTGTTGCGCTTGCTGCAATGATAACCCAAAGAGGAAATCAAGGTGGAGATGACATAGATGAAGAAGAATTTTGTGAAGAGGAGGAAACACAAGTGCCACCATTAGCTTTTGAAGAAAGGATGCTTCGCGCATTAGAAGGGAAGAATGATGGGATAAGAGTTGATGTTTTGAGTATGGTGATAGTCTAAAACCAGAGGAGCTGATAGACTGGTTGACTAGCATGGGGAATTTTTTTGAGTGGAAGGCTATGTTAGAAGAAAAGAAGGTAAAATTTTCATGCACGAAATTGAAAGGTCATGCTATGTTATGGTGGGATCACCTATAGAAAGAGAGGTCAAGAAAGGGGAAAGAAAGAATTAGGATGTGGAGTAAGATGGAGAAGAAGCTGAAGGATCGATTTCTCCCTGTGGATTATGCACAAACCCTTTACAGGACATTTTAGAATCTCGGTCACAGAACCTACAAACAAAGTGCAAGAATACATAGATGAGTTCTACAAGTTGTCCATTCATGTAGAGCATGAAGAAATTGAGGAAAAAATGGCTGTAAGGTATGTAAATGGATTAAAATTTTCTATTCAAGATGAGATAAGTATGCATAGGATTAAGAGCATGGAGGATGCCTATCAATTAGCCTTAAAGGTTGAGGAAAAAAAAATTGTCAAAGTTTTAGGAGATCACCTGGAATGAATAGGGGGCCTCATCTTCCTTTCAGGGATGAGTTGGTTTCAACCAAGGTAGGGGAGAATCATCTCGTGGATTGGACAAGCAAGAAAATATGAGACAAATTTCCAAAATCAAACAAAGAGGGCAGAGGATACACTTGGCGACGGAGGATGGGAGGCTCCACAAAGACCATTTGTTTTTTCTAGATGTGGTGAAGAAGGGCATCGAGATTTTGAATGCCCACATTCTTATTCACATGACAAGAGACAAGGAGATGCACCAAGAATAAATCTTGTTGAAGCTGAACAAGTAGAAGATAAACAGGACCTAGAAATTCCACCAGATGTTGGATAAAATTTGATGATCAAGAGGACGATGATTGCTCCAAGAATGGATATCAAGGGGGATGCATGGCTATGTACAAATATTTTCAGAACAAGATGCACTTCCGAAGGAAAGTTATGTAATGTTATTATTGATGGTGGTAGTTGTGAGAACATGTTTTCAAATGAGATGGTCTAGAAATTGGGTCTGCATTGTGAGAAGAATCCTAACCCTTACCGTATTGCATGGTTTAAAAAGGGTAATGAAGTTATTGTTAATAAGAGATGTTTAATAAGTTTTTCTATTGGGAAAAGTTACAAGGATGAGATTTGGTGTGATGTTATTCCTATGGATGCATGTCATATGTTGCTAGGAAGACCATGGCAATTTAATAGGAAAGTTATTCATGATGGGGGGAAGAATACTTATACTTTCTGGAAGGATGGCACAAAAATAGTTTTACTACCTCTCAAGGAAGAGGGGAAGGCTGAAAATATGCTTTCTGCAAAGGAATTTGTGAAGGAGGCAAAGGCAACCGATTTTTGTTATGCACTAGTCACCAACAAGGATGAACCTGCAAGTGCACAAATACCAGTAGAAACAACATAATTAATAAAATAATTTTCTGATGTTATCCCTGATGAGCTACCAGATGGATTACCACCCAAAAGAGATATTCAACACCATATTGATTTGATTCCAGGGTCTTCACTCCCAAATCAAGCGGCTTATAGGATGAGCGTGACATTGCATGCTGAGTTGAATATGTAAGTGGCATAGCTTGTGAGAAAGGGTATTGTGAGGGAGAGCATGAGTCCTTGTGCAACCCCAAATTTATTAACACCAAATAAGGATGTAACATGGAAAATGTGCAATGATAGCAGAGCAATCAATAAAATTACAATCAAGTATAGGTTACCAATACCTCGCCTTGATGATATGATGGATGTGCTTCTTTGGATGTAGGTAATTCACCAAGATTGATCTTGAAGTGGTTACCATCAGATTCGGATAAGAGAAGGAGATGAGTGGAAAACAACATTCAAGACATGAAATGGATTATATGAGTGGTTGGTGATGTAATTTGTATTATTTAATGCACCTAGTACTTTTATGAGACTGATGAACACCGTGCTGTAGGAGTATAATGGTAAGTTTGTTGTGGTTTATTTTGATGATATCTTGATCTTTAGTAAAACTAAGGAATAACATTTGAAGCATCTAAGGGTGATATTCGAAGTGTTAAGGAAAGAGAACTATATGCAAATATGAAGAAGTGCACATTTATGCAAGAGAGTTTGGTATTCTTGGGCTTTATTATTTCAAAGAGATGGGGTACATATGGACTCAGAAAAGATAAAGGAAATTATTGAATGGCCTACTCCATGGAGTATAATAGATGTAAGAAGATTTCATGGTCTAGAAACATTTTACAGAAAGTTTATTAAAATATTCAATAGTATTGTAGCACCTATAATAGATTGCAAAAAGGAAGGGAGTTTTTGTGGACGAAGGCGGTGAGGATAGTTTTCAGTTCTTGAAGAAGAAGGTGACAGAGGCACTTATTTTGGCACTACCAGATTTTGATAAAGTGTTTGAGGTTGATTGTGATGCCTCGCATGTGGGTATTGGTGTTGTTCTAAGTCAAGGTGGAAATCCAGTAGCTTTCTTTAGTGAGAAAATGAATGAGGTAAGAAAGAACTACTCTACTTATGATGTGGAATTTTATGCAATTGTACAAGCATTAAGGCATTGGAGGCATTACTTAGTGCCTAAGGATTTTGTGTTATTTACAGACCACATAGCCCTAAAGTATGTGAATACACAAAATAAGTTGAATAGTAGGCATGCAAAGTGGGTATCATTTTTGTAGGGTTATACTTTTTCTCTAAAACATAAATCAGGAAAACAGAATCAAGTTGCAGATGCATTGAGTAGGTGTGTGACTTTGTTTACCACTATGGAAAATGAGGTGGTGGGTTTTGAAGCAATAAAGGGTTTGTATTCTTCTGATATTGATTTCAAGGATATTGTTGAAAGGTTAACTTGTCCATTGTCAGACAATGCAGGAGATGTTCTGGATGAATACATTTTATAGGATGGCTATCTATTCAAGGGATGCCAACTATGTATTCCAGTTGGGTCTATGAGAGATAATATAGTAAAAGAGTTGCATAGTGGAGGATTGGATGGGCATTTTGGTAAAGATAAGATGATAGCCTTGGTAGTAGAGAAATACTATTGGCCAAAGTTGAAAAGAGATGTGGTAAGATATGTGGAGAGGTGTCAAATTTGTCAAGTCTCGAAAGGCCATGCATAGAATACAGGGTTGTATATGTCGTTCCCTGTTCATAAAGGGTCTTGGACAGATCTGAGTATGGATTTTGTTTTGGGATTACCAAAAACACAATGAGGTAATGACTCAATTTTGTGGTTGTTGATAGGTTTTCTAAGATGGTTCATTTTATTACCTACAAGAAAACAAGTGATGTGATAGGCCTAGAATTTTTTTTTTTAGAGAAGTTATTCGTTTGCATGGTGTTCCAAAAACCATTACTTCAGATAGGGACACAAGATTATTAAGTCACTTCAGTAGACTTTATGGAAGAAATTGGGAAATAAATTACAGTTCAAAGAAAGTGCCTATCATCCTTAGACTGATGGGTAAATAGAAGTGGTAAATCGGAGTTTGGGAAACTGTTAAGGTGCATCGTTGGGGAAAAGCCAAAACAATGGGACTTAGCATTACCACAAGATGAGTTTGCATATAATAGTTCCATAAATAGATCCACAGGAAAGTCTCCATTTTAAATAGTGTATGGGAGTAAGCCAAATGGGGTGTTATATTTGGTACAGCTACCGAGTTGATGGTAGAGTCAGTGATGATGCAGAAGCATTTTCCAAACATATACAACAATTGTAGAAAGAAGTGTGGAAGAAGCTGCAGAATAGTAATGATAAGTATAAGGAAATAAAAGATGTGCACAGAAGGAGAAAGGTATTTATAGTTGGTGAGTTAGTTATGGTATATATACATGGAAGGAAATGTTTCAAAAGGTACCTATAACAATCTAAAGTACAAGAAGATTGGTCCCTTAAAACTCGTGAAAAAAAAAATGATAATGCTTATGAGGTAGAATTGCCAGGGAATTTATATATTTCTCTAGTGTTTAATGTTTTAGATTTGTATTCTTTTCATGGGGATGGTGCAGAAGGGGATGTTGTTGATGAAGTAGTAGATTGGAGGCAGCAGGTTCAAGTAAAGATGAAAGAAGAAGTGGATCAGATTCTAGATAAGAAAACAATGGATACGCGACATGGGAAATACAACAAATATTTGGTCCATTGGAAAGGACCTGGAGCAAGAGGACAATACTTGGGTCACAGAGTGGGAGATTAAGAAGTTGGATGTAGATAAATGGAAGGAGTTTGAAGAAGAAAACTTGCAGAGCTGCATTTTTTCAAGCAGGGAGAATGATGCGCCAAAATTAGCAGGAACTTGACAAGGTTATAACTTGAGCTCCGGGTGTCATTTGAGTTCTGCTTTTTTTAAAACACATGTGTTTGATGAGATGAACATAGTGGCAGTGGCAACCTGGCCCTACCAATTGGGACAAGTTTTGACACATTTTGGGCCCAAAATCTGCCATCTTGAGGCCGAAAATTAGGATTTAAGTTATAGTTCAGTTTTTTCCTATTTTTGGGCATTAGTTAATTTTAGTCTAATAATTGCATTATGAGTTAGAAATTTGGCAATTCCTCTAATTTAGGGATTTATAAGATGCGTAGAAATTTCTGTGCTCATATGAATAAACATGTGAACTTACTAAGAATAGCAGGTTCTAGTAAACTGCTAAAAATAGTAATTTTGCCACTTAGAGTAGATTTAGTCAGAGTTAGTTAGAGTTTAGTTGGAAAATCAAGTTGGGAGTTGTTTTCCTATTTAGGAAACATTGTAATTCATTATTCAATAACAAAGAAGGAGATCTATTTTCTTTGGAGCTCATATTATTAGTAGTAAATCATGTTTGGTTAGAATTTGGCTACATTAAGAGACAACTCGTCTTGAGGACTAGAAAAGTGTAGATATGAGAAATCCGAGAGGATTAGGGTGCATGGGGTGCCATAATATGAAATTTGGGTGCCATGGTCTATACAGAGGTCTAGAAGCCAAACATGCGGGGTCGTTAGATGATCCGAGGTCTTTGTTGTCTATTGTGTGTAATTCGTTGCATTGTGTCACATGTGCTAGTAATCAATGATAAAGAAGAGACATGCCCACCCCCAAGCCAAGCATCAAAACCCTAAAAAATTAAAGATGAAAATGAAGGGGTCAGAATGTCCTTAGTGGCCACAAAGGTGGACTTACTAACTAAGTGTTGCACTACATTTCAGACTCCAAATGTCATTACGAGTGTGTGTGAGAATTTCTGCCCTAGGTGCTCTTACGTCAGTCACACGTTTTGAAGTAGTGAGCTATAACTAGATGTAAAAATGTAATAAATGGTGAATGGAATAGAAGAAAATTCCCTCCTATGATGTGTGATGCATATGAACTAGCATTGTCCCTTGTGTTGGAGCTATATGGATGCAAATGAAGCCTTGGATGGATGCAACCTTAGGTGGTGATAATCTTGACTAGTCCTTGGTCCCTCATTATAGTCTCATAACTTTATATTTATATGGTTATTTTTTTTTAATTTTGTAATTAACCCTAAAGAGTCAGATCACTAAAAAGATAAAAAGATCAAATGGATATAAACTACCCAAAATATGTGTGGAAAGTGGAGAAAGGATAGGGGTGCATGATTTAGGACCAGTGGTACCTGGGTGCCTTAGTCAAGGGTAGAATAATGCAGATGATAAAAGGATAATGGGAAAATATATGTTGAAGGTTAGAAATGATGCCATAAAGTAAATTAAAGTTACCAAATAACATGGGTTAATTATTACTTTCTTCACTCAAAACCATATGAATATTAGTATGACACTCGGGACTAAATTATACCCTAAGTACGTGATTTAGTGTTGACATTTTACCTCACTTTATGTTGGTGAGCGAAACGATTGGTAACATAAAGTAGATAGAGATGCATACCTAATGTCCATGTAGAGTAATGTAGAAATCATGTTGAAGAACTATACAAAGTGTGGAATGACAAAAATATGGAGTGTGGAAACTAAAGATGCAAAAGAGAAAAAAGTGATGAGATTGAACCTAGGGCGGAAAATCTTGTGTAGCTACTGATGTGTATAGTGTACCTACATTTTAGTACACGAGGTGTTTGCTTCCAAAAACTTTTGTTAATGTCTTTATTTTTACGCCTTTGTTATTGTTGACTGATTGCTTCGCATATGGATGGACCTACAAGGAGAATATAATCAAGTAGTCAAATACACATGTATATGTAAAAACCACATGTATATAATAAATGAAAAAGATTGAAATGAAATTATGAAAAGTGTAAAATATATTCTATACTACAATTTTTTTGGGCTATCTCCGCTGAGAATGTGTGAAGATATCTTGGTGCTTCCTGTTTGTTTGGGAAATCGATGTCACTGGCGAGTAATTAGTGTAGGGATGAATTCTGATGTATCCTTCAACCTGTAACTACTCCCTACAATGCTAAGGACAACATGTCCTATAAAATCCACTCTGTACAATGTTCGTAGAATGTTCTAAACTCACTCATTGTATAACCCATAATGCCAAGGGTGAAAAATTAACTAAACTATACTTGGTGTAGAAGCATTGTGTAATATGTAAACCGAAAATGATGCCCCCTCTTTGGGGGCGTATGTGACGTCATAGGTAGGAAGATGCAGCCCCAAAAGAGGATTTACCTCGAACCGTGCCCCGTAGGGGAAGGGAATGTGCTTGTTTGAAACCAAGGCACACAGAAACAAGTGGCTATAAAAAAGTGTTAGTACGAACAAGCATGCATATAGAAAACAAGTGTAAGCTACCAAACAATGTAAAAGATACAAAGCAATTAAACACACAGATAGACCACCAAATCAGGTTACAAACATGGGACATCACTCGTGATGTCACAATACACTCAATACCTGTAATGGTTACATACAAATAAATAAGTGTGCACACCAAACAAAGGGAAATTCCCACAAACAAGAACAATCAATAGAAAAAAGCACAAACAATGAGATAGCCATGGAAGTAAGTAATCCAATAAATTAAATACTACACATGAAACACCCATTAAAATTTTAGAAAGATAACCAATATGTTAAAGGCATGTATAAGTAAATAATGTAAAGGGCTAAGTACTAAATGAAAAATAAAACCGTGAAAGATGAATGTGGATGGCCCCAACGATAGTTGTAGGAAGTGTAGGAGGAGAGTATCCATTGTATATGTAAAATAACCGCATCTATGATCACAACTAGGTAAAGCCATGAACGTGCATGTGTGTATGATAAATACAATGTAATACAAGATATCTAACTAGTATTTATAATAAGATGAAACATGACCAAGAAAATTCAAGCAAGAGTAGATGCAACCAAGATATGCAACATGTTGTGGATGAGTGGAATGGTATGCAAGATGGATGGTAGGATACATGTGCCCTCGAAAGAATGCATTTTTATGTAATGATGTTCTTTTATTTCCCCCTCAATAGTTGATAATGAACCATAAATGAGATTACATCATCAGGAAATGGTATAAATGTGTGTTGTGTCTAATGCGCTGTGATGAGTGTGTATGTGTGTTGATGACATGCAACCTAGAGATGAAGTGTGTGTGACCCTATAGCCAAAGCATTTAACATGACAAGATAATCAAAGTAGTGATTATTTATCCTAAAGTGTGTATCACTACAATATGAATAGAGGGAGTGGTGATGTATCCTAAATCGTATACCACTAAAAGATGATAGATTAGGTGACCATTTATCCTATAGCGTATGCCACTAACCTATAAATTATACATGATGGAAGGTCAAATGATTAACATGTGAGTATGATAAGGTCCATTTGGTTTGTAAACTCTCAATAGTCGAGTATGGGCTGAGGAACTAGAGTGAATCATAAGGTAATGAGTACAATGCGTAGAAGAAGGAATAATATGTATAAGGATAATAGATGACCATATGACGTGTAGGATGTGTAGATATATAGTGTATAATATGTAATGCAACATGTGTATACATAATAAGTGTGTGCTATGTAATATGTAGGATGAATAGTATGTGATGCTAGACCCGTAGACAATAGGAGTGTAACACATATGTGGTGAAGACTAGTATATTATGTAGAGTATGCGTGATGTGGATATGCACAATGTGACTAAATGTAGAATGTAGGATGAAAGATATATGACTGAAGATGTGTGGGTTTCATGTGTAGTATGTCCTTAATAATCAAGTATGAATGAAGCACAAAAGTGTGTCATCAAGAAATGGTCGATGTTAGGGTGTAGGTGAACATGCTTATGCTAGGAAATTGATATATGATAAGGAAAGGATGAGAGATGTGTGGATGCTAAGATGAGGGGGTATGTATTATATGTCATGCCCCAAGTGCATGTGAAATTAAAAATATAATTATGTAATGTCATCTAGAAGATCGTCAATTTTAGGGTCATAGTCAAATGGATAAGCATTGGTTATTTGATAAATAATAGTGTCTAGTTGATCCCTTAACGAGCCATTGAGGCAAAAATTATAGATACCCGTGGAATATTCCTCATCATTAAATGGAGGAAATGGGAAACCGTGCACATACCAACGAGTGAGATTTTGTGTATAACCAAGAAAGGAACTATTGAAAATAAAGACACGACCAAATTGCATAGGAAAAGAGATGTCTAGATGATCAGGATCGAGAGTTCCCCCAATGTAATCAAGCCATGATTTCCATAATGTAAGTGGTTCATATCAAAGATCACATGCAAGGAATATTGTGAGGTGGAAAACACGGAGACCATAAGTGACAGTTATGCGAACAAAACCATAATAAAGATGCGAAGTGTATGATGTAGGATAGAGGTGCTTAAAAGTAAATCCTAATCAAGACAAACCCTCATGTGTACATATAGTGTCATCACAAGTAGGATCAAATGGAATGTTCTCCTAATATGAATCATTCATGAAGAGTGTGCAAGTAAATGGTGGGCATGCTAACATAGGTTGTATATGCCAAGGTGGAGGTGATAGAGTGATTTCCATATATCGGACGAAACCCGATAAGGAATCATAGAAGTAGTAGTGGTAGGTGGAGCAGAAGAAATTACATCTATCACACAAATAACACCTTCAAGTGGTGGTAAGTGAGGTGGTTTTTCCATAGGTTGAGGATCATCTGTAGTATCAGTGCATGGAATAAGAAGACTAGTATTAGGAGCTCGGTCACAATATTGGAATGGATCGCGGTCATGAAAAATAGTATACTCAATGCCTTCATGGAAAAATTTAACACAATGATGTATATTAAAGGTGACATCTTGCATTGCATGTGTCATGGCCTACCAAGCAATTAGCTATAGGAGACTGGGAAGTCAAGGAAGAAAAACATAGTGCATATAGTTTTTGGCCCTACAGTGATAGGTAGTGTAATGTGACCAACACATGGATGAACAAAACCATCATAAGCATGTAAAAATACAATATAGACTAACGTCATGAATGAAAGACCTAGGATTTCAAGGAATGACATGGGATACAAGTTGAGCTCAGATCCATTTTCAATTAAAGTGTGTTTGAAACCTACATTTTGAATACAACATATGATATGAAAAGGTGGGTCATTATCAAAAGTATGAACATCAGTGGGAGGATTAGAATTGAATGTTATGTGTTGAGAAAATGCGTCAACAAATTTTTGATAGACCGAGTCATGATGCTTGTCAGCATGAATGTGAGTAGTAGTAACAAGATGTTGGATTCTATACATCTTAGATTAAGATTTACAAGAAAATAATCATTCATTGAGATACTCATGATGACGAAACCCTAAGATGATAAACAATGAATAAAGAACCTATAAGTGTGAAGATAAAATCGAGTTCACTAAAATAATTAAATTAAAATGGAAAATATATTATATCTAAATTAGTTTAATCTAAAATGCACAATAGTAAACAACAACTAACTAAATAATGAAAGTGACCCAAAAACTAAGAAAGTAAATATGTAAAACCCTAATGTGCAAGGAGATTTAAAAATAACTTGACTGATTTGACGAGATTCTTGGACCGTGTCGCAGAGATGGTTGGAGAAATAGGAGGAGGAAATGATTGTTTCGAGGCCCAAAAAGGTGTATATTTGAGAAATATGAGTGGACTGGGGTGCTTGGGAGAGGATTAGGGCACCTAGGGTTCCGTAGTTTGAATTTTGGGTGCTATGGTTTATGAAGGAGGTCCGAAAACCAAACTTGTAGGGTAGTTAGATGATCTAAGGTCTTTGCTTCATGTCGCATGTAATTCGCTGCATTATGTTGGATGTCACTAGTAATCAATGATAAAGAAGAGACCTACAAAACCACAAGCCAAACAAGAAAACCCAAAAATTAAAGATGCAAATGAAGGGGTCGACTGTCCTCGGCGCCATAATGGTGGACTTATTAATTGAGCGTTACACTACATTTAAGACCTAAATGTAGATCTATGTGTGTGTGTGTGTGTGTGTGTGTGTGTGTGTGTGTGAGTGATAATGTTTCCCTAGGTGCTCTTGTGTCAGTCACACTTTGTGAAGTAGAAAACTATAACTAGATGTAGAAATTTAATTAATGGTGGATGGAATAAAATAAAATTCCCTCCTATGATGTGTGATGCAGATGAACCAACCTTTTCCCTTGTGATGGAGCTAGATGGATGCAAATGGAGCCTTGGATGGATGAAACATTAGGTGGTGATATTAGTGAATAGTTCTTAGTCCCTCATTATGGTCTAATAACTTTATATTTATATGGTTTACTTGTTCTAATTTCATAATTAACCCCAAAGAGGCCAACCACTAAAAAAATAAAAAGCTGAAATAGATAGAAAATTCCCAAAAGATGTGTGGAAAGCGGAGAAAGGATCAATGCACCCCGATTAGGACCAGGACACCTGGGGAACCCTAGTACTATCCTGGACACCCCATTCAAGGGTATAATAATGCAGGATGATAAAAATATACCAGGGAAGTATGTGTGAAGGTCGGGAATGAAAACAAAAAGTAAATTAAAGTGGCTAAACAACATGGGTTAATTAGTAATTTCTTCACTCGAAACTATATGAATATTATTATGAGATCATGACTAAATGATACCCAATGTGCATGATTTAGCATCTACAGGTGAAAATCAAGGCAAATCAGTAAGGTTGATTCGTAGTGTCTAATCTTGTAGTCATGTCATGTTGTCTTAGTGTATGGTTAAGTAAGCTAGGTTTTGTTAGTGAGCTCAAAAGTTGTTCAAAGGATGGTATGAGGTCAAACATGGTAAAAATTATGATTAAACGGTCTTAATGAGTCTGTAAGAGTTCATCAAGTTCATTTCATGTGATTTCATGTGTTGAAGTTGTCATTCTAGGCCTATGTCTAAACATGGTGCATGATGCGTCATATGTAAGGATGAGATATAGAGTAGCGAACTAATTTACAAGCATGTGAAATGTACTAAGATGTATTTCAGGTCATATGTCAACTAGTGAGGGCATGGTTAAGGTCCTTAAGAAGAAAGACAATAAATACTAATCAAGAAGATGTAATGCCCACTTCTCTTCAACACTAAATGAACCATGTTTATCTTTTACGAATTGTTATAATCGTAAACCTTGATGCTTTATTCTAATTACTATACTAATAAGAGGTGCGGGGCATCATGAATCTATTGTTTTTGGTTATTATTATTTTAACTATATGTAAATCTTTATTGACCTTCGATAGGCATTGAAGGATAAGACAATTAGCTAGAATGGTTGCATTGTCGTAATTTGATTGTGATAGCATTACCCTTCGATATTGTTTTGTCGTATTTGGTTTATCTCTCGTGATCGAACACATAGACACTAATGTGCAAAGATTACAAGAAGATATTAATAGATGAATGACATTAACACATTGTGATATGGGAATTGATGGATAGACATTATTGTAACTGAACTGATTAAATTTTGATAGACATATAGTATGGAAGAAAATGATGTGTTGTCAGATAAATATATGTCGATATTTTGAATCATTTTCGTATTGATTTTTACTATGATATTCAAAGTTATTTTTGTGATTTCTTTGATATTGGAGGATTGACTGAAATTGGGAATAAGTGAAAGTATTTCTTAAATTTGATGATTAGTTGGTTTATGATCTTAGTTGCAAACTGGTGTATGAGTAGAATCAAAGCGTTGAAAATTTGAATAATTGTTAAATTACTTGGTCCTATGAATATTAGATATGATATTTGATGTTGAAATTGATAGTTAGATATAAGTGTTTTATTACATCGACATCATTAATATGGCCATGAGGGCAAAGGGTATTGTGTGTTTGCAAGAAACATATCACAACAAACAACCGGAGGGATTGGAGACCAACACTTTGTAATGCTAAATGAATTTAACAAGGTTCACCATGGCAACTTGTATCTTGTTGTGCGTATGTTTGAATTGATCGTTAGAGGGAACCCATGGGGTGGATTACCTCCAATTGTGACCAAGGGTTGTGTGTTATTTCTTTTATTCAATTTCCTTTATTTAATTTTGGTATGTGATTTTATAGTGATGTATCCTCCTTTTCTTAATTATTTAATTTGTGTCTAGATTAACAAATTAATCATGTTCTAAACTAATTATAGATGTGACGAAAGGAACACATTTATTAGACTAGATGGATCTTGGATTTTTGTGTTGTAGGTTGAGTGCTTGAGATCTTCAGTTTTGTACACTCTACCCCTTCAAGGAAATTCGAATTTAGCATTAAGTGCCAATTTTGGAGGCTTGTGGGACAAGTCAAACTTGTCTCACACCTCTTAAATTACTATACCAACCCTACCTATGGGTTGGGGGGTCAAAATTAGACCCCATTATTTGTTTTGGAAGACAAAAAGGTAAAATATTTATTGCACTTTCTTTCATGTAATTAATTTTGTCCTTAGGGTGTGTGGGCTTGGATTGTGTGTGTAAGTAACTTGTCTTTCCTCTCACCCACCAATTTATGGTGCATTTGGGTTAAGGTTTGACTTGTGAGGTGGAGTTAAGGATGAGTGATGTGTCATTCTACATGGATCCACCTCACCCTCCTCTCTCCCTTTTCTATTTATTCAAGTTCTTTTACTTGTTTGGGGGTTACTTCATTCTTTTGTGCTCTTGCATTTTTGGAGTTAGAGGATTTTGGAGTGCTTTTGGTCTTTTTTGGAGCTTGTTGGTGATTTATTGGGTTGGAAGAAGCTTGGATATTGACTCTTAAAACAAGCTCTACCATGGAAAGGTAGGAGCTTTACTCTTGCTTAATGTTACTCTTTTATTTTATGTATATATTCTTGTTCTTGAGTGTTTTGGAATGATTGTTGGGTGCTTGGGTAGATTTCCTAAGTGTGGTGTAGGAAGGGACTATGGGGAGATTTCATGTAGGGATGAATAAGAGTTTATTTCATGTTTTGGAGGGATTTTGGGTTGTGTGCCCCACGTTGGACAATGAATTCTTGCATTTCTCACTTGTTTTTTTATGAGGGAGGCATAAGAGAATGAGGGAGGCATAAGAATATGTGGGAGGCATAAAAGTCACTTAAGGGAGGCATAAGAGTGTTTAGGGGTTTTTAGATATGTATTGGAGGTTTTAAGGTGGGCACCCATGTCCCATTGGGAGGCGTAAGTGACCTCCCCATAGATTCTTGCTCCTTTGGCTTTTCTTTTACAAGCCTTGTATATTTTGTAGTTTTCCTCATTGTGTTTGTAGTTTGAGTTGGTTATGATTTTGAATGGTTGTGAAATACTTGGTTTTTTATTGTAGAAGATTTTTGTTTTCCATGTGTTAGATCCACCTTTAATTGCAATGTGGTTTGGGCTTAGGGGGCAATGAGGAGGATGGCTTCTCCTCCTCATTGGATACTTTTGTTGGGTGGAGAGTGTTTCCTCTCTCCCCCCCTCTTTTTTAATTGATCAAGAAAGGCATGGGGAGCTCTCTTGTTGGTGATGTGAAGCTTGGAGATTTTGTTGGAGTCCTTAAGAAATCTCCTCTTGTGAGAAGCCTTATTGTTTTTCACACTTAGGGTGGAGGACTTGTAATCTGTAGTTCATCTTACTTTCATTCTTGTGAATTTTTCCCACTTTAAAGAGGAATATATTGTATTAATCTTTTAAAGAAAATTTGTAGTCATTATTGGATGTCAAAGTTGTATTGCATGTAGAAAACGGAAAGAAAGTATTGTGTTGTAAAGCTAGTATTGTAAAAATTGGAAGGACGTTTAAAAGGAAACACCTTACTTCATTGTAGCTGATTTATTTCAAAAAAATAATTGTGTTGCTCATGTTCTAAATAAATAATTGGAAAAATGGTTAAAGACTCTATTGTGGAATGTAGGAAAATTGCATGAAGAAATAGTGTATTTCATTGAGTTAATTGAAAAACATGTAAAGGAAGAAGTTAGACTATTTTTTTTTTTATCTTCTTGCATTGTTGAAAGAAAGTTGTTGAACAAAATAAAAATGTTTCTTATAGTTGTGTTGTTAGTATTTGAAATGGTAAATTCTTTAAAATGTGTAATTTTAACTATGAAATGAATAGATGGGATTAAATATTAAAATTGGAAACTTTAGATGCATGAAATCAAGTCCATAATGAATTTTAGAACACTTTAGTAACTTTGTTTTTGTGAAAATATCAGATTTTAAGGTTCTATTTTTAAGGAACATGACCGCTACCCTTTGTAGAGTGGCGGTCTTGTAACCACTGCTCAAGCAAGGTGGAGGTCTCGAACCGCTACTGGGCAAGGCGGCAGTTCGTGAATCGTCACTTAGGTGGGGCGGTAGTCCCAGGACCACTGACCTACTCTAGATGGTGGTTCTGTCACTTATGGAAGAGATTCGCAGATCCATGTCAGTGCAATTTTGTTAACTCGTAATAACTAAATTTTTAAGCTTGTAAATTACCAAGAAAACCACCAAAAATATATAATGGCTAAATCTTATTGTTTAAAGAAAATACATCTACAAAATGTAAATTAAAAGCACTATTTCTCATTTATATTAATGGGGGTAGGGTTTGCCCCAAATAGAAAACCCCAAATGCAAATAGTTTTGAAATAAAACTAGATTGGTAAGGGAAATCCCCTCAATCCTTGAATGGGATAAATTACAATGATAAATCTTAAAAAAACTACCCTAAGCTTGATCTTAACAAATATCTCCATAGTTCCTCCCTTCCTTGCTCCCATGGCTTCCTTTGCTCCAACCTACAAATCAAACAAGAGATAATAGACCAAATGAGGAGATTAGAATAAAGGAAAGGTTTTAATAAGAATTCTTAAGGAATTTTAGGGCTAGTTTGGAACCCTAGGATCTAGTGGCCACAATTGATTTGATCTAAGGGTTGAGGATCAACCCTACATTTATTTGGTAGGAATATATTTTATAGATGTTTTTATATAAATTTTAAAGTTATGTGTAGATGGGTGAATGGGGCCATTGAATTTACCTTATTGTGCAAAGTCACTAACTTAGTCCCTAGTATGTTTTAGAAAAGTAATGAAATGGGCTTTTAAGTTATTTAAATAATTGAAATTATAGTAACTAAGTATAAGGTAAACTATTAAGGTAGGAATGTTAGTTGTGGAGAAGTAAAAACATTAAACCAAGTAAATTAAACTATGGCACCTTCCTAACTAAATGACCTTAGAGATAAATTAAGAATATTTAATCATTTAACTAGATCTGGGTTCCTATTGATGGCGAATCACAAAGACCCCCCGAGTGTCTACAACTTGATGGGTTGAGACTCTCAGTGCAATTGCATAACATGGAGCTTTTCCCAAGTGTGGGACCTTACGAAATCGAAAAAGCTCTCCGGATGAAGGCCGGTTCCTATTCCTCTGTTCAGATGCACATGTAAAAATGCAGAGGGTTTACTCAAAAACCTAATCTAACTTGCCAAGGAGACAGGGTAAGAAGATGCATAAAAATAAACCTAAACTAACAAAGGTGATGCACTAAGGAATGAAGAACACTTGTCTTGCCAATAAACAAAAACCATTAAAATGTAATGCAAGATCATGCACAGATAACCAAATTTGCAGTGAAAGATCAAGAGGATGCAAATGAACACAGAGAGGGTTGAGAATCATCCACAGACATGCATTATTTTCTCCAAAGATTGATACAATACACTACAAAATGCCAAGAGGCAAAGTTGCATTACAGTTTTAGATGGGAGGTTTGAACTCCACGAATTCACCTACCAAAGAGAAGAATGGAGGGGCAAAACAAGAATGTCCAACCTTTAGAAAGAAGCCCCTCCTTACAATTTATAGGAAGAATGAGAGAGAAAAGAGAGAGGAATTCCAAATCTACCCCAACCACCTCCAAGTTGCATTTAATTCATCTCATTATGGTGGTAGGTGAGAACCCTAGCAAACCCAAAAAGTGGCAAACTGTATTTTTCATTTTTAAGAACTTTTTCCCACCCAATTAAATATATCTTGTTGTTGTTAGATAGAGGACCTCGTAAGCTTTCCAAAAAGTCCAACCTTGCTTGAATCCGAGCTCCCTGTGAAAATTTATGGCCATCTGAATATCTGCGCCAGGGTTTGCTTCCTGTTAGTGCTCAAAATGTTGTGCCTCCTAAAGATGCACCTTGGCGCATCCATCTTCATGTTGAAATACCATTACATGCACCAAGGTGCAAATTTTTTCATGTCGACACTCTATGTCATGTGCCCTTTACATGCGCCAAGGCGTGACTTTTGTCATGTCGACACTCTGTGTCATGCGCCCTTTACGTGTGCCCTAGCGCATCCATTTTCGTGTCGACATCCTTTGTTGTGCAACTTTTACCCGTGCCTTGGCACAAACGTTTTTCGTGTCAACATATTCTTACCTATACCATAGGTGCATCTATGTTCATGTCAACACTCTTTTCCTGCGCCCCCTTACCTTTGCCATGGCGCGGCTTTTTGTGTGTCGACATATTCTTACCTCGCGCCATAGGCACATCCATGTTCATGTCGACACTCTTTTTCCATGCGCCTTAACTCGTGCCTTCGCGCATTCATTTTCATGTCGATACTCTTTTTTGTGTGTCCTTTACCTACGCAAAGGAAAACATTGGGCTTTGATTTTCTTTGATTTCCATATTCTTCTGCTTGTCTATATCTACCCGGGGAAGATATTTACAACAATTTTGGTGACTCAACGGGATCACCTGCCTACTAGGTAGAAGATCAGTGGCCTTTTAGCAATCCATTGGGCATGGAGTCATAAGCAATAACTTGAAACCAACCTGATATCTGATCCCGAACCTGATACTACAACTCCTTCTCGAGAGCACTGGACTGGATGTAGAAATTCAACCTGAGAGCAACAAAACCTGTGCTAGAGCACTTAGGGAAATTGAAACCTAACTACAACAAGACAATGTGCATACGCACTTAGAGGAATTGAAATCTAGGCTAATATTTACAAGGGTAAACCCTTTCCTTTTAGTAGCAATGTTTAAGATAGATTTCGTTAACAGAATCGGAAGTTCCTCTCCATCCAATGTAGACAATTGGAAGGCATTACTACTTTTTCAACCCGTGACAATGTAGGGACCACTCCAAATGGCATCAAATTTGGAATGCCTTCTTGGTTTTTCCCGATCTGCATCCCATTTGAACTAAGTCCCCCTCCTAGAAGATCTTTGCTCTTGCCTTCTTATCAAACCATCTTTTACTAAGGCCTAATGCTTCTCAATCATCTGAACTGCATGCTCTCTGATTTCCTCCAATTCCATTAACTCTGCATATCTGGCCTCCATTGGTTTGAACTCAGACAACTCCAACTACTTCATGAGCTCCAATGTCAGTGGCAATTCTAATGATATAGGCACATCGCCTCTTTCCCATAGACCAACTTGTAGGGAGAATTACCAGTAGACCTCTTTGGCGTTATTTTGTCAGCCCATAATGCTGATCTTAGCTTGGTATGCCATGTCCTTTGGTTTTCATCTAGAGTCCTTCTGATGATTCTTAGCAAATTCTTGTTCGTGGACTCTGCCTGTCCATTACCCTGCGGGTAATAATTTGAAGAGGTGCTCAAATAGATTGCATTCTTGATAGCCCATTCTGTAATCTTGGAACCTATGAATGCCAATGCATTTTTTGATATGATAGTGGCCGACACACCGAACCTGGTCACTAATCCTTCATAAAAGTCTAGTATGTTAGACTCATTTGCTTCTTTGAGCTCTACTACTTTGGTCCACTTGGTGAAATAGTCTATTGCCGTGAGAATCCACTTGTGGCCTTGGCTTGAGTTTGGATTGATGACCCCAATAAATTCCAATCCCCATTGCATAAATGGTTGATCAACCAAAATTGGGTGCAATGGAAGTGTGTTAGTCTTTCTTTTCCGTGAAGAGTGCACATTTCTTACAATTTCTTATCCATGTATAGCGATCACCTTTGAACACTATAGGCCAATAACACCCCCGCCTTCATTATTTTGAGAGCTATTACTCGTGGGGAAAAATTCCTCCGAATCTCAATCATGAAAATATCGTAACACTCTCTCAATTTGACCTATCCCAATGCACCTCAATAGAACTCCATTGATGTCCTTCTTGAACAAACACCATCAACAAGCACATATGGGATGGCTTGTAATCTAAAGTATCTCCTCTTTTCTTTGCTCATTTTTGGAGGGCATAGGCCTGCTTGTAGGAAGTGTATCATATTCTGAGTCTAACAAGGAGTGGGCACATCATCATTCTCTTGTTCTTGTCCATCTTGTAATACCAAGACAGTCTCTTTTTCATCACCTACTTCAACTTGCTGACTTGAGGCTAGTTGTTCACATAATCCCTTTCCATGGACCAGCTTAGTGACCTTAATTTTGATGTCATATTCCATGACACGAGTGATCCATCTTGCACGTTTCTCATTCAAATCCTTGTTTAGAAGGAAGTCCTTGACTCCCGCATGAGAGACCAATAATTGGATCTTATTGTTTGAGACTAGGTGCTTGAATTTCTTTAAGTTCCTGATCACTGCAAGGACATGCTTTTCGATAAAAGAGTACCTAGTTTCATATTCCTCCAAGCCTTGACTGAAGAAAGCAACTGGTTGTTCTAATCCCTCTTTGTTTTGTTGTACCAGGATTGCAGAAATTGTGTCTCCACCATCGAAGGCATATAGAATGAAGTCCTGGAGAAGTATGGATTGACGAGAGTCGAGCTTGAGATATAGCCTCTTTTATTGCCTCAAAACTTGCCTTGCCTTCACTGTCCACTTAAATGCCATGCTCTTCTTTAATATCAGCATTATTGGCTTTACGAGAGCTGCAAAGTTTGGGAACGAACTCGTGGACAAAATTGATCCTTCCTAAGAAGATTTGAAGAGCCTTCTCATTCAACTTGGCAACGGTAATGCTTGAATTGCTTCAACTCTTTCTGGGTCAATCGTCAATCCCTCCTTTGAAACAATATGGTCTAGAAGTTTTCCTTCATGAGCCAGGAATATGCATTTTTGGGATTAAAAGATACCCCAAATCTTCTACACCTCTGAAATACCTGCCTCAGATGAAAAAGGTGATCTGCTGCATTTTTGGAGAATATAGTGATGTCATCAAGATATATCAGAACTATTTTATTGATCAATCCCTTGAATGCCATATCCATTTCCCTTTGGAAAGTGGCTCTAGCATTTGATAGCCCAAATGGCATCTTCTTGTAGGAATAGGTGCCCCATTTGGTGGTGAAATCCATCTTGAACTGGTCATCTTCTTTCACCATTACCTGATTATACCCTGAGTAGCCATCTAGGAGAGAGAATCTCTCCGAACCGGATACCACTTGCAATATTTGTTCCATTGAAGGAAGTGGGTAATGGTCTTTGAGAGATGCCCTGTTGAGGTCTTAGAAGTCCACACACATCTTGATTTTCTCCGCTCCTCTTCCTGATTGGAACCAAGTTTGCAACCCAGCTTGAGTGCTTGATCATAAATATAATGCTTGCCTCTATTAGCTTGTTTAGCTCCTTCTTCATTAGAGGCTCAATGTGAGGGTTGACTGGTCTTTTCTTTTGCCTGATGGGCTTAGCATCCAGGTCCAATTCTATGGTATGTTGTGCCAACTTTGGATTGAATCCTCTCAAGTCTTCATAGCTCCAAGCAAAGATATCTGGAAATTCTTGGCAAAGTGTATGAAATTTGATTTCTCTTGCTCGGTGGCCAGTTTACCAATTTGAAGTGTTTTTCCTTCCCTAACTAGAATTGGCTCTTAATCTTCTCTCTTGACCTTTATGTTATCCTTTTCCTTACAGTAATCGGTTGTTAGGGTTGAAGATAGAATCCAATGTTACTAAACCCTTGGGAAGCTTGTTTTTCTGCGCAAATTGCACTACTTGATCCCCGTACTCACCGCTCTAGCTCTAAATCAGTACATCTGATTCGTAGCGAGAATTCAACCTCTTCTTGTAAGAAATTGACGATCGTTGATCGTTCTCAAACACACCGCCACTTGTGTTATTATCTGGAACTGCTGGCCTCACAATCACATGGATATGTGGTTGCTTTTTTTCCCTTTGATGTTTTCAACTACATCAAACATTGCTCCAACTCATGCGAGCATATCCGTGGCTTCATTTTTCTTCTGGTATGGACATGATGTTGAAAGCTTCAAAATCCTCAATGAGGTCCCATACCCTGTTCTTGTAGTTATTCAGCAGGTCATTCTTTGTAGCATGTTGTCCCTTGACTTGGTTGACTATTAGCTCGCTATCTCCGAACACTCGCAAGTTCTTTATGCCCTTTTTCCCTGGACCAATGAAGTCCATGAATCAAGGCCTCATATTAAACTATGTTGTTTGAACAGAAAACTGGAAATAGAAAGCTGAATAATATTTGATGCCTTGAGGTGAAACAAGCATAGCTCCTCCTCCCGCACCTTGTCTCCGCTTCTCAAACCATTGAAAAATAACTGCCATACCTCATTTTCATCCTTATGGTTTGGTTTGGTGATGCTAGGAATAGGCTGGTTTTCTTCATGTATGCAATAGACTCCTAGCTCAGATTCTTCTTCTTCTTGGTAGGCATCAAAATCATGTACCTTGCTCGCCCATTCATCAAGAGTCAAATCTGGAATGCATCCAACTTTGGTGTCAGCTTCATCTGTGCTTGGATAATCTTCTTGATCGAATGCTTTGAACATTTGGCATTGATTTGGCTTGGAGTATGAGGCTCAATGTGAAAGTTTGCAATTTGTTCAGATCTGATTGTGACCTTGGTACCATATCTTGTTCTGAACAACATGTGAGACTAGTCAGCAGATAAGTAGCCTCCAATTCTAGCTGTGAAATCCCTTGATAAGCATAGGGAAAAGAGTGGTGGCAAATCTATTACTGACACATCTTGCAAAACGGTAACATTGGGGCATGCATGCAAGATAAGATTCAAACCTTTAATCACTCCCACCGTTGCTACTACTGTCCCATCCAATTGCACTACCCCCTTTGATATGACTTCATATTGGAGACCCAAGCTAGTCAGCTATTTGCTTGGGCATGATAGAACTACTTGCCCCAAGAATCAATCATGCAATTGTGTACTAGTTTATCCCCAATGATTAATGAAACATAGAATGGAGGGGGTTTCAAAACTTTACCTTGTTGTCCTCCATGATTCCCTTCAGGCTGAGCAGCATTTGTGAGGACCTTCTCTTGCATATGGACCTGCTGGTTTGAAGTTGACCAATTCTTCATGGCAGCTTGTAGAAGATCTCTTTGTCCTGGGATGGATAAAGATTCCCACATTGAAATGTTCACATGTGTCTTCTTCATTTGATCAATGATGTTGAAAGGGGATGAAACATCTCTTTGTTGTCCTTTAGCCTGCACATTCCTTTCTTGCGCATGGGAAGCAACAACTGGCATTTGAGTTGGTTTAGAAGGTGGTTTGGGCTGTCCTTGCATGTTTGGAGCTGTATTTTGCTTACCAACACCTTGTGGAGTGATGGAAGGTTGTAGATCACTTGGAGCCAATGACTGCCCTTCACCAATATTCCTCTTCTTTGATCTTGTGTTAGCTGCTACACTCTGAGAAATTGTTTGATTCATGCCACAAAAATCCTCAGCTTGCCAATTCGCAAGTGTGGTATCATTTGGAGCTGTGTTTTGATGAGATGTCCCTTGTTGCTGATTTGTTTCTTGACTCACTTCACCCTCAATGCCAGTAGTTGTCACCATCAAGGATTGGTTCAAAGCACCATTGAAGCACATAGATTGGTTGTGAGGTTGATTACATGGGAAACACCAATCATACTCTTGAGCTATGTTGTTTTGCACTGGCACTAAGGCTTTAGAAGCAGATGCAACATTGGGGTTATAGGGCTGAAATGGTCTATTGGTGGGAGGCCTTACTTGGCTTTGATTTGAAGCTGGATTGGGTGACCTATTGGGCTGGTATGGTGGCCTAGCCTGGTATTACGCTTGAGGTACGGTCAAGCACTTTGAGCTTCTTTGTCTTTTGATAGTCACCATCTCATTTACAAGGTTATGCAATTGTTTCATAACCTCTTGGAGCTCATTTGAAGCACTAGAGGATGAAGTAGAAGTTTCATTTGAACTTTGATTTCTAGGAGTGGGAATAGGAGCCAAAGTGGGTGCTTGACTAGTGCTTGGATTTTGAAGTTTGGATACAAGGGAATGGGAGGCCTAGGAGCCACTTACCAGCTTGAATAAGATATTTTTCAACCGTAATGGCAATGTTATAAGTAGTAGGTAAGGTTGTGCCTCACATAGATTGAATTAACATAGAAATATCAGAATTCAAAGCCTTAAGATAGTATAGAAAAGCACCTTCAGCTGTTGGCCTAACGGCCACTGGAATTCTATCCCAAGACCTTTGAAATCTGAAGTTAAAGTCAGTTAGCTGCTCATTGGGAGCTCTCTTGATAGTTTTCAATTGTTCTAGTAGAGACAAATTGTCTCCCTTTTCCCCAAACTGCTCATGGAGAACTATGCATAACTGATTCCAATTTTGGATAGAACCGGCTCCAAGGCTCCTAAACCATTGCAATGCCTTCCCTTTGAATGAAGATGCCAGCAATTTGACAAAGAACATCCATTTCATTTATCTCATGGTTTGCACAAATGTTAGTGATGTCTTTGACATGATCACCAGGAGTGGTATGATTTTCTCCAGTGAAAAATGGAATGTTCTTCAATGCTGCAATTGGAACTAGATTCTGTGCATTGAGGGCAAGTGGGCTGCTACCAGTGAAGTTGACAAAAGGGTTTTGTTGTGCCATTCTGATTGGCCTGAGAACCCTTGTTGATTGGATGAAAGGTCTACCAGGTGGAGGGGTTGATAAAGTCCTATTAGGTGAAGATGGTGATCTTTGTGGTCTTCTTCCTCTCCTTTCTTTGCCTGGTGATAGCTACAACTGGACAAATAGCCCATCTTCTCGAGTATCAGACCTAGTTCAAATTCTTCTCATGTACCCGAGTAACATTTCTTTGCTATACCACTAAATTCTATCTCTTGAGTTGCAGATGTGTTGGGAATGAGCTTCAAAAGGCTAGATTCTGCGCAAGGTTACACACCAAACTTGAAAAATATTAAAAATAGAATTTAAAACTTGAAGGACCCGGAAGATACCAACTCTTCAATTCAGTTATGGGGTATTGTTGTGTAGCTACTAATCTCCAAAAGGTACAGGTGAAACATAGGTCATGCAAGGCAACTGGGAAAACCTGAAATACCAAAAACCATGAAATTTTGAAAGTCAAAATCTCAAAAATATAAGAATACCCTTTTGAATATTATCCCACGATCTATCAACTGGTAAAATTTTGACTTGTTTCGAGCAAGTTAAGTCCTTCAAAACCAATTTCAAAGTTCATCCTGGAAGGTGAAAAATCTGAAATTGTAAAACCTACAATTTCAAAGTCTGAATTTCTTGAAAATTCCTTCAAATCTTGTGGAACGACCTCTTGGTCTCACTGGGCATGCCAAAACTATTGATGGTGAATCACAACACCTCTGAGTGTGTGCAACTCGATGGGTTGAGACTCTCAGTGCGATTGCATAACATGGAGCTTTTCCCAAGTGTGGGACCTTGCGAAATCGAAAAAGCTCTCCGAGATGAAGGCCGGTTCCTATTCCTCTGTTCAAATGCACACGTAAAAATGCAGAGGGTTTACTCAAAAACCTAATCTAACTTGCCAAGGAGACAAGGTAAGAAGATGCATAAAAATAAACCTAAACTAACAAAGGTGATGCACCGAGGAATGAAGAACACCTGTCTTGCCAATAAACACAAACCATTAAAATGTAATGCAAGATCATGTATAGATAACCAGATTTACAGTGAAAGATCAAGAGGATGCAAATGAAAATAGAGAGGGTTGAGAATCATCCACAGACATGCATTATTTTCTCTAAACATTAATAAAATACACTACAAAATGCGAAGAGGCAAAGTTGCATTACAATTTTAGATGGGAGGTTTGAACTCCAGGAATTCACCTGCCAAAGAAAAGAAGGGAGGGGCAAAAAAGAATGTCCAACCTTTAGAAAGAATCCCCTGCTTACAATTTATAGGAAGAATGAGAGAGAAAAGAGAGAGGAATTCCAAATCTACCCCAACCACCTCCAAGTTGCATTTAATTCATCTCATTATGGTGGTAGGTGAGAACCCTAGCAAACCCGAAAAGTGGCAAACTATATTTTACATTTTTAAGAACTTGTTCCCACCCAATTAAATATATCCATTCGTAGTTGGATAGAGGACCTCGTAAGCTTTCTGAAAATTCCAACCTTGCATGAATCCGAGCTCCCTGTGAAAATTTATGGCCATCTGAATATCTGCGCTAGGGTTTGCTTCTGTCAGTGCTCAAAATGTTGTGCCTCCCGAAGATGTGCCTTAGTGCATCCATATTCATGTCGACATACCCTTACGCGTGCCAAGGTGCAAATTTTTTCATGTTGACACTCGTGTCATGCGTCCTTTATGTGCGCCAGCGCGATTTTTGTCATTTCGACACTCGTGTCATGCGCCCTTTACGTGTGCCCTGGCGCATCCATTTTCGATATCGACATCCTTTGTTGTGCGCCTTTTACTCGTGCCTTGGCGCAAACTTTTACATGTCGACATCTTCTTACTGCGCCAGGCAGCGCGTCTATGTTCATGTCGACACTCTTTTCTGCGCCCCTTACATACGCCATGCGCATGACTTTTTACGTGTTGACATCTTCTTACCTACGCCATAGGCGCATCCATGTTCATGTCGACACTCTTTTTCCATGCACCCTTAACTCCGCACCTTGGTGCATTCATTTTGTGTCGAAACTTTTTTGTGCGCTCTTTACTGCGCTTGAGAAAACATCGAGCTTTGATTTTCTTTGATTTCCATATTCTTCATTGTCTATATCTACCCGGGGAGATATTTACAACGATTCCCCAATCATAAAATTGGGAATATTTGTGTAATTGAATTTAATATAACCTAGGGGTTGATAACCTTGTAACATTTCACCTTAAACAAAAAAAAAAAAGAGTCGCAATCTTTTAGGTTAAGTGTTTAGGGTTTTAACGTGTTCTGGCATGTTGATTTTTTACGGCGTTACACTTGGTATTAGAGCCATGGGTTCAATGCTTGGACCCCAGGCAAAATTGAAACCGAGAAAATAATTAGCAAGATTTGAACCTTTATGATTAAAATAATAAAGTTGTTCAAATTGTTAAACTTGCCTAGTGGCGTTTTGTCGAACCGGATAACTAAAAATGTAAAATCAAACGGATATTCTTACGAACTTCTAGTGTAACAAGAACTTGTTTTTCCTTTGAAAAGATGTTGTTTAATAAGTAATAACTTTCTTTTAGTCGTATGATGAGATAAACCCTTTGAGAATCTTCCTTGTTGGAATGATAGATTGTATGGTGTGAGTCTTGTGGTTTGGCATTAGTGCTTGTGTTCTAGGGTCAGACAGAGTAAATTAGAAGTTGTTTAGTCATTAAAATCTACCTTATTTCCTTTAGTTGTTGGACGATTTATTTTTGGTCGCCGCATTGGAGAATTAATCCCGTGTGAGTAAGTGGACATTAGGTCTTGGTGTTGAGTTTGATTCTATTTGTGCGTATTCGTTATTAGAACGGAGCTCGAGGCATAGTACCCTATTAGTGGCCATGAAGGGTCATGTGAAGTGACTGTGATGTTGAATTTATGTATTTTATATATTCATAAATTGGTGTTATTTTATCAAGGACCAACATTTTTTATGATTGGATTGAGAAGCTCTGAGGCTCTTTTAGTTATTTTTATTTTTGCGAGAATTTTCAGACATTGCAATGCGGATACTTAGCCACTTTCCTTGATTGCCAATATTTCTTGGATTTTACTTTGACTGGTGACTCAGAGCTCGTTTATCTATTGGCTACTTAGCTAAATGTTACGTGATTCCTTCTTGCATGTTGTTGAGTTGGTTCTACACTGGTTGTATTGTGACATTTTGTCGTATGGGGGTACACCCTAGGTGCCTTGAATGTCTTCTTAGGTGATTTAAGTTATGCCTTGGTTTGGAAAGGTGGAACCTTGAGTAGGTCTAGGATCTTGGAGAGTTCGTTGTGTAGTGTGGTTTAGTTGGCAATTTAATAGCTATGGTGGTTATTCTCTTAAAACCTGGTAAGAGCTTTTATCCTTGTCAAAGTAGATGTGTTTGGTTATGATCTTATGCATTGTGTTAGGATCAGTTTGACTCTTGGTTGACTGTAGATTTTAGTGGATGAGTGTTTGTTTGGTAATGTCATTTCATCGATGGCATGGTAAATTATATCATGGTTTCCTTGTATCATCTATAAAAGTATTGACTTGTGGATTGTATGCATCTTGGTAATTATGGTTAGATTTAAGCCCATTTGGGCAATGTGTTTAATTAAGTGTGGTTTTTTTCTCTCATTAACCTATAAATATGGCTAACCTTGTCTTAACCTTTTAGATTTGTAGGAATAAAAATTTATGACCTGTTAATCTTGTATTATGTGGAGACACTTATGGATGTTGTTGGGTCTTTCAAACCTTGCTCTTAGAGATGTTAGTTTGGTAGATCTTAATATTTTAATCTCGGTGGTGCTTATATTGTGCTTCTTCTTTTAAAACTATAACTCTTGGTCATAGAGTCCATGTTAAGATAGATTAGTTGATTTTTCTCTTGCATTTGATGTTTTCTAATAGAAATGTTGTGTCCTTGGAGTAAAATTTGCATAGTCATCTTGTTGCTTGGATGGTGGTATCTTGCGGAAATATGGGTTTTTATTTGAAAACATTCTATGTCTCATTATGCAAGTAAAATGTTTGAGCCTAAACAACAAACATTGTTAAACCTTGTAAATTCGTAAAAGTAAATATGCCTCTTTAATGGGTCTTCCTTGTAACTTCTTTTGAGACTTGTAGAGACCCACTAGGAATGTTTAATGATGCTTGTAATTATTTGGTAAACCCTTGAAATATTGATGTGGTACATGTTGAATGATAGATTCCTAGTTCTTACAAAATTAATGATGTGTTTGCTATGTTGAATGTCTCTTGTTCCTATAGAATTAAAAATGTGATGTGTTGATTCATCTCTCTCCCATAAAAGTAATAATGTGATATGTTTGACTCTTCCTTCCCATTAAAATTTAATTGATAAGATGACTCACCCAAACACTATAAAACTATAATTGAGGAGATTTGACCTTGAAACCGATGGCCAAAGAACAATTATTATTGATTTCTATGAAAACAAAATAGCAAGCCCAAAAATATATAGGCGCTAGAATAGTTACACGGCAAGTGGTTAAATGGTTAAGGAGTAACCGTATATGCTATGCGGAGAACAATGTATTAATTAAGCTAACATTCCCCCCCTTAATACATTGCTCTTACAAATGTACCCCCTAAACAAATCAAACTTCACCTTTCCGAGAGGCTTGGTGAGAATATCTGCAACCTGAAAATCAGTAGGGCAGTACTGGAGCTGAATTTGGTGGTTCAAGACCTGTTCACAAATGTAGTGACATTCCACCTCAATATGCTTTGTACGTTCATGAAAAATAGGATTCTTCACAAGCTTCAACACACCTTGATTGTCGCAGTGAATGATGGGAGGTTTCTCTTCAGGAATCCCTATATCTGTAAGAATGCGACGTAACCAAATTGCTTCACACACAGCTCCTCATGCAACACGGTATTCAGCCTCAGTGGATGAGAGAGAAACAACAGTTTGCTTCTTGCTAATCCATGAGATAGGTCTAGATCTGAGATGAAAAACATATCCTCAAGTGGATTTCACTGTCGCCAACGGATCCTACATATTCCGAGTCTATATATCCTGTAAGAAGAACCGAGTGTTCTTCGATACCTGACAAAGTCAACTATACCTCAGACATATCTCAACACATGTTTTGCTGCTATCCAATGACATTTCCTTGGCTCCTGCATAAATCTAGCAAGATAGCTCACTGCAAAGCAAAGATCTGGTTAGGTATAAGTCAAGTAAATGAGACTCCCCACAAGCTGCCTGTAGTGAGTGCCATCTACCTGCGGTGAATCTGGAATCTAGATAGTTGCAAACCTTTTTCCATAGGTGTGCACATTGGTTTACAATCTAACATTCCATACTTTTCCAGGAGTGTCTTGGCATATTTCATCTGGGAGACGAAGATATGATTCTTCTTTTGCCATATCTCTAAGCTAAGACAGTAGTGAAGTAGCCCCAAATTGGTCATGTCCAAGGATTTCTTCGATCATTCTTTACATCATCTACAAGATTGTCGAGCTTCCTGTGATCACAAGATCATCTACATATCAAACCGAATGACAATATCTATTCCTAGCTTCTTGATATACGAATTTGTATCCAAGGGGCTACGAGTGAATCCATGCTTTATGCAATAGGTGATCATCAATTTTTATATACCTTGCCCTAGGTGCTTGTTTGAGTCCATAAGGAGACTTTATCAAACGACATACCTTGTGTGGTTGATGCTCATCTACAAACCCTTCAGGTTGGGCCATGTACACTTATTCTTTTAGATGACCATTTAGAAAAGCACTCTTGACATCCATTTGCTGAAGTTTCCATCCATTTTGTGCTTCCAGTGCACAGACAACTCTGATGGTTTTGATCTTCGTAGTGGGTGCAAAGGTCTCATCATAGTCAATTCCTTCTTGATAAGCATAACCCTTTGCAACAAGTCATGCTTTGTGTTTGTCAATTGAACCATCTACCTTATATTTTGTTTTGAAAATCCATTTACAGCCAATGGATTTCTTACCTAGAGGTAGATCGACAAGTTCCCACATCCGATTCTGAATTAGGGAATCATATTCAGCATCCATAGCCTGTTTCCATTGTGGTTGGTCTAATGCCTCACGAACAGTGTCAGGTTCGGTGCTCTCAACAACTGAACTCATGAGTGTAAAATTTACCTCATGTCTGGCTTGACTTCGTGTTTTGACTCCCATAGAAGTACCTGGAAGTGAGTTCAGGTGTGCATCCCTAATAGTATTCTAGACCCATTTCAGACATTGGTGTTATTGCTGATGTGAAGATGTGTTTTCAGTGTGCCAAGATCAATGAACAAGTCTCCACTCAGCTCTTCTTCTCTCTGAGAAGAATCATCTTGCCCATCATCTAGATGTGTGAGCAATCTATGTGACGGGTTGGTACTAGATCTCCATTGTGTGGCAAGGAGTCAAAGGATCCATGAGACGATATGCCTTTGAGGTAGTACTATACCCCAAGAAAATACATGGCGTTGTGTCTTTGGATCAATCTTCTTCCTTCTCTTATCTAGAACATGCATATATGAAGTACAACCAAAAACTCTCAAATGATGAATAGAAGGTTTACGACCAGTCCATACCTCTTCCGGTGTCTTGTTCTGTAAGATCTTTGTGGGTGAATGGTTGAGTAGATACACTCTGTATCGGACTGCTCGACCAAAATGATCCTCCAACTTGGCGGTCGAGAGCATACAACGAGCCATCTCCATGACAGTCCTATTGTGACACTCAGAAATCCCATTCTGTTGGGGCGTGTAGGGTGCAAATGATGTTCTTGAATGTCATGATGCTTGGGTATGGTAAGAACTTATTTGACACAAATTCCCCCTCGATCTAAGCGGAGGAGAAGAAGAGGCTTCCAGATCGCTGGTGGCTTGCTTTGGTAGAAGGTTTGGATATTTACAAATGCCTCACTCTTCTTCCGGAGGAAATATACCCACATTTTCCATGAGTAATCATCAATGATGAGCTAGAAGCACTCACTTGGTAGGGTTCGCATGATCGGTGTGAATGACCGAAGATGCTCTATAGAATGATAAGAGCTCTATTTGAATGGACCTCTATGTTGTTTTCCCAAGACATCCCCAAAAATAGGTAAGGAATGGGAGAGTGGAGGAAGCCCTCTAACCATTTCCTTGCACCGAGTTGATGTAGAGCCCCTGGTAGAAAGATGACCATATCAAAAGTGCCATAATGCAAAGAGACTTCGCCATTGAAGCAGAGAGAGCAATGCTAGATGAAGTGACCACATATAGTGCAAATAGACAACCCTTCGAAATGCTTGACAAATTACCGAATCTCCCGGGAAATGATCCAGACTTGACCCTTTCTCAACAAAGAATTCAACCCGCATTCGATGTTTAAGAAGTTGAATCACTGAGACAAAGGATTTGAGGTCACACTTGGAACATAGAGCACCTTCATGAGTGTCCATCTTCGTGTTCCAAGAGGAATGATGACATCACTAATCACCACCGCAATATACTCCTGATTGTCCTGTGATGGTGATCTCGATCTCCAGTGGGCGGTCACTCGAGTATGGAACAACTTCTTATTTCCGTTCATATGTTTTCTAGCACCTAAATCAATCAACCCGACATCTTCTCGACACCAATGCTGCGAAGTCTGTGAGACTAGAACAATGTCAGAATGAGTCATGTCTTAAACCTCTTCATCAAAGGTGGCATCCTACTGAGCAACAATGTGACCCTTATGCCTCTGATTACAAGCATGCCATCGGGATTTCTAGGAATATCCTTGGCCAAAAGTGCTCTCTTCGCCATAGTTTCCATACTTGCGACCGTTGTAATACCAATTCGCAGTCGTGTGCATATTCATGGAGAAAATGTGGCACAATCAATCCGTCTTTTATTCTCGCGCTTCGGGGTGGCCGCTAAGAAGATTGCTACCGAGGATGCTGCTTCTGATTCTGGGGGGCTGACTGCCCTTTTCGAGGCTTATGCTTTTGCCTTGTGATGAGAGCCTTGTCTTCGAAGGCTTCTTGTACATTTTGCATGGCTTCTTCTTACTGGAGATAATTCACCAAGGTGGAAAAACTCACCTCCTGTTGAGTGATGGTTAGCGTGGTGATCAATGTCTAAAACCGGGAAGGAAGAGCTCGCAAGGTGAGCAGGACTAGCAACTTGTCATCCACCGGTTCACCGAGAGTAGAGAGTTCTACACGTAACTCAGCCACACACCGCAAGAAGGCTTTTACTGATTTACCATCATGCATACTCATCGTGTGAAGATTTGTTTGAAGATGTAACTTTGTCGTCAGATTCTTGGCTTCGTAGATGGTACACAACGTGGTCCATGCCTGAGAGGAAGTGGTTTCTTCCCGAATGTAAGGTTACACCTCATCAGAAAGGCTTAGGGTGATAAGAATTAGTGCTTTTGCATCATCCTTTTCATATTTAACCAATAGATCAGTGTCTGTGGGAGGGGCGTCTTTGCCAGAAATGATCCCCCAAAGATCTTCGAACTGAAGAATCGTCCACATCTTGGTTTTCCATGTGGCGAAATTTGGCCCTTTCAAGAGTTGGGCATTGGATAGCAATATTTTTGGAGCAGACATTTTCAAAAACTCAAAAATTGTATTTTATTTATTTATTTTCAAAATGGCTACAATGCTTACTGAAGGAATCTATCCTAAAGATGGGCTCTATAGGCTCGTGCAGTGAGACGCAGACACTCCTGTGGGCATTCTACTTCGTGTTCATCATCTGCATCATAACCATGTTCAAGTTCTGCACGAATCCGCTGTGCTTGACATCGAACGTCAAACCAAAAATACTCCAATAGTCCTCTGCACAATCTCGTCAAAGAGAATATTCGTAGTGTTGTGTAGCTCATTGACCAAGGTAAAGAATAGTCCAGTGGTGTCTTTGTTGTCACTCAATGCCCAAATATTTGATGCATTACGCACGATGCTTTGTGCATCCAAGATTTGAGACATACGCACACACACAATTTTGTAATTTTCTCGGCTTTGCTTACACATACAGGGGTTTGGATGATCTTCCACGTGGTTCTACAGGAAGTATGACAATCACAAAAATAAGCACAGATCTCAACAATGAAATTTTGAATTGATCACTACAGATGTTGGTCACTTCAGAGAGGATCCAACAATGTCTCCTTCCCTGGCCGTTGTCCACACACAACAAATTATCCTTGTCTTCCACGCTACAAATGATGGCTATGGCTAGAGATGGCACCGGCTTGGGCTCCTTCCACACAGGTAGAGGATGGACAGATGCTCTAGGGTCCTTCCAAGCACGTGCACATAACAACCAAACTACAAACTAATGCCTCCAATTACACGCAGGTGGAGAAAATATAGAGGACAGAGATAGGATAGATAGTTAATACCCATGCTACTCTTCCTCCACGTGTAGCACAACCACGCACTCTTCCTCCATGCACAGAAAAGGAAAGACTGTTCACGCCAAATAAAACAAATGAAACCTTGGTCGCTATCTTTTTCTAACTTTATTTTTGTCTACGCACAACAATGTTTGCTTCCTTCCTTGGTCACTATTGATGGCGTAATCATAAGCACCCATGAATGTCTCGCAACTCGATGGGTTGATACTCTCAAGTGCGATTGCATAACATGGATATTTTCCCAAGTGTGGGACCTTGCAAAATCGAAAAATCTCTCCGGATGAAGGCCGGTTCCTATTCCTCTATTCAGATGCACACATAAAAATGTAGAGGGTTTACTCGAAACCTAAACTAACTTGCCAAGGAGACAGGGTAAGAAGATGCATAAAAATAAACCTAAACTAACAGAGGTGATGCACCGAGGAATGAAGAACACCTGTCTTGCCAATAAACACAAACCATCAAAATGCAATGCAAGATCATGCACAGATAACAAAAATTGCAATGAAAGATCAGGAGGATGCAAATGAACACAGAGAGGGTTGAGAATCATCCATAGACATGGGTTATTTGCTTCAAAGATTGATACAATACACTACAAAATGCCAAGAGGCAAAGTTGCATTATAATTTTAGATGGGAGGTTTGAACTCCACAAATTCACCGCCAAAGAGAAGAAGGGGGGGTAAAACAAGAATGTCCAACATTTAGAAAGAATCCACTCCTTACAATTTATAGGAATATTGAGAGAGAGAGTCCAAATCTACCCCAACCACCTCTAGGTTGCATTTAATTCTTCTCATTATGGTGGTAGGTGAGAACCCTAACAAACTTAAAAAGTGGCGAATGTATTTTGCATTTTTAAGAATTTTTCTCACCCAATTAAATATATCCAATCTTAGTTGGACAGAGGACCTTGTAAGATTTCCAAAAATTCCAACTTTGCGTTAATCCAAGCTCCTCGTGAAAAGTTATGGCTTTATGAATATCTAGGTCGTGGAGTCTGCTTCTGTCACAAGACTCGAATGTTGCACCTCCCTGAAGGTGTGCCATAGGCGCATCCATCCTTATGTTGACATACCCTTATGTGTGCCAAGGCACAAATTTTGTCATGTCGACACTCTGTGTCATGCGCCCTTTACTTGCGCCTTGGCGCATCCATGTTTGTGTCGACATCCTCTTACGTGTGCCCTTTACTTGCGCCTTGGCGTGACTTTTTCCGTGTCGACACTCTTTTCTATGTGCCCTTTACCTCGCGCCTTAGCGTATCCATTTCTGTGTCAACACTCTTTCGGGATTTATGACCCCAATGAAGTCCAATCCCCACCGCATAAATGGTTGGTCAACCAAAATTGGGTGCAATGGGAGTGCCGCTAGTCTTTCTTTGCTCGTGAAGAGTGCACATTTCTTGCACTTTCTTATCCATGTATAGCAGTCATTGAATCAACACCGTGGGCCAATATAACCCCGCCTTCATTATCTTGAGAGCTCAAGTACTACTGTGGGGCGAAATGTCCTCCAAAATCTCCATCGTGAAAATCTCGTAACACCCTCTCAATTTGACTGTCCCAATGCACCTCAATAGAACTCCATTGATGTCTTTTTAAACAAAACACCATCAACAAACACATATGGAATGGCTTGTAATCTCAAGTATCTCCTTTTGCTTTGCTTAATTCTCGGAGGGCATAGGCCTACCAGTAGGAATTGTATCATATTCTCGAGTCCAACAAGGAGTGGGCACATCATCATTTTCTTGTTCTTGACCATCCTGCAGCATCAAGGCGTCTCTTTTCATCACCGCTTCAACTTTCCGACTCAAAGCTAGTTGTTCACATAGTCCTTTACACGCATGCTTAGTGACCTTAATCTCGATGTCATATTCCTTGACACGGGTGATCCATTCTCGCATGTTTCTTGTTTAGATCCTTGTTTAGAAGGAAGTCCCTGACTCCCGCATGAGAGACCAATAATTGGATCTTGTTGTTTGAGACTAGGTGCTTGAATTTCTTTAAGCTTCTAATTACTGCAAGGACATGCTTTTCAATGAAAGAGTACCTTGTTTCATATTCCTCTGGGCCTTGACTGAAGAAAGCAACTGGTTTCTCTAATCCTTCTTTGTTTTGTTGTACCAAGATTGCAGAAATTGTGTCTCCACCACCAAAGGAATACAACATGAAGTCCTTGGAGAAGTCTGGATTGACGAGAGTCAGAGCTTGAGATATAGCCTCTTTTATTGCCTCAAAACTTGCCTTGCCTTCAGCTGTCCACTTAAATACCATGCTCTTCTTCAACATCAACGTTATTGGCTTCACGAGAGCGGAAAAATTTGGCACAAACCTGCATGGACAAAATTGATCCTTCCTAAGAAGCTTTGAAGAGCCTTCTTATGGTTTGGCAACGGAAACGCTTGAATTGCTTCAAATATTTCTGGGTCAATCGTCAACCCTTCCTTTGAAACAATATGGCCTAAAAGTTTTCCCTTGTGAGCCAAGAATATACATTTTTTGGGATTCAATGATACCCCAAATATTCTACATCTCTGAAATACTTGCCTCAAATGTAAGAGGTGATCCACTGCTTTTTTTGAGAATACAGTGATGTCGTCAAGATATATCAGAACTATTTTATTGATCAACCCCTTAAATGCCATATCCATTGCCCTTTGGAAAGTGGCTCCAGCATTTGATAGCCCAAATGGCATCTTATTGTAGGCATAGGTGCCCCATTTGGTGGTGAAAGCCATCTTGAACTGGTCATCTTCCTTCACCATTACCTGATTATACCCTGAGTAGCCATCTAAGAGAGAGAATCTCTCTGAACCGGATACCACTTGCAATATTTGTTCCATTGAAGGAAGTGGGTAATGGTCTTTAAGAGATGCCCTGTTGAGGTCTCGAAAGTCCACGCACAACCTGATTTCTCCGCTCTTCTTTCTAACCGGAACCAAGTTTGCAACCCAGCTTGAGTGCTTGATCGGAAATATAATGCTCGCCTCTATTAGCTTGTTTAGCTCCTTCTTCATTAGAGGCTCGATGTGAGGGTTGACTGGTCTCTGCTTTTGCCTGATGGGCTTAGCATCTGGATCCAATTCTATGGTATGTTGTGCCAACTTCAGGTTGAATCCTCGCAGGTCTTCATAGCTCCAAGCGAAGACATCTGGAAATTCTTGGCAAAGTTGTATGAAATCTGATTTCTCTTGTTCAGTGGCCACTTTGCCAATTTGAAGTGTTTTGCCTTCCCCAAATAGAATTGGCTCGAATATTCTCTCTTGACCTGTATGTTAGCCTTTTCCTTACAAAATCGGGTCGTTAGGGTTGAAGATAGACTCCAATGTTACTAAACCCTTAGGAAGCTTGTTTGTCTGCAGCTGCACTACTTGATCCCCATACTGCTGCTCTAACCTATCCTGATTTCTAGCTGAGAATTCAGCCTCTTCTTGTAAGAAATTGACAACTGTTGATCATTCTCAAACACCCGCAAGCTTGTGTTATTATCCGGAATTGCTGGCCTCACAATCACATGGATATGTGGCTGTGTTTTTTCTCTTTTGATGTTGTCAACCACATCAAACGTTGCTCCAACTGCCGCGAGCCTATCCGCGGCTTCATTTTTCTTCCTGGGTATGGACATGATGTTGAAAGCTTCGAAATCCTCAACGAGGTCCCATACCCTATTCTTGTAGTTCTTTAGTAGGTCATTTTTTGTAGCATGTTGCCCCCTGACTTGGTTGACGATTAGCTCACTATCCCCGAACACCTGCAAGTTCTTTATGCCCCTTTTCCTGGCCCAATGAAGTCCATGAATCAAGGCCTCATATTCAGCTGTGTTGTTTGAACAGGAAAACTAGAAACGGAAAGCTGAATAATATTTGATTCCTTGAGGTGAAACAAGCATAGCTCCTCCTCCTGCACCTTTCCTACTCCTTGATCCATCGAAAAATAATTGCCATACCTCATTGTCATCCTTATGGTCTGTTTTAGTGATGCTAGGAATAGGTTGGTTTTCTTCATGTATACAATAGACTCCTAGCTCAGATTCTTCTATTTCTTGGTAGGGATCAAAAGCATGTTTCTTGCTTGCCCATTCATCAAGAGTCAAATCTGGGATGCTTCCAACTTTGGTGTCAGCTTCATCTGTGCTTGGATAATCTTCTTGATCAAATGCTGAACAGTTGGCATTGATTTGGCTTGGAGTATGAGGCTCAATATGAAAGTTTGCAATTGGTTCAGATCTGATCATGACCTTAGTACCATATCTTGTTCTGAACAACATGTGTGACTAGTCAGTAGATAAGTAGCCTCCAATTCTAGCTGTGAAATCCCTTGATAAGCATAGGGAAAATAGTGGTGGCAAATCTATCACTGACACATCGTGCAAAATGGTAATGTTGGGGCATGCATGTAGGGTAAGATTCAAACTTTTAATCACTCCCACTGTTGCTACTGTTGTCCCATCCAATTGCACTACCCCCTTTGATATGACTTCATATTGGAGACCCAAGCTGATCAGCTATTTGCTTAGGCATGACAGAACTACTTGCCCCAGAATCAATCATGCAATTGTGTACTAGTTTATCCCCAATGATTAATGAAACATAGAATGGAGGGGGCTTCAAAACTTTACCTTTTTGTCCTCCATGATTCCCTTCAGGCTGAGTAGCATTTGTGAGGACATTCTCTTGCATATGGACCTGCTGGTTGAAGTTGACCAATTCTTCATGGCAGCTTGTAGAAGATCTCTTTGGCCTGGGATGGATAAAGATTCCCACATTGATATATTCACATTTTTCTTCTTCATTTAATCAATGATGCTAAATGGGGATGAAAGATCTCTTTGTTGTCCTTTAGGCTGCACATTCCTTTCTTGTGCATGGGCAGCAACAGCTGGCATTTGAGTTGGTTTGGAAGGTGGTTTGGGCTGTCCTTACATGTTTGGAGCTACATTTTGCTTACCGACACCTTGTGGAGTGATGGAAGGTTGTAGATCACTTGGGGCCAATGACTGCCCTTCACCAATATTCCTCTTCTTTGATCTTGTGTTAGCTGCTACACTTTGAGAAATTGTTTGATTCATGCCACAAAAATCCTCAGCTTGCCAATTCGCAAGTGCGGTATCATTTTGAGCTGTGTTTTGCTAAGATGTCCCTTGTCGCTGATTTGTTTCTTGACTCGCTTCACCCTCTGCGCGCCAGTCAGTTGTCACCATCAAGGCTTGGTTCAAAGCACCATTGAAGCACATAGATTGGTTATGAGGTTCATTGCATGGGAAAAACCAATCATACTCTTGAGCTATGTTGTTTTTCACTGGCACTAAGGCTTTAGAAGCAGATGCAACATTGGGGTTATAGGGCTGAAATGGTCTATTGGTGGGAGGCCTAACTTGGCTTAGATTTGTAGCTGGATTGGGTGGCCTATTGGGCTGGTATGGTGGCTCAGCTTCGTGCTGTGCTTGAGGCTGATACGGTCTAGCACTTTGAGCTTGTTGTCTTTTGATAGTCACTAGCTCATTTCCAAGGTTTTGCAACTGTTTCATAACCTCTTGGAGTTCATTTGAAGCATTAGAGGATGAAGTAGAAGTTTCATTTGAACTTCGATTTCTAGGAGTGGGAATAGGAGCCAAAGTGGGTGCTTGATTAGTGCTTGGATTTTCTATGTTTGGATACAAGGGCATGGGAGGCCTAGGAGCCAGCTTACCAGCTTGAATAAGATAGTTTTCAGCCCTAATGGCAATGTTATAAGCAGCAGGTAAGGTTGTGCCTCCCATAGATTGAATTAACATAGAAATATCAGAATTCAAAGCTTTAAGATAATATAGAAAAGCACCTTCAGCTATTGGCCTGACGGCCACTAGAATCCTATCCCAAGACCTTTGAAATCTGAAGTTGAAGTCAGTCAGCTGCTCGTTGGGAGCTCTCTTGATAGTTGTCAATTGTTCTAGTAGAGACAAATTGTCTCCCTTTTCTCCAAACTACTCATGGAGAACTATGCATAACTGATTCCAATTTGTGATAGAACCAGCTCCAAGGCTCCTAAACCATTGTAATGCCTTCCCTTTGAACGAAGATGCCAACAATTTGACAACAACATCCATTTCATTTATCTCATGGATTGCACAAACGTTAGCAATGTCTTTGACATGATCACCAGGAGTGGTATGATTTTCTCCAGTGAAAAATGGAATGTTCTTTAATGCTGCAATTGGAACTGGATTTTGTGCATTGAGGGCAAGTGGGCTCTTTGCCCCAAAGTGAAATTGACAAAGGGATTCGGTGGTTACATCATTCTGATTAGCTTGAGAACCCTTGTTGATGCGAGAAAAGGTCTACCAGGTGGAGGTGTAGACAAAGTCCGGTTAGGTGGAGATGGTGATCTTCGTGGTCTTCTTCCTCTCCTTCCTCCTCCTGGTGATAGTTGCAAGTGGACAAATAAACCCTCTTCTCGAGTATCAGACCTGGTTCGAATTCTTCTCATGTACTGGGCAACCTTTGCTACTATACCACTGAATTCTACCCCTTCGGAGTCGCCAGATGTGTTAGATAATGAGCCTCAAAAGGCTAGCTTATGCCAAGTTACACACCAAACCTGACAATATTAAAAATAGAATTTAAAACTTGAAGGACCCAGAAGATACAACTCTTTAATTTGGTTATGGGGGTATTGTTGTGCAGCTACTAATCTCCGAAAGGTACAGGTGAAAACTCAGGTCATGCAAGGCAACTGGGAAAACCCGAAATACCAAAAACCATGAAATTTTGAAAGTCAAAATCTCAAAAATCTAAGAATACCCTTTTGAAGATTATCCCCCGATCTATCAACTGGTGAAATTTTTACTTGTTTTGAGCAAGTTAAGCCCTTGAAAATCGATTTCAAAGTTCAACTTGGAACGTGAAAAATGAAATTGTAAAACCTGTAATTTCTAAGTCCAAATTTCTTGAAAATTCCTTCAAATCTTTTGGAATGACCTCTTGATCCCAAGGCGTGCCAAAAACTATTGATGGCGAATCACAAGACCCATGAATGTCTCGCAACTCGATGGGTTGAGACTCTCAAGTCAAGGACAGATAACATTATGCTTTTCCCAAGTGTGGGACCTTGCGAAATCAGAAAAGCTCTCCGGATGAAGGCCGGTTCCTATTCCTCTGTTCAGATGCACACGTAAAAAATGCAGAGGGTTTACTCGAAACCTAAACTAACTTGCCAAGGAGACAGGGTAAGAAGATGCATAAAAATAAACCTAAACTAACAGAGGTGATGCACCGAGGAATGAAGAACACCTGTCTTGCCAATAAACACAAACCATCAAAATGCAATGCAAGATCATGCACAGATAACAAAAATTGCAGTGAAAGATCAGGAGGATGCAAATGAACATAGAGAGGGTTGAGAATCATCCACAGACATGCGTTATTTGCTTCAAAGATTGATACAATACACTACAAAATGCCAAGAGGCAAAGTTGCATTACAGTTTTAGATGGGAGGTTTGAACCCCACAAATTCACCTGCCAAAGAGAAGAAGGGAGGGGGAAAAACAAGAATTTCCAACCTTTAGAAAGAATCCCCTCCTTAAAATTTATAGGAATAATGAGAGAGAGATTCCAAATCTACCCCAACCACCTCTAGGTTGCATTTAATTCATCTCATTATGGTGGTAGGTGAGAACCCTAGAAAACTTAAAAAGTGGCGAATCGTATTTTGCATTTTTAAGCTTTCGAAAAGTCCAAGCTTGCGTTAATCCGAGCTCCCTGTGAAAAGTTATGGTAAATCTGAATATCCGGCCGTGGTCTACTTCTGTCGCCGCGCCGAATGTTTTTCCTCCTCTGAAGGTGCGCCAAAGGCGGATCCATCATTATGTTGACATACCCTTATGTGTGCCAAGGTGAGAATTTTTTCATGTCGACACTCTGTGTCATGCGCCTTTACCTATGCCTTGGCACATCCATGTTTGTGTCGACATCCTCTTACGTGCGCCCGTTACTCGCGCCTCGCGCAACTTTTTCCGTGTCAACACTCTTTGCTATGCGCCTTTACCTGTACTGGTGCATCCATTTCCATGTCGACACTCTTTTTGTGCACCCTTTACTCGTGCCTTGGCATGAATTTTCCTTGTCGACACTCTTTGCTATGCGCCCTTTACCTGCGCCTTGGCGCATCCATTTACGTGTCGACACTCTTTGTTGTGCGCCCTTTACCTGCGCCTTGGCATGAATTTTTCTGTGTCAAAACTCTTTGCTATGCGCCCTTTACCTGCACCTTGGCACATCCATTTACGTGTTGACACTCTTTGTTGTGCGCCCTTTACCTACGCCTTGGTGCATCCATTTCGTGTCGACACTCTTTGTTGTGCGCCCTTTACCTATGCCTTAGCGCAAAATTTTCTATGTCGACACTCTTTGCTATGCACCGTTTACCTGCGCCTTGGCACATCCATTTCTGTGTCAACACTCTTTGTTGTCCGCCTTGGGCTATTGGTGACACAATAACTATCGGGCTTTGATTTTCTCGATTTCTTTTTTTTTCTTCTCGCTAGCCTATATCTATCCTGGGGGAAAGATATATACAAACGATCACCTCTTCCAAAGTGCATAGCAAACAAACAAATGCAAAGTTGTTCCAAGATCTCTTCTCTCTAGATTGCTTTGCTCTCCACATTTCTCCAAAGTGATGGCTCAACGAGAATTACAGAAATGTTTGAAAACAACAAAACATCCAACCAAAAATAAATTCTTCCTCCTGCAGATTCTTCATGCACGCAGGAAGAGATCGGTGGAGCTCGATACCAATGATGGCCGAAGAACAATTATTATTGATTGCTATGAAAACAAAACAGCAAGCCCAAAAATATATAGGTCGCTGGAACAGTTGCACGGCAGGTGGTTAAACGGTTAAGGAGTAATCATATATGCTATGTGGAGAACAATGTATTAATTAAGCTAATGAAACTTGACATATAAACTGGAACACGTAAAAGGAAATTGTTCCTTACTATAACCTTAGTAGATTAATAGAAGAAATAAAATCTATATAGAAGAATAGAAAGGAAACTTTGTTCATCTACCTTCCCTACGAGTAAAAAAAATTAAAAAATAAATAAATAAATACTACTTCCACCTATTCACAATGGCAATATATCATGTCCACCGTAGTGTTGCTCCTTATAACACAACGTGTGATGTCATAATAGGAGGAAGTTTTAAATAAGAAAACTCATAAGGATTTTGTTTAACAAGAAAAACTATAACTTGTGACTTAATAAGTTTATTTATAAAATGAGTAAGATTTATGTATTAAGGGTAATGTATAGTTGAACGTTTAGTTCTTCTCGCCTACCCAAAATTGTGAAACACCTTGTTGATAGTTATGTGTTCTAGTTGCATAGTACTCCCTTGTTCATATGTGTATGTTCTTTTCCTTTGTTGCCTTGTGTAAGTTGTGGCCTTTAGGATTGGGTCTTATCTCTTGTTTTGGGAGAAACAACCTCCTTTTGTGTTGATTTAGTCCTTGGTGACACAATTCATTATAATATTCAAGGCAACCTATGTTAAGGATATGAGATAACTTTGGGAAACCCTTCTTTTCTTCTTTTGCTTGAGACACCTTATGGTTGTTTCTTTTTTTTCTGTTGGGAAGGAAAGTGCAAGTGGTTTCTGTAAGATTTTTACTCACTTTTGGTGCAATGCATACGGACTATAGTTGGACCCGCTCTCGTTACTTGTTTCTTATCTCTAGCTTCCTGGCTATTTCGAACTTGAGTAGGGTTTAAGATAAATAAATCTCTTTGTGTTATGTAGAGTGAGTGGTGCCTATTGTATTGATATGTTAGTTCTAGTGTAAATTTCTTCTAAATGTTTGACATTCTAAATTAGGTTAGTGTTGTGTGTTCGTTCTTGAATATAAAATCAAGTTATATATAAACCTTATGGTCATGTTTTTCTTAGTATTTCCATGAAAAATTAATTGTACCCTCTTGGGTTATAGAAGTGCTTCCCATGAATAGTTTTCTTGATCGTAAATGTGTTGGCTAACTTAAGTGTCCTTCCTTGTTGTTAAACCTCATCTTGTGTGATCTCAAAATTGTGAGACCTTTGAGTAGACATTTTCTCATATAAATTGATGGTCATGGTTGATATTTGCTAGCCTTGTCTAAATAACAAAATTTGAAAGCATAACTTAACCTTAGTGGAAGCCTTAACTTGTGTTGTTGCAGTATGTGGGATCCATGGGAGACTATATGGTCATTTTGAGTTCACGAAATTCTCCTGGTTATTCCTTTTCTTGGTGGTTATTTTGAGACTCCTTTGACCATTTCATGTTTTGATGCTATGTGTTGGAGCTTGGTTGATCATGTAGAGTTATTCTATAGAATTATATGTCTGCAACATTACTAAAAAGAAAGTTTAAGAATCACCCCTTTCGATCTCCCTTCTTCTTGTTAAATTTCATTGGACCAAACTCGGGTTCTGTAGACCCACACTTGTTGAAACAAATGAATTCCAAAAAGGATGTGATCTTATTTCTCTTGCATTGTTCCCTAACCCTTTCTATGAATTCTAGGAGGAAGTCAAATCTAAGAGGAGGGGTATGTAATGCCCACTTCTATTCAACACTAAATGAACCATGTTTATCTTTCCAGTTATTGTTATAATCGTAAACCTTGCTGCTTTATTCTAATTAGCATACTAATAAGAGGTGTGGGGCATCATGACTCCATTGTGTTTTGGTTATTATAATTTTAATTATATGTCGTATTGTGGACCCTGATGGGCATTTAAGGATAAAACAATTAGCTAGAATGGTTGCATTGTCGTAATTTGATTATGATAGCATTACCCTTCGATATTGTTTTTTCGTATTTGGTTTATCTCTTTGACTGAACACATAGACACTATTGTGCAGTATTACTAAAAGATATTAATAGATGAATGATATTAACACATTGTGATATGGGAATTAAAGGATAGACATTATTGTAACCGAACTGATTAACTTTTGATAGACATTTAGTATGGAAGAAAATGATGTGTTGTCAGATAAATATATGTCGATATTTCGAATCATTTTCGTATTGATTTTTATTATGATATTCAAAGTTATTTTTGTGATTTCTTTGATATTGGAGGATTGACGAAATTGTGAATGAGTGAAAGTATTGCTTAAATTTGATGATTCAGTTGGTTTATGATCTTATTTGCAAACTGGTGTATGAGTAAAATCAAAACGCGTTGAAACTTTGAATAATTGTTAAATTACTTGGTCCTATGAACATTAGATATGATATTTGATGTTGAAATTGATAGTTAGATATAAGTGTTTTACTATTTCGACATCATTAATATGGCCATGAGGGCAGAGAGGGGTATTGTGTGTTTGTAAGAAAACATATCACAACAAATAACCGAGAGGGATTGGAGACCAACCACTTTTGAATGCTAGATGAATTTAACAAGGGTCACCATGGCAACATGTATCTTGTTATGTGTATGTTTGAATTGATTGTTAGGGGATCCCCATGGGGGAGGATCCCAATCAGTGTGACAAAGGGGTTGTGTGTTATTACTTTTATTCAATTTCCTTTATTTAATTACGGTTTGTGATTTTATAGTGATGTATCCTCATTTTCTTAATTATTTAATTTGTGTCTAGATTAGAAAATTAATCATGTTCTAAATTAGTTATAGATATGACCAAAGGAATGCATTTATTAGACTAGATGGCTCTTGGATTTTTGTGTTGTAAGTTGAGTGCTTGGGATCTTGAGTGTTGTACACTCTACTCCTTCACGCAAATTCGAATTTGGCCTTAAGGGTCAATTTTGGAGGCTTCGGGACAATTCAAACATGTTCCACACCTCTTAAATTGCTATACCAACCCTACCTAGGGGTTGAAGGGTCAAAATTAGACCCCATTATGTGTTTTGGGAAAACAAAAAGGTAAAATGTTTATTGCACCTTCTTTCATGTACTTAATTTTGTCCTTAGGGGGTGTGGGCTTGGATTGTGTGTGTAAGAAATTTTTCATTCCTCTCACCCACCCATTTATGGTGTATTGGCGTTGAGGTTTGACTTGTGAGGTGTAGTTGAGGATGAGTGATGTGTCATTCTTTATGGAGCCACCTCACCCTCCTCTCTCCCTTTTCTATTTATTCAAGTTCTTTTGCTTGTTTCAGGTTTACTTCATTCTTTTGTGCTCTTGAATCTTTGGAGTTAGAGGATTTTTGAGTGATTGTGGTCTTTGTTGGAGCTTGTTAGTTATTTATTGGGTTGGAAGAAGCTTGGAGATTGACTCTCGGAAAAAACTCTACCATGGAAAGTTAGAAGTTCTACTCTTGTTTAATGTTCCTCTTTTATTTTATGCATATGTGCTTGTTTTTAGTGTTTTGAAATGCTTGTTGGGTGCTTGGGTGCATTCCCTAGGTGTGGTGTAGGAGGGGACTATGGGGAGATTTCATGTAAGGAGGCATAAGAGTTTATTTCATTTTTTGGAGGGAGTTTGGGTTGGGTGCCCCACCCTTGGACAAGGAATGCTTGCATTTCCTACTTGTTGCTTTTATGAGGGAGACGTAAGATAATGAGGGAGGCATAAGAGTATGTGGGAGGCATAAGAGGCACTTGAGGGAGGCATAAGAGTGTGTAGGGGTTTTGAGATATGTATTGGAGGTTTTAAGGTGGGCACCCATGTCCCATTGGGAGGCATAAGTGACCTCCCCATAGGTTTTTGCTCCTTTGTCTTTTCTTTTAGAACCCTTGTATATATTTTTTTTTTTTCCTCATTCTGGTTTATATTTTGAGTTGTTTATGTTTTGGAATGGTTGTGAAATACTTGGTTTTATGTTGTGGAAGATTTTTGTTGCCATGTGTTGGATCCACCTTTCATTGCAATGTGGTTGGGGATTGGGGGCCTATGAGGAGGATGGCTTCTCCTCCTCATTGGAAAATTTTGTTGGGTAGAGAGTGTTTGTCTGTTCCCCCTTTTTGGTTTTTTCTCAAGAAAGGCATGGAGGATCTCTCTTGTTGGTGATGTGAAGCTTGGAGATTTTTTTGGACTCCTTAAGAAATTTCTTCTTTCGAGAAGCCTTACTATTTTTCCCACTTAGGGTGGGGGACTTGTAATATTGTAGTTCATCTTAGTTTCATTCTTGTGAAGTTTTTCCACTTTAAAGTGGAATATATTGTATCAATCTTGTAAAGAAAAGTTGTATTCATTATTGGATGTCAAAGTTGTATTACATGTACAAAAAGGAAAGAAAGCATTGTGTTGTAAAGCTAGTCTTGTAAAAATGGAAGGAAGTTTAAAAAGGAAATACCTTACTTCATTGTAGTTGATTTATTTTTAAAAAAATTATGTTGCTCTTGTTCTAAATAAATTATTTGAAAAAAGTTTAAAGACTCTATTGTGGAATGTAGGAAAATTGCATGAAGAAATAGTATATTTCATTGTGTTAATTGAAAAACATGTAAAGGAAGAAGTTAAACTATTTTGTTTATCTTCTTGCATTATTGAAAGAAAGTTGTTGAACAAAATAAAAATGTTTCTTATAGTTGTGTTGTTAGTACTTGAAATGGTAAATGCTTTAAAATGAGTAATTTTAACTATGAAATGAATAGATGGGATTAAATCTTGCAACTGGAAAATTTAGATGCATAAAATCAAGTTCAGAATGAATTTTAGAACACTTTAGTAACTTTGTTTTTGTGAAAATATTGGATTTCAATGTTCTATTTTTAAGGAAATGGACCTCCACTGTGTAGAGTGGCGGTCTCATAACCCCAGCTCGCCAGAAAGGCGGCGGTCTTAGAACCACCACACTGCAAGGCAATTTTTTTAACTCGTAAAAACTAAATTTTTAAGTTTGTAAATTACCAAGAAAACCACCAGCAAATGGATAATAGCTGAATGTTATTGTTTAAAGAAAATACATCTACAAATGGTAAATTAAAAGCACTCTTTCTCATTTACATTAATGGGGGTAGGGTTTGTCCCAAATTGAAAACCCCAAATGCAAATAGTTTTGAAAGAAAACCAAATTGGTAAGGGAAATCTCTCAAGGAATTTAGTCAATAAAACAATACAATTTTATTAGTTTTGAGAGAGATATTTATACAGATATTCATCCCACAATATATGGGATCTAATCCCTATCCTTATCCTCCCACAAATCACTCCAAACCATACAAACAAATAACAAACTACCCATTTATTTACCTCATGGTATATTACTAATTACCATGGAAACTCTAATTTCCCAACATTCCCTCCCTTAGAGTTGACATGGGTAGATACAAAACACAAACAATTTAAAAAGATAATCCTCGTCGCTTGAACAATCTTCAGCATTGGCATGTGTGTTTTGTTCTTCAGTATCATCTTCTTCAGTAGCCATGGCCTTGTCGGATAGTTTTCCATCAAGTAGATCTTTTGCTCTTTTCATGCAGTTGAGAATAACATGTCCTGGCTTCCTACAATAAAAACATATATAGTTTTTGATATGTTTTGATCTTTTATAGGAATTACTTGATTGACTAGCTAATGTTGCTTCTTCTTCTTCATCATCCTTGCTTTTCATATCGAGTAGCGTTGCTATTATGCTCTCCAAGCTTGGATTTAGTTTACTTAAAGTAAACACCATATTGGACATACTTTTGGGCATGCTATTTAGTAATATGGCCTTTGCATCATTGGGTTTCACCTTTTCATTAATGCCATCTAGTTGGGCCATTAGAGAGCGGAACTTGCTGATATGAGATACAATATCTCCTCCTTCTTCCATTTTCAACCCATATAATTTCGCTTCATATTTATCTCGCATTGTCGCTTTTGATCCAAATAATTGATTCAATGCTTCCCATATTTCTTTGGATGATGTTTTTAAATCTACATGATGTAGATAAGGTTTGGATAATCCGAGGCCAATAATAGCCAAAGATTTTTTATCTTTGACTTTCAATTTTGGAGTGCATCTACATCTGTTGGTGCAACCGATCCTCCATCAACAATTTCCCAAAGATCCTTTTCAATCAGCAACAGTTGGATTTGGATTTTCCATGTATGGAAATCCTTTCCATCGAATTTTTCTATCTGGTTCATTTTTTCCATTTTTAACCCTCCCTAAAAAATAAACTAAGTGAACGTCGGTTTCAACCGAAAATGCATCCTTACAAGATTTGACTCAAATGGTTTTTTTTTCAAACACCAATGAAAAATAAGAAAGTAATCTTTAATTACTTTCTACAATTTAAAATATTATGAACGCTCTGTCAGGTCTGAGATCCGCCTTTGATGCACAGTTGGAATAGGTCGCTGTAGATCTGCTACGTTGACGGAGACGTCTTGAATCTGGTGCAGAGGGAGACGTCTTGGCTTGAATAAAGACACCGTGTGACTCCAGCTCACTGCACATCCAATATGTGAAGTAAATCAAATCTGAGAAAAGAAAAACCAGATCAAAAAGCTTGGAAGGTAGCGCTGGTTATTGAGCAGTCGCCATGAGGAGAAAGATGTTTGCAGCGTAGAATGTGAAGAGATTCGACTAAAAAAAATGTTGGACATAGAATAATGCAGGTTCAAATGCCAGTATAGGAAGAGTCGGATCTGGTTTGGAGATGTGAGTCGACCATTGAAGTCGTCAAGCAGGGTAAAAAAAAAAACAAAGCTGATTAATGCCTGACAGAAAGGCGTCCTAAATGCAAGGAGCTTGGCAATCAATTCAAATGTCCCAAATCTTTCTACAAATGATGGATGACGTTGCAAAGTATAAACTAGATACAAATAAAAAGTAATACAAGGGACGTATTCCTCAGAACACGTAGATCCAGATCTGAAATAAAAACAAAACACCAAATGTTGAAGCCTGTATATAAAAATAAATATACTGCTAACAATACGCACAGTGGTCTGCACTGTATATGTATTGAAGAAATAACCTCTCGAATGATAGAAGCAATTGACGTGGTCTGCACTCTCAAGCTTCTATGATGAACAAGACTGAAAAAATTACAGAGAGGTCCAGTAACCTGCTCTGATACCAAATCAAGGAATTTAGTCAATCAAACAATACAATTTTATTAGTTTTGAGAGAGATATTTATACAGATATTCATCCCACAATATATGGGATCTAATCCCTATCCTTATCCTCCCACAAATCACTCCAAACCATACAAACAAATAACAAACTACCCATTTATTTACCTCATGGTATATTACTAATTACCATGGAAACTCTAATTTCCCAACAATCTCTTCAATCCTTGAATGGGAGAAATTACAATGATAAATCTTTAAACAAAACTACCCTAATAAGAATTCTTAAGGAATTTTAGGGCTAGTTTGGAACCCTAGGATCTATTGGCCACAATTCATTTGATCTAAGGGTTGAGTACCAACCCTACATTTGTTTGGTAGGAATATATTTTATAGATGTTTTTATATAAATTTTAAAGTTATGTGTAGATGGGTGAACGGGGCCATTGAATTTACCTTTGTGTGCAAAGTCACTAACTTAGTCCCTAGTATGTTTTAGAAAAGTAATGAAATGGGCTTTCAAGTTATTTAAATAATTGGAATTATAGTAACTAAATATAAGGTAGCAATGTTAGTTATGGAGGAGTAAAAACATAAAACCAAGTATATTAAACTATCGCACCTTCCTAGTTGAATGTTAATTAAATGACCTTAGAGATAAATTAAGAATATTTAATCATTTAACTAGACCTGGTTCCCAATCGTAAAGTTGAGATTATTGGTGTAAGTTAATTTAATGTACCCTAGGGGTTGACACCCTTGTAACCTTTCACCTCCAAAAAACAAAAAAATTAGTCGCAATCTTTCGGGTTAAGTGTTTAGGGTTTTAGCGTGTTCTTGCACGTAATTTTTGTAGGCATTATAGAAGACACATGTAACTCATGGTGGTGAGAGATTTTAAGAGGTATTTGAGAATATATGTGACTTACGAAAGTTAGAGGAGGTTATCATGATGCTTCAAGTCAAATTTTAGATCAAAAAAATAAAGGAAGAGAAATAAATTTATTTTTTGACAAAACGGGCTCTTGAGAGGGAAAACCTAGCTCGATAGGTCATCTTGGTTTTCTCACCCACATGTGGGTTCTACATGGGATCTTGAGGCTTCGTGGATTGTTTTTTCATTGAGATAAAATCATTTTTCAAAATGAATGAGTTGATTTGGTTGTCCCATATTTATGAACAATCATTAAGAAGTCAGATAGGTCAAAACCCTAGCTAAAACCCTCATAGTTGAACAATATGGAAGAAATGAATGGTTTGATCTCAAAATGTATTGGTAAAGCAAATGTAATGCATCGGGTTATAGAGGGTTCTCCAGATCTCATTTTGGTGGTGGTTTCTTGTTCAAGTTGTTTCAGGAAGTAGGTGAAAACCCTTAGTTTTTTGGAAATTTATAGTTTTGGTTGAGATAGAAACTTCATGAAAAGAAATTAATTATTCCATATTACTTTGTAGACACTCTATATGGACATAGAAATATTAAGGAAGATACAATGGGTAAATTTGAAGATACAAGTCCTCCAATTCACCATACCTCTTTTGGCCTACAAGGGCTAAAACCTTTTCTCTTGGCTTGAGATGAGTTTAGTTGTAATGCATGTTAGAGTAGCATTTTTTTAATAATGGAAAGTTGAATTAGGGATATCATTACTTGTTGAATTTATTTTTTTAATCTTGAGAGGTGGTTTTTTTTTGAAACACTAGTGTTCTAGATAGCCCTATTATACCTACCAAGAAGGTGTCATGGAACAAGTGTGCTTAGTTAGTGTTATCATGAAATTACAACACCCTTGAATGGATTTAGATTTCAATGGGTAATTCGGTGTAATTTGTGTAACATTGGATCATCTCTCAAGCTATGGGACTTGCGGGTTTGATATGATCCTCCAAAGAAATTTGGTTCTTGCTCCTAAACTACCTGCCACAATCTACTCTAATGTAGGAAAACTATCTAATCCTAATCTAAATTTCCAATGGACCAGGGGAAAAAATGCATGAAAAAAAACCTACACTAAAGTTGTGATACTCTAGAAAAGGATGGTATGAGAATAGTATCCAATGTGTGAAAAAAATCAAAGTGCATACTAGAAGGGGTGATGACAGTTCTCCACAATCTAGCAACTATATTGAACAATATTTCATGTACACACAATGATAATGAATCCTTAAAAGAGAATAAATAGACACAATATATTTGTAATGATTTTGAAAGGGCAAGAAGAATGCAAAGAAACACAGAAGGGGAAGATACATCTACAAACTTACATCTATTGCTTCATAGATATGCATAATTCAATTTATTACAAGATAAGGGCCTGCGGGACATTGGCTTCACAAAAAAACATTTATAGAGTTTTTCTACTTAAAAACTAAATCCCCTTTACAATGAACCCAACACTCCAATTTATAGAATTCTAGTGAGAGAGAGAGAGAGAGAGAGAGAAATGAAAATCCTAAAATTTGCCGCTCCACCACTTGCAAGATGTCATAAATGGAGTGAAATCATGGTATGTTTCTTGTAAAAAGGTTCCCCATGTTTTCCCATGTGCTACAACAAAGAAATAATGATGACCATGCCTCTTAATTGCACTCCCAACTACCAATTAAAACATTGTTATGATCCTAGCCACATTTTCTACAAAATCACCATCAATTCTTTATCAATTTACGGATTTCTTGATTGTTGTGAATCAAGATCGAGCCATGATTCCAATTGTACCAATTTTGTGTGATTTTTTTGAGAAATGAAAAAATTATGGCTTTCTTAGTGTGAGCATCTATTATGGGTTTGCCAGAGATTTCTTTCCTTTCACCAGACTGAGCATTTAATGTTTTGGAGCTGGATAGGTTTCTTCTATTTTCATGAACCTACATTTAATAAAAATGAGAAATAAAATTCTAATTGCATAGAGGGCGTTGAGACCTTTCCAATGATATAAAATTTGTCAATTTTTAGCACTGGATCAAAAGTTATGCCCGTTCGAAGTTTCACGCGAAAAACTATCATTTTCCCCCTGTTCCTGATTTTCGATTTTTCGCAACATTCTATGGATTTGGATTTTCGCAGCATTCTCGCAACCTTTTCTATGGATTTTTTTACGGAATTTTCCGCATGACTTTGTTCTCGCAGCTTTTTCTCGTGGCATTTTCTACGGCTTTTGTTTCAGCGGCTTTTTCTATGGCATTTTCCACGGACTTTGTTCTACGGATTTTTCCATGGCTTTTTGCACCCAATCGTCCGAACACTTTTTTCCGCCATATCCACAATACAATGACTTGCATGGTTATTTCAGGTTTTCGGTCACACGCGCACCTTCATCCCAACCGTCCCGCGTAGTGCGTGGGACAAAAAAATCCACCTTTTCCACATTTCTTTGGCTTACTTAGCATTTCGAGCTCAAGTAAGTATGAAGAACCTTGGTATGACCCACATTGGTTTCATCCGCAGCCCTCATACTTGATTTGCATTAAAATAGGATGTTGACTTCATTTTTTCATAATTTTGCAAGTTTTGGTAACTCCTTGCATTTTCTTTGGATAGGGAAGTTAGAGAAAAGACAAGGGACCCCTTAAAACCTAATTTTGGGCCTCAAATAATTTCTATTTGCTCCAGGTTTCAAGTTATAAAATTTACCCTTGGGGTGAATTTTGGATAACAATTTTGGGGACTCAACAGGTTACCTGTCTACTAGGTGAAGTGATTAGTGGCCTTGAAGTACCCATTCGGCATGGAGTTTACCTAGTAATCTTGAATCTGATTTGGATCCTGAAGACATGCATCTTTGAGTCATTGAAAAACTACTGCATGATCCTGGAATTGCTCTCCATTGCTTGTACTCTCATCTTTTATAAGAGAATCTTGAAGTCAAGCTTTGTGAGAGTAGAAAATTGCCTGAAACTTGGAAGCTTTTCCCTCACTTGACTCTCTACAAATATGATCTGTTGGAGTGCAAGGAAAACACCTAATCCCACCCTGATATTGATACCCTGCTAATTTAATTCTCCTACGGCTGCAAATTCTTTGTCGAGTGTGATGAACTATATAGAAGCATACACTAGAAGCTATAAAACATGTGCACCAACACTTAGGGAAATTGAAACCTATTCTAACAACAACAACAATGTTCACCAAAGCACTTTGAGGAATTGGAAATCCTAGACTAATATGTACAAGGGTGAGAAATTCTCCTTTTAGTAGCAATGTTTGAGATAGATTCCATTGAGTGGAATTTGTAATTCTTCACCATCCAACTTAGCTAGCTGAAAGACATTGCTACCTTTACATTTAGTGATCATGTATGGACCACTCCATATGGCATCGAAGTTGGAAATCTTACCTGGCTTTGCACGATCAGCATCCCACTTCAGTACCAAGTCTCTTTCCTGAAATGTCTTATCTTTAGCTTTCTTGTCAAAGATCCTCTTGATCAACGCTTGATCCTTTTCCATGGTCTACACTGCATGTTCTCTTGCTTCTTCTAATTCCATCAGCTCTGCATACCTGATTTCCATAGGTCCAAACTCAACTAGTTCCAATTGTTTCATGAGTTCCAATGTTGGCAACTCAAGTGATATAGGAAGTACTACTTCCTTTCTGTATACAAGCTTGTATGGAGAGTTTCATGTAGACCTCTTAGGTGTGATTCTATCAGCCCATAGAGCTGATTTGAGCTTCGTGTGCCAAGTTCTCTTATTCTCATCAAGAGTCCTTCTAATGATCCTCAGTAAGTTTTTGTTTGTGGAATCTACTTGGCCATTACCCTGAGGGTAATAGTTTGATGAAGTACTGAGGTATACACCATTATTGATAGCCCATTCAGTAATTTTGGTGCCCAAGAATTTCAATGCATTATCTGATATGAGAGTGGTAGGGACACCAAACCTTATGACTATCCCTTCATAGAAATCCAAGATGTTGGATTCATTTACCTCCTTAAGTGCCACTTCTTCATTCCATTTGGTGAAATAGTTTTTGCCATAAGTATCCACTTGTGGCCTTGACTTGAATTTGGATTAATAACTCCAATGAAGTACAATCCCCATTGCATGAATGGCTGATCTACTGAAATTGGACGAAGGGGAAGAGTTGTTAATCTTTCTTTCCTGCAAAGAATGCACATTTTTACATTTATTTATCTATGAGTAGAAATCACCAAACACCGTAGGCCAATAATAACCAACCTTCATGATTTTGAGAGTTATTACTCATGGAGAAAAGTGGCCTCTTGCTTCCCCGTCATGGAACTCATGTAATATCTTCTCAACTTGACCTGTTCCATGCATCTCAATAGAATGCCATTGATTTCCTTCTTGAACAAAACACCATCAATAAGCACATATGAATGGCCTACAATCTGAAATATCTTCTCTTAGCTTTGTTCCATTCTGGAGGACACAAACCTATTTGGAGATAATACACCATGTCTTGAGTCCAACATGGAAGGATTGCATCGTTAGGTGGTTGTTCTTGATCATTTTATAGTATTAGGACAACCTCTTCTTCACCTTTTGACTCAGCTTGGGGTTTGGAAGCAAGATGCTCACACAATCCTTTGCCATGAACCAGCTTGGTCACTTTTATTTCAATATCATATTCCATCACACGAGTGATCCAACCCGCCATCTTCTCATTTAGATATTTGTTTAGGAGAAAGTCCTGACGCTAGCATGAGATACTAGTAGTTGAATTTTATTGTTCGAGACCAAGTGTCCGAACTTCTTTAGACTCCTAATAACAAAAGGGACATGCTTTTCAATGAAAAAATACTTTACTTCGTAATCTTCTAGGCTTTGACTGAATAATGCTATGGGCTATTCTAAACCTTCTCTATTCAGCTGCACCAAGATAGCTGAGATTGTGTCTGATCCCCCAAAGGCATACAACATGAAGTCCTTTGAAAATTATTGGTTGATAAGAGTTGAAGCTTGTGATATTGCATGCTTGATGGCCTCAAAACTATGTTTTCCTTCTACTGTCCATTTGAATGCAAGACTCTTTTTCAACATCATGGTTAAAGGCTTCACAAGAGTGGCAAAATCAGGCAAAAATCTACAAACAAAGTTTATCCTTCCCAAGAAGCTTTGGAGATATTTCTTGTGGTGTGGCAATGGAAGTGTTTGGATGGCTTCAACTCTTTCGGGATCAATTGTTAATCCTTCCTTTGAAACAATGTGGCCCAACAATTTTCCCTCGTGTGCTAAGAATACACACTTTTTTGGATTCAAAGACACTCGAATCTCCTACATCTCTGAAATACTTTCCTGGGGTGAAAGAGATGGTCCAGTGCATTCTTTGAGAACACATTGATATCACCTAAATATACCAACACTATATTGTTAATTAAGCCTTTGAATGCCATATCCATAGCTCATCGAAATGTTGCTCTAGAATTTGATACCCAAATGGCATCTTCTTATAATCATATGTCCTCCATTTCATAGTGAAGGCTATCTTGAACTGATCATATTCTTTCACCATTATCCAATTATATCCTGAGTAGCCATCTAGCAATAAAAACCTTTCGAATGAGCTACAACTTGTAGGATTTTCTCCATTGATGGAAGTGGATAATGATGTTTGAGCGATGCTCTATTTAGATCACGAAAGTCTACACACAATCTAATTTATTTGGATGATGTTAGCTTCAATTAGCTTTTTAAAATCTCTTCTCATGAGAGGTTCAATATGGGGATTCACTTGGTCTTTGCTTCTATCCGATACGCTTGGATTCTATATCTAGCTCAATAGTATGTTGTGCTAGCTTTGGGGTGAAACCTCCTAAATCCTTATAAGTCTATCCAAAGACATCGGGAATTCTTAGAAAAGTTGAACAAATTCAGATTTCTCTTTGGGGTACTTACTTTGTCAATTTGTAACGTTCTTCCTTCATCTATTGAAATGGGCTTTTAATCTTCACCATTTACCTAAATGTTTGTCTTCTCTTTCTAGAATTGATCATTTGGGTTGAGGATTGACTCCAAAGTTACAAGACCTTTCAGTAATTTGTTAGTCCTTAGCCGTACCACTTGGTCGCCGCATCTTGTTGCTCCAACTTGTCTTGGTTTCTAGCAGAGAACTCAACTTCTTCTTATAGAAAGTTGACAATTTTTTATCATTCTCAAAGACTTGCCAACTTGTGTTGTTTTCTAGAATAGATGGTCTTACAACCACTTTGATATGAGGCTGATATTTCTCACTTTTGATATTTTCCACAACATCAAATGTTTCCCCAATTGCTGCTAGTCTGTCTGTTTCTTCATTCTTCTTTCTTGAGATGGAATTGATGCTAAAAGCTTCAAAATATTTAATGAGATCCCATACCCAGTTTTTGTATTTCTTTGACATATCATTCTTAGTAGCATTTTGTCCTTTAATTTGGCTTGCAATTAGCTCTCTATCTCCACGGACTTGTAAGTTCTTAATACCTATCTTTCTTTCCCAATGCAATCCATGAATTAAGGCTTCATATTCATCTGTGTTATTCAAGCAAGAAAATTGGAAACAGAAAGTTGAGCAATATTTTGTACCTTATGGTGAAACGAGAATAAATCCTCCTCCTGCACCTTGTCTACTCCTTGTGCCATCAAATAACAACTACCATACCTCATTATCATCTTCGTGATCTAGATTGGTGATACTAAGGAGAGGCTAATTCTCTTCATGCAAATAATAGACTCCCAATTTAGCTTCTTCCATTTCCTTGTAAGGGTCAAAAGCATTTATTTTATTTTCCCATTCATCAAGAGCCAAGTCCTGGAATGCATTCAATTTGGTATCTACTTCATAGGCACTTGGATAATCCTCTTGATAAAATTATGAACAATTCGCATTGATTAGACTCATTGATGAGGCGCAATATGATATTTTACAATAGGCTTAGATCTCGATTGTATCCTTAGCTCCATACCTTGTTCTGAATAACATATGTGACCAATTAACAAATAAATAACCTTTAATTTTAGTGGTGAAGTATCTTAACAAACATAATGTAAAGAGTGGTGGCAAGTATATGATCGATACATTTTGCAAGATGGTCACATCAGATAGACATGCAACGTGAGGCTCAAATATTTGAGTAATACAACCATTTTTACTGCTATCCCATCTAATTGCACCAAACCTTTGGAAATGTCTTCATGTTTAAGACCCAATGGATCAACTATTTGTTTTGGCATGACTAAGCTACTTGCTCGCGAATCAATCATGCAATTATGCACCAACTTATTTCCGATGATCAATGAGAAATATAATGGTGGGGGATTCAAATTTTTACCTTGGTGGCTTCCTTGATTTCCTCCTTGCTGAGCTACATTGGTAAGAACTTTTTCTTGATGATTGGGTGACTAATTTTTTGCTGACCAATTAGCCATAGTAGCTTGCAATAGATCCCTTTGGCCTAGGATAGCTAATGACTCCCACATTGAGATATTTACATTCTTTTTCTTCATTTGCTCAATAATGTTGAATGGAGATGATACTTCTATTTGATTCCCCTTTCCTTGCATATTATTCTCTTGCACATGGGATGTTACAACCAATACTTGGGTTGTTCTATAAGGTGGCTTGGGTTGACCTTGTACTTCCAAGAATGTACTTTGATTACCAATACCTTATTGAGTGATAGAGGGTTGTGGATCATTTGAATTGGATGATTTTCCTTCTCCAATATTTCTTTTCTTGGATCATGTATTGGATTCTACACTTGAGAAGGGGCTTGATTTATACCACAAAAATCTTTAGCCTGCCAATTGACAAGTGTGGTCTCATTTGGAGGTGCCTCTTACTGAGTTGCTTCCTGTTGCTGATTTTCATCTTGGCCTATCTCTTGTTCCACACCCATTTTTGTCACCATAAGAGCTTGATTCAAAGCACCATTGAAACACATTGACTGGTTATGAGTTTGATTACATGAAAAACACAAGTCATATCCTTGAGTCATGTTATTTTTCACTAGTACCAAGGCTCTAGATGTGGATGCAACATTAGGATTGTAAGGATGAAATGGCCTATTAGCGAGAGGGTTGACTTGGTTCTGATTTACAGCTTGAATGGGTGGCCTATTAGGATGATATGGAGATCTATTGGGTTGAGTTTGAGGCTAATATGACCTGAAATTTTGAGCTTGTTGCCTCTTAAGTGTCACTAACTCATTACCCAAGTTTTGTAGTTGCTTCATGACTTCTTGGATCTCATTGAGGTACTAGAAGATGTGATGGAAGCTTCTTTCCAACTCAGATTTCTTGGAGCATGGATGAGGGCTAATATAGGTTTTGACTAGTGATTGGGGATCCTACTTTTAGATAAAGAGGCATAGGTGGTCTAGGTGCAAGTTTTCTAGCTTGAATTAGGAAATTTTTTGCTCTAATAGCACTGTTATAAGCTGTAGGCAAAGTTATACCTCCCATAGATTGTATCATCATGGCAATATCAGAATTTAAAGATTCGAGGAAGTATAAAAAAGAACCTTCAACTACTAGTATCACGTCCAACAAAATCCTATCCCATGTCCTCTGGAATTTGAAGTTGAAGTCAGTCAACTGTACATTAGGAGCCCTTTTGATTGTTGTCAATGTTTCCAATAAAGACAAATTATCTCCCTTTTCTCCAAATTTATTATGGAGGGATGTGCACAAATGGTCCCAATTCTAGATAGATCCTGTTGTTAGACTCTTGAACCATTACAAGGCTTTACCTTAAAGGAGGATGCCAACAACTTAACAAAATTTCCATTTCAACTATTTCGTGAATAGAAAAGACATTTGCAATGTCTTGAATGTGGTTAATTGGATTTGTTGGGTTATCTCCAGTGAAATATGGAATGTTCTTCAATGCTGCAACTGGAATTGGATTCTATGCATTGAGAGCAAGTGGGCTACTTCTAGTGAAGTTGACATAGGGATTGGGTTACGCCATCCTAATTGGTCAAAGAACTCTAGTTGATTAAATGAAATGCCTTCTAGGTGGAGGTGTTGATAAGGTTCTATTTGGTGGAGATGGAGACCTTTGAGCTCTTCTTCCCCTTCTTTCTCTATCTGGGGATAAGTGTAGATAGAAAAATAGTCCCTCTTCTCTAGTTCTTGACCTTGTTTGGATTCTTCTCATGAATCTACCAAGTTTGGACTACTGAAACCAGTGGATTAAAACTTACGACAAGTACACATCAATCTTGCTGCAATTAAAACGAGGACTTCTTCTATCCCACTAGGCATGCCAGAACTGTTATCACAAAATTACAACACCACCGAATAGCTTTAGATTTGAATGGGAAATTTGGTGTAATTTGTGTAACATGGATCATATCTCAAGTTCTAGGACTTGCAGGCAGTGGTTCATTTTAAGACACCTCTATAAAATTGTAGGTGGAAAATACCTGGTGAATATCCCCGGAACCAGTTTGAGCGAAAGGTGAATTTGACAGTATTCCAAAACAAAAATTTCACCTGTTTTTTTCATGGCTCCATCATTGACGTGCGACAACAAGACGTCAATAATCACTCGACGACGCGTGTCATTGGCTCCATTGACGTGCGGCACATCGGGCTCCAACCGACGCATCATCGGCTCCAATTGGACGTGCGTCATCGGCTACAATGGCGACGCACGCCAATGGCTTCAATTTATGCGCATCAATGGCTTCCATTGACGCGTGCGCCGGGAGCGAGTGGACGCGCGCCATCGCTCTAATTGATGCATCGTCAATTGAAGCCATTGATGTGCGTCAATTAGAACCCGCGACGCCGCGCCAATCGGAGCCGAGTTGACGCGTGTCAATTGGAGCCATTGATACGCGTCATCGCTCGATTGACGCGTGTCATCGCCCATTTGACACGCGTCACTAGCTCTAATTGACGCGCATCATCGGTTCCATTGACACATGTCTTTGGTGCCTTTTGACGCACGCCATCGCCCTCTTGACGCACATCATGGATCCTCTTGACACGCGTCATCGGCTCCTAATGACGCGTCGGCCGTTTGCCGACGCGTGTCAATTGTAGCCATTGACACCTGATTTAGCCTATAAATACCCTTCAACTGGTCATTTTCTCGTTTTCACCCTCCCGCTCTTGAATTTTTGTAGGTCTCAATCATTGTCAAAGACGCAAGTACAACTATAATGTCGACTTCACATGCTTCCCAAAGTAAAGCAAGTTCAAGAAAAATCAAGATAATCCAATTCAATTGATTTCCAAGATCAACTACAGAATTCGATGCCCTCACATCCATACTATTTTAAATCTGTCTTGTAATATAAAGATTTGATGGATGCGTGTGAATTTACAGGGGCTCGTTAATATGCCCCATTTCGAAATAGATCTGGATATTTTGAATTACCTTCTGTCATCCTACAATTCAGAGGACGGCATTTTTTATGTGACTCTGAACGATGGCCAAATGTTCCAATTCAGTATCGAAGCAAATGACATTCATCGGTTTATGGGCCTTCCGTTCAAAAAATTACCAATTGTTACATAACCAAGGCAACACTTGTGAAAGAAGACAAGAAATTACTCGAATCAAAGTTCGGTTTCCATGTTGATTGTAAGTATATTTCATTTTAATTCATATTTTTTATTCTGTTTTTTATTCTGATACAATTTTCTGTTATAAATTTATAGTAATTTTCACTCTTTCGCATTTGCAGCCCATGTCAATAAATCTAGGTGTGGTGTGGATACACAATCAATTGCACACCACTTTCTTGCTGCACTTATTTCATTTTTTCAATCCAGAATTGTTTTGCAGGGTCGCCAAACTGATATACCAAATTGGGCCATTGCATACATTGTTGCCACTATCTCAAAACAAAAATTTGATTGGTGCACATATCTATCCAAAAAAATAAGAACTGAACTAACAAATTCAAAACTTTCTGAAAAACCTGTCATTTATTCAACAAACTATCTCCTTGGCCTTTATTATGAGGCACTTTTAAATTTAAGAGATAAAGAAATTCCTACTTGCACTGATGAGGAGTTGATGAAGTTGTCAATTCCATTTGAAGAACAACAGGTATAAAGTATTTAGTTTGTATTTCAATTTTCGACATTACACTGCGCAGTTATTAACACTTAAATGTTAATTTTTTGCAGAGAAGATATCTTGAAGCCCTTCCAAAAAAAAGGTGTTATCGAGAGGAAGAGGCCAACAACACGCTGAGGCTTTGGGGACTCCCAATCTGAAATGGAAGCTCACTCCTCTCCAAACCCTCAACAGTTTGAACTCGTTAAACGCCAGAGAAGTAATACCTTCTCATATATTATTTACAAATTCCAAAGTTGCATATTTATTTTTCAATTTAAATTTTAACCAAATGAATTGACAACATTTAATATTGATGAATTGCAGGGACTTTGGAACATACACCTATTTCACAAACTCAACCTTCTTCCCCAACTCACTCCATACAGTCGCATGCATTCATATCTTCTGAACAGACACCGAGTACAACTCCTACAAGGCCACCCGTAGCACCGAGAAAAACAACCCCTCGACAACAAGGTACAACTCTTCGATAGTACGTTTAATTTCAAAATTTTTGACTTTATTAATTGTTTTCCTATTTTTTCATTTTTTTCTTGTACTTTTTATAACATGTCACCTGCTCAAACTACTTGCACCGACACCCACTCAACCAATAATTTTTAAAATGCCAACTAGAGGAACAGTGAAAAAGAACATTGGTAAATGCATGCCTTTTGCTCCGGCCCCTAGTGGGACACTAAACATTGCCTCTTCCTTTCGAATTCCAACTCTCTCACTTGGTGGCTTGCCCAGTGCAACGGGCATATCTATTTTGAACAATATAAATTTAGATGAAGATTATTTGGGCATTGATAGCAATGACCCAACTAGTTTTTTTCGATACCCGCGAGATGATTCAAGGCCAGCAGGTATACTTCAAATTTCAATTTAAATATGCTTTACAATTTTGAATTACATTTCGATTTAAATTTATTTATCTAAATCTTGATTAATTTTTTCACAAACAGGATCAGCCCACCCAAAGGCAGAAACACGTAGTAATTGATCTTGGTGAAAGCCCCCATACTTCTCCAGCAAGATCGTCTTCATCAGATTCAGATAGTGAACAGTTGCCACCTTTTCCTTTGGAGAACTTAATTGGTTATGATTGTCAATCCCATGTCAGTGAGTTTATTCTTCCTCATATCAAACAGCTTATAGAATGGGAGAGAAGGGCTAAAGTTCTTATCAATGAGATTATTAGTCATTATGAAAATTATTGGAACGGGATAGTTTATACGCTGCACCCGTAATCAACTGCGAAGATGGATTCCTTACTTACCCAAGTAAGAAGTGGGACACACGTATAACAACAACTATAAAGATGACATTTTAGATAAGGCATTAAACAAATTGGAAAATATTAGTGTCGAGGCCCAGGCATATTTTAACAAATGGTCCAAGGACAAGGATTTGGTAGCAATCGCAAATGCCGAAAGAGATAGAGCGGTTGTAAGTACTATTACATTCAAACAATCATTCTTGTTAATTTGAAATTTTCATTTTTTAGTAATATTTTGAATTGACATTACTCTTTTTGTGCAGTTGAAATATGAAAATTTGAAGAGTCAGGCGAAGGTTTTGCAAGTTCACTTGGAAACAACAAAGAACAACTTATCCGCAGCAAAAAATTTGAAGCAAAATATTGTTTTGGTTAACAAACAAAACAATACACTAAAGCGGATAATTAAAGAGCATGGTTTCAACCCTGACATATTATTCAAAGCTAAAGTAGCAGCTGATCCAAATTTGTTGTCGCATGGAGATGCGACAAATCAAGAAGAAAGAATTTTAAAAAATCTGACAAAGGTCACAGCTATTGAAGATCTTATAAGTTGTGGGTTATTTTCGTGTTGGGCAAAGAGGTACAACCACGTTGTGGAAGAGAGCAGAGGAGTAGAATTGGATAAAGAAAAAGAGGGTTTTGAAAAATAGAAACTTTTATTATTGAGGAAACTTTAAATATTGAATTTGAAAACTTCTACTATTGAGTATGTACTATAATATTTGAATTTAATTATATGGATTTATATACAGTCTTTAATTTTAATTGCATTAGATGGTGAAAGACGATGATCAATATGATATGATATGATATGATATATATATATATATATATATGGACGATGATCAATTTAATGTGGACGTAGATTTATCATCAAGCACAGTAATTCTTCTTCTCTAGACTTTTGTAATTCTTCTTCTCTAGAATGGATATAGATGATAAATAAATGGAATGTGTTATAATGGATATAGATGACATTAATGATTAGAATGGATATAGATGACATTAGAAGGAATAGAATTGTAATGATATGATTATAAATTATTTTAAAAAAACTGAATTGTTTAAATAAATTTAAATTAGATAAATAATTGTGTTAATAATAATTGTAGTGTCAGGAGTCAGGATATGATAATGATATGGTGATGATATGATATATATGGATGATGAGGAATTTTATGTGGACTTATATTTAAAATTGTATAATGTATTGTTTATCCCACAGTTAAAAAAATATATCAAAGGATTTTGCACATATAAAAAATAAATTAAATATAATTCTAAGAAATCAAGAAAGAATCATCACTGGCAAGAAATTAAACATAATTGCAAATACGATAGGGTTTAGCTTACCTCTTGCGTATTAGATTGCTGTGAAATCATCAAGGGTAACGTGCTATGAAATCATCGAGGGTAACCGTATTAGATTGCTGTGAAATCTTGCGTATATGATAGGGTTTGTTTTACCTGACATTGTAGATAGAGGGGTGAGTTGCCTGACATTGTCAGTCCTGAGAAGTGCCAGCAACATCTTTAAATATATAGACCAACAATATCTTTAAATAAATGCAAATATATAGAATTAGACCTGTAACATCTTTAATGATAACAAGAGCTGAAAAAATGTAAAGTAACAAACAATAAGATTATGTTGAAGAAGATACCTATTTAAAATTGAAATCATCACCTAGTAATGTGCTAGATCTTTGTCTTAAAAAAATTCAACACAAAAATTGATTAGTAAATGGGTGAGTTGCTCGACATCACAATCGGTCCGAGAAGAAATGTAACTTCGTCATATAGATGTCAACCCACGTTTTCAAAAAATAAAAAGATTGTATTTAACTAAATGTAAATACATAGACCTGTAACATCTTTAATGATAACCAGAGCTGAAAAAAATGAATAGTAACAAACAATAAGATGAATAGTAATTTCAACGTTCCTATCTTTTTGTAATGTCAACATTAAGAGGTAATTCAATTATGATATTGCAATATGTGTATATAAGATTATTGAAAACATAAAATATAGAAACAAAAGTCCTAAATTGTGTAAGGATATAATATTCTATCAACACTAATTCCATAAAGTATATAGCTTAAATTAGGATTAGGGTTAAAAATAATTCACCATTCTACCAGATGTAGGGGTATAACATTGATTTGAAACTGGATAAGGATGTTGTGCAGAGTGTCATAAATTTTCCTTTGAGATTTGGGATCCTAAAATCAGAGGAAATGTTCATCTATTTTAGAACAAGTTTTCTTGATGAATGTGTCATAGGGCTACTGAATGTGTCCTTTGAAACTAAGATATCTAATCTATATCTAACACATACTTCACACGTGTTTATTGATCTAGGATATGTGTATGAATATTTTCAACGACTCTTCAACTATAAATATCATCTCTTTGTATTTTAGACCTATTAGCCTAAAAAAGTGTTTCTAATTATATACATTAGATTTACCTCATCATTCCCCCTTCGATACCTATGAGTGCTAGAAATTATGGACCAAATACACCAAAACAGGATTAAACTACTTGTAGGTCTCTAAGTGTCATGGAAGAGTAGAGGTTAGAAAAGTGTAAATGAAGATGGAGCCCTAATTTTATCCTCAAAACTTGGTAACATTGCTTGGCTTGTATTTAATTAAGGGATAGAGATATGTGATAAGGGTAAGAAGATATATGGTGACTTATGAAAATTAATTCTTGATCAATCAAATATAAGTTGACTAAGGTAATGTGTGAATTTGAAAAGATGACTATTGTAAGTATAAGGGGCTAGTTTATTGGAAATGTGAAAAATAATTAGAGGGTCATCCACATCTATTACAATATGATGGAGCACCAACACATTAAAAAACATTGATATAAAAATGCATCATCTTTGGTAGTTAATCTATCACAAGACTCAATTTGGTTTTAGACAACTTCATAAATCCCTTGCTTGAGGATCAATTTTTTCATCTTAGGAAACTTTTGGGAGTGAAGGAAATTTTCATTAAGGTGGGATAGTTCAGTGTTCCTCATTCATTCCCTTTATTAAAGTACATATTAAGGGGGGATGTCAGTGTATTTAAATAACCATACACTATTGTATATAATTAAGGTGCACTTGTAATATTAGTTGTATTTTAGTATTTGGATAATTCACCCATTAGTGTACATTTATCCACATATATTAATAGGGAAGAGTATGAACCAATTTATTGACTTGATTATCTCTCTCCAAGCCTAATAATAGCCTTTACTTGTTTTTATAAAAGTATGGAGAGCTAGTGTTAGTGATCAATCTTGTGGAAGAGAGTTTTTATTACTATGAAGAATTCAAGCCATAACATCTTAATAAAATTGTGGTACTCATGATACTCTCGGTAAATTTGTGTTATGTCTTTACTTTAAGCTTTCATTAATTAATCATGTATACATGCTTGTGGGTGTTTGTTTTATGGTTGTTAACTACGATTTTGGAGAATAAATTGTACATTAATAATCATCCCAAATATTTCAATTCAAATTTTCAATGATGACATCTTCAAAATGTGACACTTTCTTTTTTCTTGTCAATAGCTTCATCAAACTCGATGTTTTCTTCTGTAGAATGTGACGTGCGACAACAAGACGGCAATAATCACTCCTGACGCACGTCAATGGAACGTCAATGGTCTTGACTAACGCGCATCACTGGCTTCTATTGGCACACGTCACTGGTTCCTATTGACGCGCGTCACTGGCTCCTACTGACACGCGTCACTGGCTCCTATTGACACGCATCACTGTACCTTATTGACACGCATCACGGGCTCCTATTGACGCGTGTCGTGTCGGCTCCTATTGATGCGCGCCATCGTGTCTCCTACGACGCCGCGTCATCGATCCTATTGACGCACGCCGCGGCTCCTATGACGCGTGTCGCCGCTATTATTACGGCGTCACTAGATCCTATTGAGCGTGACATCTAGGACTATTGTCGTGCGTCAGCTAAGACCTTTGACGCACATCAATTGAAGCCATTGACGACCCGATTTAGCCTATAAATACTCTTCAACCGGTCATTTTCTTGTTTTCACCTTCCCGCTCTTGAGAATCCAATTCAATCGATTTCCAAGATCAACTACAGGAATCCCTTATGCCCTCACATCCATACTGTTTTAAATATGTCTTCAGAATATAAAGATTTGATGGATGCGTGTGAATTTACAGGGCTCGTTAATATGCCCCATTTCGAAACAGATCCGGATATTTTGAATTAGCTTCTGTCATCCTACAATTCAGAGGATGGCATTTTTTATGTGACTCTGAACGATGGCCGAATGTTCCAATTCAAGTATCGAAGAAAATGACATGCATTGGTTTACGGGCCTTCCGCTCAAAATTTACCAATTGTTATAACCAAGGCAACACTGTGGAAGAAGAGAAGAAATTTCTCGAATCAAAGTTCGGTTTCCATGTTGATTGTAAGTATAATTCGTTTTAATTCATATTTTTTATTCTATTTTTATTCTTATACAATTTGCTGTTATAAATTTATAGTAATTTTCACTGTTTCACATTTGCAGCCCATGTCAATAAATCCAGGCGTGGTGTCTAAGATGTAGCATTTCTGAGTACATGTAATTTTTGCAATGCTAGGGTCTAAGATGAGCTTTGTAACTTTGTTTGACTTGATGAGTGCAGTGGAAAAGTGTGTACTTGAAAGTATACATGGCGTAAGCGAGTTTAAACAAAAAAAGATCTTAAGAAAACTGATGGAACCAAGAAGGTTAAATTAATTGATGTTCCCAAACTTGATGATGCAAATCAAGCAGGGGGGAAGAATTCTGATCGATGTACTTTAATATTAACGGAGGGTGACTCAGCCAAGGCTCTTCTTGAAGTGTTTGTGCCTTGAATCAGGCAAATGTGAATACTGAATTTGGTAGTATTGTGACATGTTTCGACATCACTTTCCAATTTAATTTTTTGTTATTTTAGTTATCTTTATCCTATCAGGTGGCAGGAATATCTGTTGTTGGTCAAGATTATTATGGCGTGTTTCCTCTCAGAGGTAAGCTACTCAATGTCAGGGAAGCTACCACTCACCAACAAATGGAGAATAAAGAGATAGTAAATATAAAAAAAATCCTTGGTCTACAGGAAGATAAAATATATGACAACATTAAATCTTTAAGATATGGCCATCTGATGATAATGATGACTGTGTACATGATCTTTGTCTAACTGTTTAGTTTCGCTAATTCTCAAACATCCTTTCTAGTGAGATCCTTTTTGACTTGTCCTTTGTATCTTAAAGGACCATGATGGTTCCCACATCAAAGGATTGCTGATCAATTTCATACACCATAACTGGCCATCACTGCTTAAAATTCCTTCATTTGTTGTGGAATTTATCACTCCTATTGTCAGGGTAAATGTTCCCCCTGTATTTGGTTGAGTGTATTGAGACTCTTTATATTTGTTTTTAAGCCTCCAGAGGTTATGTATCTCCATGTCTAATTTTGGCACATGTTGATGTAGGCAACTCACAAAAATGGAAATGTGTTATCTTTTTACACCATTCCTGAGAATCATTGAGTGGATCGATAACTGGCTGGACCATAAAGTACTACAAAGTAATGCTAGTTTGTTTTCTCTTTATATGTTTTTAAGTTCTGGTTTTGTTCACTTGTTGATTAGGTATCACTTGTTGCTTGGACCATACAGGGTTTGGGCACAAGTACTTCTAAAGAGGGCAAGGAGTATTTCATAGATCTGGACAAGCACAAAAAAGATTGTGTGGGTTGATGAGAAAGATGGAGATGCAATTGAGCTGGCCTTCAGCAGGAAGAAGATAGAGGCCAAAAAAAATTGGTGAGACAATTTGAGGTAGTTAGGCCAGGGGAGCAAGGTGAAATGAAATCTGAATTAAAATGATATTCATTTCAACACTAACAAGTTAACAGTTGCCACCTTTTCCTTTGGAGAACTTAATTGGTTATGATTGTCAATCCCATGTCAGTGAGTTTATTCTTCCTCATATGAATCAGCTTATAGAATGGGAGAGAAGGGATAAGGTTCTTATCAATGAGATTATTAATCGTTATGAAAATTATTGGCAACGGGAGAGTTTATACGCTGCAGCTGATCCAAATTTGCTGTCGCATGGAGATGCGACAAATCAAGAAGATCTTATAAGTTCAGGGGTTATTTCTGGTGTTGGGGAAAGAGGTACAGCCACAGTGGAAGAAGCCGTTGGGGAAGAGAGCAGAGGAGTAGAATTGGATAAAGAAAAAGAGGGTTTTGAAAACTAGAAACTTTTATTATTGAGGAAACTTTAAATATTGAATTTGAAAACTTCTAATATTGAGTATGTACTATGGTATTTGAATTTAATTATATGGATTTATATACAATCTTTAATTTTAATTGCATTAGATGGTGATTATCATGAATTATATGTATGTTTCTTGTTTACTTGCATTGTCATGAATTGTATGTGGACGTAGATGATGAATGATAATAATTGATAATTAATGATAGATGATGATGAAAGACGATGAATGACGATAATGATATGATATATATGGATGATGATCAATTTAATGTGGACGTAGATTTATCATCAAGCACAGTAATTCTTCTTCTCTATACTTTTGAACTTGTTTTAAGATAATTATTCTCTGTACTTGTAACGATATGATCATAATGTCATTAGAATGGATAAAGATGATAAATAAATGGAATGTGTTATAATGGATATAGATGACATTAATGATTAGAATGGATATAGATGATAATGATATGGTGATGATATGATATATATGGATGATGAGGAATTTTATGATATGATATATATAATTCTAAGAAATCAAGAAAGAATCATCACTGTAAAAATTAAACATAATTGCAAATATGATAGGGTTTAGCTTACCTCTTGTGTATTAGATTGTTGTGAAATCATCAAGGGTAAGCGTATTAGATTGCTGTGAAATCTTGCGTATATGACAGGGTTTGTTTTACCTAACATTGTAGATAGAGGGGTGAGTTGCCTGACATTGTCAGTCCTGAGAAGTGCCAGCAACATCTTTAAATATATATACCAACAATATCTTTAAATAAATGTAAATATATAGAATTAGACCTATAACATCTTTAATGATAACAAGAGCTGAAAAAATGTAAAGTAACAAATAATAAGATTATGTTGAAGAAGATACCTATTTAAAATTGAAATCATCACCGATAATGTGCTAGATCTTTGTCTTAAAAAAATTCAACACAAAAAATGGATTAGTAGATAGATGGGTGAGTTGCCTGACATTGTCAGTCCCGAGAAGTAACAACTTCCTCAGATGGATGTCAACCCACGTTTTCAAAAAATAAAAAGATTGTATTTAACTAAATGTAAATACATAGACCTATAACATCTTTAATGATAACCAGAGTTGAAAAAAATGAATAGTAACAAACAATAAGATTAAGGGGAAAAAGATACCGCTTAAAGTTGAAATCATCACGCCACTCGGTAATGAGCTAGATCGTGTTTTAAAAAAAACCCAACACGAGAAATGGATTAGTAGATAGATGGGTGAATTACCTAACATTTTTAGTATATATAGAATCGTAACATCTTTAATGATAAATATAAAAGATAGATAAAGAAGATACCTATTTAAAGTTGAAACAATCCATTATCAACAGCTTCATCAAACTCGATGTTGTCTTCTGTAGAATGTGATGAAGAGCTAATTACACTCTCAAGGTTGGGAATATTTGTACTTGTAGCTGTATTATTCACACCTCTTCTTTCGCAAAGGGAATTCCAGTGTGCAATTGCTCTATCGAATGGAAAGGTTTCGATGGAGTATTGAGAAACATAACACCTCATGCAACTTTCCAGATTTTTATCCAACCTATTTCTCAGTTTTGATTTTATAAATGACAATGCACTGAAAACCCTTTCATCCTCCACAGACCCCAAAATCATTGTTTGGCATAACTCATATAATCTGAAATATTCACTGATATCTTCTTGTAAGATAGAACTTTGATAGATTCCTCGCCACAGCCTTGTAATAGCACCACTTTCAGAAGGTTGATCTAAATTCTTATATTGGTTCCTCATTGTTGTTGCAAAATTTGTTGACTGAAACTTTAATAAATCGGCATTCAGTATACCTTTGATTTCCATACCCTTGAGCTCTGACGTCTTTGTAAATTGTTCCATTATTGTACCCATTGATTTATGGAAATGCTTTCTGACAAAGTCTACACGGCCACCTTCAGTATTCCAAAAATTAGGATTCATCACACCCATGGCTTCCAGAATTTTATCTTTACAGAAACGTTCCCTAATTTTTGATGACAAGGTTTCTGAAATTTTTTTAAGCTTTATTCTTGTTTCAACTATTACATACTCAAACAAATTACGTGTCACGGGAACATCTTCTCGTTCCGATCCTATAATATCTTGACGTTTTTGCAAAATGTGCATTGGTATTTCCCTCCCATTAACAGTGATGCAAAGGTGATCGTGGATATTAAATCTCAAAAAGGTGTTAGGATTTTTAAGATCTAATAAATCTTTCCAATTTTCAAAAATAGGTGCATCAAAACTATCCTGGGAACAATACAATATATCAAGACTTTGACATACCATTTTTCTCATCCGTATAAAATCCACAATATAGATTAATCTGCCCTGTGCATGCTTCATCAGTGTATTGATCTCCTTTAACATTGGAAGAATACCAACCAATGTAAGAAATGTCTCCAAATCAGTTAAACAAAACAACAAGTCCCTTGCCCTATCAACTTCATGACGGTATTTGTGCATGAAACCAACCAATGAAGGATACTCCTCACGAACTCTACATGCAGGTTCATACAAAGAGATCCATCTAGTCTCCACATCCTTCAGAAGTTTTTTGCCATCTATAATTCCAATTGCAAATTTTTGGAACTCGAGAAAACGCTTTGGGCTGCTTGACATATAGGCATGAAGTTCTCTTATAAGGTCTTCTAATTTAGCAACATTTTCGTGGTTGCTTACCATTTTATACGCTAAATTCATTCTGTGAGCCATACAGTGAATTGGTAGCATATATGGGGCCACTGTTGTTTGTAATCTAACACAGAGCCCTGTTCGGTGACCTTGCATGACAGATGCACCATCTGCTCCAATGCATACCAACTTCGTAGCAATTTCATAATCAGTCATTCCAGCAACATCTTTCAAATGAGAAACAACTATTTTATATAGGTTTTCGGCATTGCAGTTTTCAACCATTTTCATAACACCCAATAGATGAGGTGTCCTTATATGATTTTCTAAATTATAGATGTGGATACATACCCATGTGGTGTTGTCGACTGCTGTCACTTCATCAATTGAAAGAGAGATAAAGTTTGCTTTTTTTACATTCTCTTTCAAATCTTCCTTCTCTATCATCGAGAGGCATTTTGTCATTTCCCATCCACTACTTTCAGACCAATGAGACTGACGTACATTCAGCATTCCGTTAAATTGATACAAAACTTTGAAATCGAGTAAATCCGAAATCGCTATTCCTTTTTTAGTATTTGAAAAGAGTAGAGAATTGTATGAATTTTGCATGTAGATTTGTTTCTTTCATCTTACCAATATGCGATGTGATCGTTCCTCCCTTTTCCAACAGATGTCTATGTATTTTCTGCTCTGCCTCATATTCCACTGCGTATCTAACATGCATGCATTCTTTTTCAGTTTTCCACCTATGTGTTTTGATTTTCTGGCCATCCGCCCCCGTTACAGTTAAATATTGTTTTCCACAATGTTTTTCTTTAGTGTCCAACTTCATTTGCATTTTTTGTTGCTTTCCCAATTTCCACGTACATATTGTACATGTACATTCAGATGGGATTTCTTCAAAATTAGATGATTGTACAGGTTCAATAAATGGAAATTTAGCTACCCAATCAAACTTGTATGTCTTGCCAATGGTCCACATATTCTTGTTCGTTTTCAATGCTTTACTTTTTTGAGTAGAATTTTGAGCAATATCACAATCACCTGGTTTCCTCTTTCTTGGACCGGAGTTTGATTTTGATTTTTGTCTTCCATTTTGCTCAGTGTTTGTATCTGTGATATCTAGCTGCACTTCTGGTTGCACCCCAACAGGAACAATATCTTCAAGATCTGGCATATTATTGTAGGTTTCATTTGTTTGACTTTGATACTATGCAGAATGCATGTCCACCTCAATAATACCTTCCACACAGTCAATATTCTGATTCTTTGTGGTGGCATCTATATGATTGGTATTTACAATATCTGTATCCGCAGAGTTTCCAAAATACTTGAAGAGTGATTTCTGAGATTTCTTACTTACTTTTAGGTTATTCGTATTCTTTGAGCTGGCACCTTCCATTATTCTGAAAAGAGTCCTACGTCAGCAAAAGAACCAAGTAGCGACTCTGCCCAGTTGTCTCGAGGTCTTATCGCGCATCCCCTATCTGAGGTTTTGTCACATGTCAACTCTGCACTTGTCACGTGTCAACAACACATTTCCTGTCGCACATCCACTATCTCGAAATATCTTACACATCAACATCGCCCAAGTCACGCGTTAACACTTCCTCTGTCACACGTCAACACTTCCTCTGTCGCGCGTCAACTTCTTTGCCCAAGTCGCGCATCAACACTTCCTTTGTCACACGCCGATGCACATTTTGTTGTCGCACGTCAATAATGCCCTTGTCGCATGTCAACAATCACAGGCTAATAGTAATCTAAATCTCTAGTGCTTAAGGGTATGCGAGTTCAAATTTCACAGTATTGGTAATTTGTTAAGCTACTTGAGGTATACTACCCGGTGAATCAGCTAGGTTTTTATAGGAGATGTTTTCAAATGAAGGCGAAGCCGACCCCCCAAAAAAAATATACTATATATTTTAGGCGAACAGGACACCGACCCACTCCGAATAATTCACCTTTTCAAATTTTCCTAAAATGAAATTTTTGCCATATTACGAATATTCGCCGCTAAAATTATACCCGCTTGTAGGCTTGAGATGATCCTCCGGAGAAATTTGGTTCTTGGTCCTAAAATACCTCCCACAATCTACTCTAATACATGTAAACTATCTAATCCTAATCTAACTTTCCAATGGACCAGGGGAAGAGATGCATGAAAACAAAACCTACACTAAATTTGTGATACAATTTAAAAGGAAGGTTAGAGAATAGTAACCAATGTGTGAAAAACAAAAGCAAAATCCATACTAGAAGGGGTGATGACAATTAGCCACAGCCCAAGAATCGTATTCACAACAATATTTCATACACAAATAATGATAATGAATCCTTACAAGAGAATAAATAGACACAATATATTTGCAATGATTTTTAAAGGGAAAGAAGAATGCAAACAAACACAACAGGAAGATACATCCACAAACTTACATTTATTGCTTCATACATATGCACAATTTAATCTATTACAAGATAAGGTCCTCGATAACCATGCAAGGATTCCACTATAAAGGATTGTAGTATATTGGCTTCACAAAACAAATTTTACATAGGTTTTCTACTTAAAATTTAACTCCCCTTTACAATGAGCCCAACAGGTCCAATTTATACAATTTTGAGAGGAGAGAGAGAGAGGGAGGGAGAGAAAAGAAAATGTCGAAATTTGTCTCTCCACCACTTGCAAGATGTCATAAATGGAGTGAAATGATGGTTTGTTTCTTACAAAAAGGCTCCTCATGTTGTCCCATGTGTCATAAAGAGAGAAATAATGACGACCATGCCTCTTAATTGCACTCCCAACTACCAATTAAAATATTGTTACGATCTTGGCCACGTTTTCTACAAACTCACCATCAATTCTTTATCAATTTACGGTTTTGGACAATAAGGGAATTCATGTGTTTTTAAAAGGATCATGAGCGTGTTCTTAATGTGTCTTTTAATCCATAAACATGTTAGAAACACCATCTAATGCTGAAATATGAGTTGTATTATCAAAATCAGATTAGTCTAAGGCTGCATAATTAGCTAATGCATTAGAAGCATGAGGCTCAATGTGAAATCTGGCCAACGGTTCTGAATTGATAGTAACCTTGGTCCCATAATGTGTAGTAAAAAATAAGAAAGACCAATCGAAGAGAGATAACCTCCTATTTTTTTTGTGAAATCTCTTGATAAACATATAGCAAAGTAAGGAGGTAAATCTATGATAATATCTTGCGAATGGAAACATTTGGGCAAGTATGCAATTTTAACTCTAGATTTATGATGACACCAACTGTATTAGTTGTGGTTCCATCCAATTGTAGGACACTCTTTTCTATAGGTTCATACTGTAGACCCAATTTTTCTACAATTGCTTTTGGCATAACTATGCTACTTGCACCATTGTCCACCATACAATTATGAACAAGATGTTCTCCAATAATCAGTGATAGATAAAATGGTGGTGGCTTCTTGATGTCGTGATCATTTAAGACTTTCTGAACCATCCATTTAACCTCTTTGATGCATCTTTATTCCATTGTTCCAAGGACCATGTCAGCTTTCTGGACTTCCTTTTTTGTTGTTTTAGAAGAAATCTGCAGCTTAGCTAGTTCACGAGAAAGTAAATCTTGCTTCCTTGGAATACTTAGAGCATCCCACATTGAGATGTTAACATTATGCTTTTTCATTACATCAACAATGTTAAAAGAAACAACAATTTTAGAGACAGATTCTATTGTTTTAGCATAGGGTTTGGCGAAAAGCTTATTCTGCTTCATCTGCTCTTGATATATGAGGTATAAATAACCTTCTTGGATTAGGTTGTAGCTATTTTTGTCATTCTTTACCAGCTATAACACTTGTTTTCTTAAGAACAACAACATCGTTAACTTGTTTTGGGCTTATAGTTGTTGTTTTATCGAGTGAGGGGCTAGAATAGGACTATTCTACTATTTTTTACTCTATGCAACCTTTTCCTAAGCCCTAGTAGTAACTGCAATGAAATCATCCTCACTAAAACTGACTAGGTTCTACTCAGGTGCCTTCTGAACCTGAGTATCTTGCTGCCCACCCTCCATTTGAGGCATGAACAATGTCTCAGATTGAGGTTGTGCAACAAGACTTATGTTCAGAAAAGAATTTTGGCAACTTACAGTTGAATGAGGTTAATTACAACTTTTACACCACTCCTCCCTATCCATATTAACTGGAACTAAAGCATTAGATGAACTAGGAGCCTTTGGGTCAAACTACCTTTGCTGATAAGGTTGCCTATAATTTTGATTCTGCTGGTAAGGCTGCCTATTTTTTTGGTTTTGTTGATAAGGAGCCTGATAAGGTCTGCTAGGTAATGTAAGCCTATTCTCGATTAAAGTCTGCTTGTTCCCCATAGTCTGCAAAGCTTTAAAAACATCATCTGATGGGGCTGCAACAACGGGTTCTATAATTGTGATAGGTTGTGGGATAGGAGCTAAATCTGCCAAAAAAGGCATTGAAGGCCTTGGAGCTAATTTTTGGCTTGAATAAGGCTATTTTCAGCTCGGATGGCAATATCATAAGCTTTTGGGAGATTCTCTCCTCCCATAGACTGAATCATAGTTGAAATATCATTGTTTAATGCTCTAAGATAATAAAGAAAAGCATGATCAGCTTGAGGCTTGACACTTGCTAGAATTCTTTCCCAAGTTCTGGAAAAACGGATGTTGAAACTAGACATAAATTCATTGGGATCTCTTTTAATGGTAGACAGTTGTTCTATGAGAGATAAATGATTTGAATTATCTTGAAATTGTTTCAGCAATTTATCACCTAAATCATCCCAAGTTCTTATGCATCCAATCTCTAGATTTCTATACCATTACAAGGCTTTTCCTTTAAGAGATGCAGCTAAAAGTCTCAAGGCTACATCCTCATGAGTGATATTATGAACTGCACATAAGGTTGCAACATCTTTAATGTGCTCTGTAGGTGTAACCTGATTTTCACCAGTGAATGATGGAAAACTTTTCATGGCAGCATTAGGGATGTCATGATAAACTGGGATTACTAATGGGCTGCCATTAGTAAAGGTCACAAAATTCCTAGGTGGTTGAATAGCCATTTGAAAAATTAGGATCTGAATAGAGAAATTGATATGTGGTGAAGGAATATTAGGAGGAGGGTTATCAAAACCAGGCCTATTATAAGGTAAAGTATTACCAAATCTCCACCTTCTTGCAAAATTAAAAGGTAAAGGAATAAACTCAGAAGGAATTCCTCTTACTGATGATCTTGTAGTTACTTTAGGCATGGAACATGCTGTAATACTGGTTTGAAATCATCTTTACGGAGTATCCAAGTAGATATTTAAATATTTAAAATAAATTGTTAAAACTTGTTGTCTTGAAAGTAACCTTTATTTGTTGTAAATCTTCCATAGATTTCTTTGTGAATGTTTGTAACTTGCATGCAGATCTGATTCGTGGTCCCACCGGTGTGCAAAATGTTATCTCTCAAAATTTTACCTGTAGAGAGATGGTTACAGGTATTCTAAGCTTGCAAATCTTATCTCTCCCTTTCATAGATACAATGGAAACACCTCATGTCTGTGGGTATACCTATTTTTAGGTGAGTCTCTTAGATCAAGGACAATTCCTTATTGATGTATCCCGAACTCGATTTTCTCGGGGTTACGGGATAAAGATGACTTCAAAAATGAAATTAAAACTGAGGTGATACACAAAACTTGTATGAGGTATTTGACTGAGTACATGCACAATTGATATGGAATGAATTTATGATGCACAGTGCCAACAATTTTCTAAAGATAATTAAGGGTAAACACTTTGATGTATTGAGGGATAAAATCACAACAATACTGCTAAGTTACACATACACATTAATATCATGCAGAAATTACTGAATTTGCAACAGGGTAAGATGATTAATTAGGGAATTCAACATTCACAAGATTAATGGAAACATACACAAGACTACAAATAATTGGAAAGGCAGAAAATATTTCACATTCAAAGGGTAAAACTGGTAGAAAATTGCTTCAATACTCATGTATCTAAAAGTCCTCTTCTTGTGCTTTGCTAAAGCACACAATATATAGCAAATTGATTCACCCACCCTTCCTAAAAATAGACTAAGGCTATACTCGCCCATGCATCCTATTTTTATCCTTTATTTAATAATAAATAAGGAAAAGTAAAGCAAACTAATACAAGAGGCATTAATAGCCTTTGATTACATCACATCAAATCAGTAGTTACTTTTTTATTTTTAAGAAAAGCATGGGTGAATAATGCTAAAGATAAATCTTGCTTGATGAGCAAGTTTTCTTCTAGGTGTATGCAAATTTTTCTTCCTGTTGTTGATGTGACATCTAAAATTCTGATCCACTTGTCCCCTTGGATGCAAAAAGTTGATCTCTATGTGTTGAGTAAAGATAATCCATTATTTACAATATTTGCAAAAATAACTCACCCAAGTATACATCTTGATGGGGACCACCTTTAAGCTTAGGATTTTATGTTAACATTCCCTTTGTCCTCTAGTATGGTAATATGATCCCTTTTGCCACCTTGTGATCACATGGATAATTGCATTACGAGTCATTTTTCAAACCATCCACTAGTGGGGACTACCTTTGCAGTTGACTACTTAAGGGTATGAGGTATCTTTTGTAAATGTTAAGGTAAATATCCTTTGGTTATATTTCACCACTTACCTATCATTAGCATATACTTATGATACTTGACAATGTTTTGGGTTCCATTGTATATGTTTGGTCTTGGCCCCTTTTGGGATCATCATTGTATTGTAATTATTGTTGGCCACCTTTGATTATTTGGGACATAGACTATGGTATAAGCCATAATCATATTTTGATGATTTAGACCCCTTTGCATATTTGACCACACATATATCATAGACCTTAAAAGGGTCAAAGCAATGATTTAAAAATAATTGGGGCTGGCCCCTTTCATGATGGTCTGACCCTTCAATCGATTGTTAGTGGCATTTTGAACCTGACCCTGGTTAGGGTTTTGCGATGCTTGCCATGTTGGTACTTGTTCTAATTGCGGTTGTATGGTGGTTTACAATGTAAAGCTGTTGATTACAGTACTTACTTTGTTTCTACCGTTGATGCTTTCATCCATGAATAGGGTTCCGACCCTATAATTAAGATGGAATCGGTATCATAACCCTGATGGTTTGCATTGATTTTGAATTTATATTCGATCGCTGGTTTTGGTATTGTGTTTTATGTCCACTATTGATCACTAAATCTAGGTCGCATCGAACTCTGTCCAAATTTTTGAATGTTGATTTTATGTCCTTGATGATCTCGCATCGTCGATGCCACTAGATATGGTTTCCAATAGGTGAACTATAGTTAACACTTGGCATCATTGGATTATGTATCTATAATTCTTAACCATCGATCTCTAACTCTGGTTGAGTTAGATCTGCATGAGGTTGGGTTGGGTGAATTAAATCAACATGAACCCTATTCATTTTTACTTTTCATTTTTCAATTCTAGGTCAAAGCCCTGGAAAATTTGTTTTAGGCCACCATTTTTGAAGCTTTTGAGCTTGTTTATGAGATTATAGCTACTTTTACCATTACTGGGCTCAAAAATTTGTTATTTTTGTGGCCTTTCTGACTTCGATGGAGTTCTATGCCTGAAATCTGGTGTTCATGCTTGGAAAACATGGATTTCATTATTGATCTTGAGCTTTTAGTTCAGATTCATTTTCTCATATAGGTATGGATTTCTCTGTTTCGAGCTTTCAGTTATTGTACAGATGGGGTTTTCTGAACTCATTGTGCATTTTGATCTTGATATTTAGCTCGATAATGAGCATGCATGGATAAGGTCGTCGTTGTGGAGGAAATTTGGTCTCTCCCTACATAAGGCCATCAAAATGAAATATTTGTGGCTTCCTCCAAGGATCTGCTGTTTTGTGAATATTGGTGAGTAACTGCAAAAGCCCGAGCCTATTGTTTATTTATGCTTCTTTTCATGGAATATGTCTTGAGCCTATGACAATTTGAATCTTTGGTTTTGTTGTCTGTGGAGGTTCTTATTTCCCACATGATCGTTTGCTATGTTTTGGGTTTTTGTAGTTGTGTGTGTATCCATTACGAATATAGATAGATATGAGTCCTTATGATTTCCATCTAGGTTACTCAGAAAATCTCATTAATACTTGAATCTTCTCTTATTTTGATTGAATGATTTTTTTTAACAATCAAAAAAATATAATATCATCAGAAGATTTTGACTTGGGTATTCTTATCTCACTTCGATATCCCTGGATCTGAAATTTTCCTTGATGGTTTATTTATATATCTTTGCGGGCCTGATTTTTGTTCACTTGAATATGGATGCCATTTATTGGGATCATTCAAGCTTGAATTTTATTGCTCGTAGTGTTTTCATGATTCCATAATATTGTGGAAAAGCTTTCGGGTTGGTGTTATCTCTACAATTATTCTTCTTTGTGCATTCAGCTTCAAGCTTGCTCTTGGGCATCGAGTCTGTCCTTATAAACTTCTAATTTGAAGCTTTATTTTGATGGGTATTCTGTAAAAGTATTTTACTGAATCTTTTAATAATTTGTAATATTTCAGGAACAAAATGAAGCTTGAGGCTTTTCATCCCATTTAGTTATGATAATCGATACTCTTTAGGGTAGTTTGTAACTTATGTGAAATTTTTTTGATATCATATTCCATTTACTTGTGTAATGAAACTGGAAAAATTTGCTCGAGTTAAATTCTTGAAGACCTGTAGCCTGAAATGATCAATTAGATAATTGTATCTTGACCAGAATGGCTAACTATAAATCATGAAGCTTTTTGATATGATCCCTTGAAATTGTTGAAACTACATGACAACCCATCACTGTCTTAACATTGTAACCTTACACTTTTGAATCTTATTTCGATGCATGGTTTCAAAAAATCCTTACTTTATTGTATTTGTTCCTTTCCAATGAAAACTTGAATGCTGCTACTTTTGAATTTCTTGTACACTAGGAATGGAGTTAAAGACTGTATTTGTTAGATTTGTTATATATATTTGGCTTTTGAATTCACTGATTCAACTTTGAATGGAAATTGTAACCTGCACTTAATCTTCTCATTTATTTTCCTCCATAATGTTGAGATACCCTATGATCATTTGATATGAACCCTTGATACTATTGCTTAAGTGTTTTTTTATTCTGTAACTTGTAATGTAAATACAAAATGAACACATATGGATGATCCTATAGCTAAAAACTGAAAACTTGTACTTTGTTTTCTTGAAAGCAGATTTCCTTCTACCTATACTGAGAGAAATTTGAATGTTGCATTATGTTGATGCTATAACATGAAGTAAATTGTACTGCTTGAATCTATATATTTTACCATACAATGCATTTTATCTCTTTTGTATTAATATTTGATTTATCGAGCATTTACTAGCTTGAAAAAGCATGACGGAAAGATGAAAAATGTCCATTTTACATGGCGAAGCCCTGTCAAATTTTTCTCAGATTTCTTCCTTTTTGCATTAGCTATAATCTTCTCTTTCCAGTTAACTTCAGCCTTTAAATCCTGACCCTTCTTCTTCATTTCTAATCTGGGACATGACTTTATAATGCAAGTCTCTCCCCTATTCTGTAATGCAACTTCTTCTATTTCTAAAATAGTTGTTGAACTTTGAGTTGCATTCTTCCTTCATACCAAGTATGTACTTGTCACTTATCTACTTCATGTACCATAGGATAGAAGTCATTGAACTCTACAATCTTTATCTATAGTGAGGATTGTAAGACATGATTTATTTCTTCTTGGTCTGTAACCTTACCTGCACACTTGAGAAAATAGTTAGAAAATATTTAGGCTTTTGGCCTCTCTTATGTCCATGGTTTTTATTTTCTTCTCTCTCCTTCTTTCTGAGTGAGTAAATCATATATGTTGTTTGATCTTCAAGTAATATATGTCTCATGTTATTAAGAGATCCATGTGCACAAATTAGGATAGTATAGGAATATGGATTAACCCTGAGCTCTTAACTGATAGTTTCTCATTTCTGTTTTCAGGTACGGTGCTTTCAGCAATGAAGATGAAGAGGGAACAAAGATGAAGATGAGGATGCATCAACTAAAGGATAAATCCCAAGGTAATGATGGGTTCACTCACACTACTTTATTTTCTATTTCATGCATGTCTACCTATTATTTCAGTAGTTGTACTTTACTTTCAGTTACATCCCACAACTTGTGTGGGAACATTTGAAATTCCTTATGAATAAAACATTGAATTGTGAAATTGAGTTGTGTATTTATTTCTACATTTCTACTTTCTTATATTGATGAACTAAACAACCCAATAATATAATTGAATGTCTTAATCATGAAGGAAAGAACATTAAAGAATACTGTTACATCCAGTAATGAACTCTGATTTCTATAATCTGCTAGTCATGATTGCTGCTCCAAAACCTAACACTTCATCTATTCTGCAATTTGGTGTCTTCATCAAGGAAACACAGTTGTCCTTTGGGGATTTGTGTTCTTTTGTTGAAGATAGCATGAAATTGTAGGCTATGTGATTTGTTATGTTTTGCAACAACACACATAGTTGCATATTTCATGTAATCATTAATTAATTCAACAATAACAATATTTTCTACAAGAACATCCCCTAGCTTAGGTATATTTCACCATTGTTATCCATTGTAACGAAGTTTTGAGTTGGCTATTTTTGTACAAGTGTAAAAATTGTCAACACAACCCTCAAACCCAATTTGCATTAAAATAAGTTGTTGACTTCATTATTTTAGAATTTTACAACTTTTGCTAACTCCTTGGATTTTTTTTGGATAGGGAAGTTAGAGAAAAGCCAAGGGACCCCTTAAAACCGACTTTTGGCCTCAAATCATTTCTATTTTCTCCAAAGCTTCAAGTTATCAAATTTACCCTTGGGCTAAATTTTGGATAATAGTTATTTTTATCCATGTGAATTACACATGTGATGGATTGAATAGGTGTGTCAAGTCTCCCCGAAGTTTTCCAAGTGGTTTCAGTGCTTAGAAGTTACATTTGAGGTGTTTGGTCATGTTGTGCTCAAGACTAGTTCTTGAGGGTTTGAAGCGAGTTTGAGTAGTTCTAGAGATTGACTTGTTTGGAGGACTTGAGCTATTTTTTGGTGAATGAGATCAGTTGTTCCAAAAATTATACATAATTATATTTCCATTAATGTATGGTTTGTGTCTTGCTGAACTTATTCGGTATGTGAACCATCTCATTTTTGGTAACCTATTTCTAGACATGATCAATATGCTTAAGTGGGGTAGGAGAATTAAATGTCTTGGAGTGTCGTTCCTTTTTGGTGGTGTCTTATGGACATGGAGAGTGATTTAGATTCATGGTAAATCCATTCATGTGGCCAATCCATACCGACATGTGATTTTTCCATGTGAAGTTTTTTACTCTTGTGGAACTGGTTTTGGTGCTTGAAGACCTAAATCGAGTTGATTGCTTTTGGCATGTTCCATGGTGGAGATAGCTGATGTAGAGTTTATTGTGCTTGGTGATGATGTTTTGAATATGTGAATGAAATATATGGAGTATTTGAATTCATGGTGTAGGTTCTATGATCCCTTGAAGGTCCTTGTACATTTTGGGCCTATGTGAGATCTTTGTGCTAGTCCTTGATGGTGTGACCGTTTTTGACATTCTTGGGTATCCTACAATGGTGCAATCAAACTTAGGCGGACTTATCCTTTTTATATCCTTAGTGAGTTCATTTGCCTGACCTAGAATTTTTGTTTTCCCATTTGATCGTATGTTCACATTGTTATTATCAACACCCAAATTGGCGTTGTCCTCGGGAGGTGGTTGATTATTATTACCTCGAAAGCATCTTCTTACTCCTCATTGCCCATTAATTATTGTTCAAGTACAACCAAATGATCTCGTGTCCAACAGGCAGCAAGAATCTCATTGAGTTTTTGGGTAGTTGTTGCTCCTTCACCAAGTGGAGGATTATTGGCAATGTTTCCTCTTGTTCTAACCATTTTATGTTAACAAGAAAATTTAAGTTTTATCATATTATGGACACAATAGGTCCAAGAGTTGCAACCTTCAGCTCTGATACCAAGATGTAACATTACCATTTTAAGACTTTAGAAACAAGGGAAAAATATTAGACAACGTTCTCTATTCTAAATAAAACATTATTTAGAACACACATTCCATGCCAATCAATCTCATAACAGATAACCATATGCAGCTATAAATGAATCAGTAAACTACTGATTTTTCATTTCATGACTTAGTTTCTAACCGATCTCTCATGTTTGTATTTAAGTATGGAATACTTTATGTATACTACGTATACTTGGTTTACTTACCCTATTCACGGTAGACTTGAGTGATCTATTTAAAGAACCTTTCTAAATATTTGTTACCAATATTCATCTCGACATCACATTTCTTTAAATTGGGTTTCATAGGACAACATAACCGGTGAGCTTGCGATACTTGAGACAAAGATTTCCAACATACTATTCATGTTCCTATTCCTAGACGTCATACTCATCAAATCAAAATACTTTTGTCACCTCACTCTTCGTTATCTAGAATGGTCTTTACTAACTTTTGTTAGTCCACTTGCCCAAGGTTTGACCCTAACCTGTGTCAGCGACATAATTTGTTATAGGAAGATGATCACGATGACCTAGGGTATATGGGTACACTCAACCAACCTAAGTCATCGAATGTGCCTAGATACCCCGAGTCATAGGAAGCTACTTCCTATTTCAAAGCATGCTACTAGCTTGACCTAGAGAGAATCTAAGTTCAATTCCGTATGTGTGTAGATCTAGATGAAAAAATGTTGAAGGGTGCTCCCACATGTCAATTGCAACATTGTATCCTCGAGAAGACCTTAGTCTTCTCGGTTACAGATTCTGCAGGTTGTCGTGTGCCAACATCCGTCAAAAATGCTTCATCATAAAGTACATACCCCTAGGATATCATTAACACTAATTAATTTAGGATTAAGATTCAGATTACAGCAACCTTGCAAAAACCTAATTCCATCACTCCTTAAGTTCTTCATCCATATTTGATTGAATTAATATAAAAGAACTTCATTAACTCCTAATTGTTTTTTTATTCATTAACTATGGCATAACATGTAGTTATCCAAAAATAGGATAGAAACCATCATAAGGTTAATCTAAAGTAACTTATCCGTTCAAAGAAGGTGTAGCAACCACATATGTTCAACCAAAGTAGACTTCATAGAAAATTAAGTCTAAACGATTAACGATCAAAAACACCCTTCTTTCATTTTACATTCTTTTGAGAGAGGAATGTTAGGTAATAAGTGATAAAATATGCGGAATAATCCCTGAGTAATCACAATAGTAGAAATTAATATGTAGAAAATATTACAAATCTCAAATAAAAGTGCAGAATAAATAACACAACATAGAGAGACAAGATTTAATGTGGTTCACCCAATTTGGGCTACGTCCACCAAGAATCACTTGCTCAGATTTTATTACAAGCCTCCACTCTCTCAATACAATACCCAGATCCATTTGGAGCTATGCTCAACAAACTCTACAAAATTCACACCCAAATTCAAAGCACATCTACAATACATTTGCTTGTCTATCTATCATATGCATAAGACCATATAAATAGACAATTTCTTAAGCAATTTGATACAAAACCATGGGTATCAAAACCATGGGCAAAAACCGTGGGTATCAAAACAATGGGTACCAAAAAACCATGGGCCCAAAAATAGCCCATAACAGTTACCCATTACCCATGGGTTAATAAACCACCCGTAAAAATACCCGAGTGTAACACATAGAAGGTGTACCACACTCTAACATGAAAATAGCCTCGACAAACATAAAAATCTCCCACTTGGAGACTAATTTCTACTGAGAAAGCTTCTCAACCCTTCACTGTCATCCATGACGGCCAACTAAAGCTGAACATAGCTTTAGTTTATCCCTTATGACCACCTTGGTCATCATGTCTGCAGGATTCTGACTAGTATGAATCTTCTCCAACTTCAACTTATCTTCTTCCAAAGTTATCCTAATGAAGTGATATCTCAACTGTATATGCTTCATCCTAGAGTGGAAAGTAGAGTTCTTAGCTAGGTGTATAGCACTCTGACTATCACTATGCAGCTTACATTCCTTCTTCTTATGCCCCAACTCCTTAAGAAATTGTTGTAACCAAATCATCTCTTTGCTTGCCTCTATGGCAGCAACATACTCAGCCTTCATGGTTGATAAAGCCACCAGCTTCTGTAGTCATGAAATCTAGCTCACTGCTGTCCCACCTATAGTGTAAATATAACCTATCATGCTCCTCCTACTGTCAACATCTCCAGCCATGTATGAATCTACATAACTATGTAAAGTGGTGTCTTATCCATCAGTAGCACAAAATTTTCCCCATGGTCCCTCTCAAATATTGAAGGATCCACTTTACTGCTTGTCAATTCTCTTTACCTGGATCACTCATAAATCTACTCACAACTCCCACTACATGGGCAATATCAAGCCTAGTGCACACCATAGCATACATCAAACTGCCAACCACCGATGAGTAAGGTACCTTGGACATCGGTTTCTTTCTGCTCTATCTTAGGACACTTGCTCCTTTGATAACTTAAAATGTCCTACCAAAGGAGTCCCAACCAATTTAGCATCCTGCATGTTAAACATATCCAATACCTTCTTAATGTACTCTTCCCGAGATAAAGTCACTTTCCTTCCTATCCCGAGATATCCTCATACCAAGGATTTGTTTGGCTGCACCCAAATCTTTTATAGCAAAGGATTCACTTAGTCGCTTCTTGAGTAATTTTATTTTCGCATGTTTTTACCTGCAACCAACATGTCATCAACATACAAACATAGGATAATATAACTTCCATCCTCAAATTTCTTTGTATACACGTAATGGTCAGAATGACATCTAATATAACCTTGCTCCATCATGAAGCTATCAAAATTCATATACCATTGATGTGAAGCTTGTTTTGTGCCATACAAGCTCTTCTTCGATTTGCACACTATCTCCTCTTTACCTTTGACTTCATATCCTTCTGGCTGCTGCATATATAGCTCCTCCTCTAAATCACCATGGAGAAATGCAGTCTTTACTTCTAACTACTATAAGTGCAAGTCTTCTACTGCCACTATTCCAAGAACAGTTCTAATAGAAGTCATTTTTACTACAGGAGAAAATATCTCATCAAAATATATACCTTGTTTCTATGCAAACCCCTTTTACCACCAACCTTGGTCCTTATATCTTTTCTTTCCTCCTTCCTTATCTTCAACTCTATACACCCACTTGTTCGCAATCCTCTTTTTCCTTCCGGTAGCTTCACCAAATCCCAAGTCTGGTTCTCCATAAGAGACTTATGCTCCTCATCCATGGCTTGCTCCCACTTCTTACGGCATCTACTGCATTGATTCATCAAATATCTATAGCTCTCCGCTATCGGTGAGTAATAAATAATAAAGAGAAGGAGACAAATGTTGTGTTCTTTTCTTACCCTAGAAGACCTCCTCATTGTAGTAGTTTGGGGTTCTGTTGAGTAGGTTCCGAATCGATTCATGGGTCACTATCCCATCCGGAAGATCCTCTACCACCGCATATTCTTTCTTCGATTCTTCCATATTTTCCTCTAGCTGTTGCTTATAAATGACTTTCTCATTAGAGACCACATCCCTAGACCGAATGATTTTCCTATCCTTAATACTCCAACATTTAAATCCAAAGTCATTACCACCATATCCAATAAAAGTGCATTTTTCTAATTTAGCCTCTAGCTTGGTCCTATCATCCTTGTCAATATGAATAAACACCTCATATCTAAAGACTCTAATAAATGAGTAATCAACTTTCTTACCATACCAAGCCTCCTCAAGTATGCCTCCATACAAGGAACTTGAGGGTCCTCTCTGTTTATTAAGTACTGCATTGTACTCAGCTTCACCGCTTCCGCAAAAATAAAGAGGCGATCCTGCATGTATTCTCATGCTCCTAGCATGTTCCATTATTGTTCTTCATCCTTTTGACACCCCATTCGCTACGGGATTCCCTGGAACTATATTTTTCCTACTGATTCCATTCTTAGAAAAATAATCATCAAATTCATTGCTGCAATACTCCCCTCCATTATCTAACCTAAGACATTTTAACTTAAGACCTGTTTCATTCTCTACCAAAGCTTTCCATTTAACAAAAGTATCAAATACATCATATTTGTTTCTAATACAATAAACCCAAACTTTCCTTGTTGCATCATCAATAAAAGTAACATAATAACTTGAACCCCAAGAGATGATACCTGAGTTGGCCCCCACACATCGAATGTACCAACTCTAACTTAATATCTTTTTCGTAGGTCAAACCTTGAGAAACCTTACTCGCTTATGTTTCCCATATATGCAGGTTCTCATGAGATATCAAAACTTGTTTTTGTATATCCAAGATAATTCTTCTTTATGATGTCCATGCCCTTACGGCTCATATAACCAAGCCTATAGTGCCATAATGTTGTATCTCGCATCTCAAGCCACAAGATTACAATCATTAGTACTATATGTGGATAAATACAAGGTTCCAACCTTCTTATCTCTTGCCACCACAAGAGCACCCTTAGTAACCTTCCAAGAGTCAGCTATAAATATCACAGTATAACCATCACTTCCTAATTGCCCCACCGATATCAAATTTCTCCTTAATGTAGGCACATGTATGACATCCTTCAATAGCCATGTATTCCCATTCTACATCTTAACCTAAACAAAACCTTTTCCAACTATACTGCAAGGATCATCATCACCAAGAAAAACATGCCAAAAATCCCCTTGAACATAATCAACAAAATAATGCCTATGTGGAGTAGCATGAAAAGAAGCCCCTGAATCTAAAACCCAAGATTCAGTAATATTATGCAAAGAAAGAATCAAAGCATCTTGGCATACATTACCCGATGCCACATTTGCCTCCTTGTTTTCTTCCTATTGTTTCTTCTTGTCCTGAAGCTCCCAACAGTCCTTCTTTGTATGCCCAAACTTTCCACAGTTCCAACATACAATCCCCTGCTTCTTGGATTTTGACTTGCCGATATTTTGATTTTCCACGGTTTCCTCTATTCTTCTGTCTCCCTCTAGTTTCAACTATCAAAGCATTCCCTGAAGTAGAAGATTCCCTAGAGCTTTTGATTCACATTTCCTCTCTTAGAATCACCCCTACAACATCCTCAAACTTCAACTTTGAGTTAGTTGGAACCGAGTTGCTTACCGCTATTACCAGGGTATTCCAACTTTCAGGTAAAGAGCAGAAAATTAATAAAGCCCTAACTTCTTCATCAAATTCTATCAGAATCGAAGCTAGCATATTCACAATCTGTATTGAAATCATTTAAATGATTGTCTATTGAATTGTTCTCGGACATCTTCATATTAAACAACTTTTTCTTTAAAAATATCTTGTTTGAGGTAGAGGGTTTTTCATACAACTTCCCTAATGCATCCATTAGATCTTTTGTAGTCTTTTCCTTTGAAACATTAAATAATATCAAGATGCAAGACATAGTCAGATCGTTCAAGTGCATTCTCCCGATTCAAAAATCCCATTCCGCATCTTTCATACTCGAGAGTTTGTTCACCTTCTCAGATAGCGGAGTATAAAGATCCTTCTGATAAAGGTAATCTTCCATTTACATCTTCCAAAGACTGAAATTTTGCCCGTTGAATTTATCAACCCTAGATCTTCCATCATCTACCATAGCTCCCACTCAAGATAAAAATTTCCCTATGATTCAACACTTCACCAAATCAAAACCAGGCTTTGATACCAATTTTTAGGTAATAAGTGATAAAACATGTGGAATAATCCCTTACAGAATCGCAATAGTAGAAATTAATATGCGAGAAAATATTACAGATCTGAAATAAAAGTGTATAATAAATAACACAATACAGAGAGACAAGATTTAACATGGTTTACCCAATTTAGGCTACGTCCACCAAGAATCACTTGCTCAGATTTTATTACAAGCCTCCACTCTCTCAATACAATACCCAGATCTATTTGGAGCTATGCTCAACAAACTCTACAGAATTCATACCCAAATTCAAAGCATATATGAAATTTTTTTTCTTGTCTATCTATCATATGCATAAGACCATATAAATAGACAATTGCTTAAGCAATTTGATACAAAACCATGGGTATCAAAACCATGGGAAAAAACCGTGGGTATCAAAACAATGGGTACCGAAAAACCATGGGCCCAAAAATAGCCCATAACGGTTACCCATTACCCATGGGTTAATAAACCACTCATGAAAATTTGCTTTGGGGGCTTTGCCTGAATCCCCCTGACCCGCTCACCGGCGAGTGGGACTGCTGTAAAAATACCCGAGTGTAACACATAGAAGGTGTACCACACTCTAACATGAAAATAGGCTCCATAAACATATCAAGGAAGATTCTTCCTCTACATGATTAAGTGATAGAGTTTTTCATGCCATTTTTATCTTTCACAATTTCTATAGTTTAATTTTATGTCTATTACACATTCCATAATTATACTATAATTGTTTCGATAGTTAACGACATTGTCTAATGCAACTTAGCAAGTTGTATCTTAGTAATGAAGATTGAACTATTTCCTAATTCCAACTTAATAAATGATAACAAAGATAGGTATACAAACAGATATGAAGAATATCAACAAGATAGTATTCCAATTTCCTCAATAAAAGTACAAGAGAAATACACAACCATTTGAAGTAGATCTCCAAACTTTTCAATTCATCATGATAAAAATACACAGTTTACAAATCTATGCATTTCAGACATACTTCATGCCAATCAACATTAAGATCATAACAAAATACAACTTTTCCTTTTTCAATACAACTCAAGAATGAATTTGAATTCACTACATAAGAGCCAGACTTTAAATCAACCAACACATCATAAAATTTATTGCCTTCTTTTATCATTTACTTAAATCCATTTGCAAAAATTGCTAAGCATAGGTTAGTTCATCAATCGAGCATGACAAGCACTAAACATTAAAACGAAGTGCATTAAACTAATTGTTCCATTAAAACAACTCTTCTTTAATGAAACAATTATTGTAATCATATAAATAAGCATAAGTAATAACAACCCTAAAAGATGTACAAATAATAAATCAGAATTCACTTTTAAGAAAAGATCATAATATAATCAGCAACTACTGCATTATATCAGATAAGTATTGTCCCAAACAATTACTTATTTATATCAAACAAAAGCTCTTGACATTTAATTATTTCAAAATTCTTTTGAATTTGAAATACATAATTAACTTTACTTCATAAACAAAAATATTTACTTTCATAATCAAAGACCTTCTTGTCATTTTTACCAAGTTTCAAGAAATCATGTACAAACAAGTTCATTTCAGCATAGTACATATTTAGGATGAATCATCCAACAACTTAAATAAATAAGAGAATCATAATTCAGATGTGGCATCCTAATTCTAGGTTAAATAATATAACCTAGGTTCTTATATTAGGCTTCTTATCAATACTGGAAAAGTATTTACCAACATCAATGTTTCATTTCAAATAACTGAAACAATGTACAAATCTCCTTAATCATAATTTAAGTAGAGAAGTAAATAGTAATAATTACTAATCAATTACATAATAAAAGTTGTTCAACTGATTCATCTAAACCTATAACAAGTTTTTATATAAAGGAAGGAGAACGAACTGAATGGTAGATAGTTTACAATTTACTTTTTTCATTTGGTTAAACCGAATTCTCATATGCATCTTCAGAAAAGAAGAGTCAACATCCTATAACTTAAATAAATAATAAGAAGAATCAATACAGACTATCCACAACTCACCATTCTTCTAAGAGATAGAAATCAGAGTTCAGAAAGTACATAATTGATTACCTACATAACTGTATCAGTCAAGGAAACCAATAAAAAGATTCATCATTTAAGAGACAACAACCATTAACAAGAATCTCAATCCAATACGAGAAGGGAGAGAAACAAAATAGTCATCAACTCACTTGTAACCCTTATGAATTATTCAACATTATTGGAGATATCAGTCAGTGATCTGAAACCATACGTTCCATAAAACAAAGTAAGACTTACAAAAGGATTATTTCTTACTCGTATCCATCAAGGAAGGATCATATTTACTATTGAGTGCACAGAGAGGAGTCCATCAGAAAAACAATTTCCTAATGATGCATGACTCAACCATTCAAAAATAGTTAGACAAGAAATGATTACGTTTTCCTTTCTACAGGATGATCAGTTGTACACTACCCTGAATTGACAAGATAATTGATTCCATACAAAATAGCCGAGATCAAGAAAGATCAAATGGGAATGGTTTGGTTTTCCCCGTACCAAAAATGACAGTCCCAAAAGTTTCTTAAACATTCAACTATTCCATGAACTCTCCATAGTCAACTAGCAACAAGTTAAGTTTAAACAACCACAAAGAAGTTTCAGTTCTGGAGAGTGAGTTCTCATTACCTCATCCAAGATCAAAAAGGTAGAGAGCCAAACTCAAGAAGTTGAACAGGCCTAGGAAGGTAAACACCCTAACAACTTGAGAGAGAGAGAGTCAATCTATAGAGTAGTTCAAGCAAACAGAACTTCAACCATTGAACAAAACTTAACTTCCCAAAATTTAAAGGAAACTTCAATAGAAAGGATCCGAACCGAGAACTTATTCACCACTATTTTAACAATTGAATTCCAAATCCATTTTTAAAACCTGAAAACCATTCAAAAGTTTTGATAGAGAATACAAAAACCCAACACGAAGTTTAAATTCAAACATTGTTTCTATATTCCTCACAAATTCAAACTGTAGTAGTGATTCCAACTACAATAACTTACATAGCTCCATCAAAAACATAAAGTTTGAGGTAGATAATTTAGTCAGGCAGAAACGATAATTATTCCTTCCATATTTAGCATAAGTTGGAGTACGGAACACAACACTTCCAAATACTTCAAATAACCATTAACGATCTCTTTCAAATGAGTTCGAGTTCATATTGAAGAACAAAGTATACAATACAGTCTCAAAACAGAAGTACTATATCTTCACAAAATAAGATACTATTTTTAAACGGATATTCACCGATATTTCAAAACAATCAAAGACATTCAGTTTAAATAATGCAGGTTACCCAAAACAGAGGGAAACAAGATATCCTTAACACATTTTCATGCAAGTTTGAGTTCTTGGAATACGTTAAATATATATCCATATAGAGAAAGATAAATAATACAACTTTTCAAACTCAAAGATGCATCAAAGAGAAGTATCCCTTTTATTTTCCAATTTCTAAAGAGACTTCTAGTTTGAAACTCAAACCAAAAACCATTTACTCAAGCTCTTTTTCAAGCAGACAGTCTAGAATGCATGTTTTAATCAAAACACTAAAGTCTCGAAAGTTCTATATGCATTTCACCATTAAACTTACTCAGAGAGAAAACATCCAAAACCAACATTATCATGCAAAGGTTTCCATAACCAAAAGAACAGAGATTATTTCCATATGAAGCAAGTAACCAAACAAAAACAAAAACCCTTTTATCTCCTAAGAGCAGAGTTATTTTAATGAAACATTTAGAGAAAAGCAAGAAATCTTAATGGGTAGAGCCTATCATGCCTGATAGTGCTTCTTTCGATTTAAAGAAGACTTCTAGCTGAGATTTCAACACTTCTTCTTCTCCAAGCAAGATCAAAAACTAAAAATATCTTTCCCCAATGCCTCATATACTTCCCTTGAATCGAAAATAGACCAAGGAAATCAAAAATAGCCATAAAGTGAAAATCAAACTGCTGGTTTGAAGAACCAGATAGCTCCATGCAGAGTAAAAATCACAAAGCATGCAAAATGAAACAATCCCCAACGAATCGACTACATGGTTTCCAAGATGGTTTTCTCGCAAAACCGAGACTCATTAATGCCATTTACGCTCAAATTCCCACCTATCTCTCCTTGCCACCACCATCCAAAATTGGTGAAGCCTATTTGAACTTCTGCATGCATCACTAAACCTTAGTGATGAATCCACACCATCTTCCTCCAAATTCCATGCCCTTGTCTAATGGGCAAAGTTACACTACCCCATTAATTTCCAAAAATCAAATCACATTAATAGCTCAGGAACCGTCACTAGCTTCCCACTTGCCTTACGACCCTTAGGTCCCCTTTCCATATTTCAATAGTTTAGGATAGATACCATTAGCTTAGGATAAGACCTTAGGCTAGTTTTAAAGTATTAGCCTTAAGTTAAAAACATGGCAATAGGTAAATCACCATATTAGGTTAGATCATAATTCATAAGCAAATAGTATTAGGTATTAGGTTAGAAATAACCTAGCATCACCTTAGGTTATTTCCCCCTTATTCCAACTTAGTACAAATAACTTAGGTTAGGATGTCATCCCAACAAAATAGACATAGGTAGTAGATAGGTATAATTACCTTAGTTTAGAATCCTGCTAGGATAGATCTCATAGGTCTAGGACTTAGTTTTTATTTTATTTTATTTTTTTTGACAATAGTCCTGACGTAGGCCTCTTTTCACTTAACACCCTTATGCGTCCTGCAGAGATCAATCAAGAAGACCCAAGCACAAAACATACAACAGAATGCAGGCATGATCTTACAAGATAATAAAGAAGTTGTAAACATACAAGAGTTCAATCCGTTATGTCTCACAACCTCTGAATGTTAGTTTACCATTCAGACCAGGTAAGGAGATTTAAAACATACCTTGGATCAATGGAATTGATCCAAGGATGAGTCAGTTAATAGAGATAAGTTTGCAACCATCATTACCAGATGTGAAAATGGATTCTTTGCAAACAACAACATTTCAGTCTAATGAATCCAAGAGCAGAAATGATTTAACCATGGCAAGCATGATCTTCAACAATCAAAGGAACACACCTCATCAAGAAAATCACATGTCAATGCTTGTAATGTAAAAGAGGAATATAACAGTTTGTCAAAGGTGTTACATACTTCCCTCCTAAAAGGAATCATCATCCTAATGATTATCTTATTTTAATAATTTACATCAAGGGCAATCAATTTATTCACTTTCTTTTCATATGTTATTAACATATCATAATTTTAAAGCTCAAAAATCAGCATTTACATAGCTATTTACTTAAAATAAATAAATATCTCACAAAAAGCTGAGACTTGTTGTCATATAAAGATAAAATCATAAATATTTATTAGTCATCGAATTAATTTTGTTCAAATAAAAATGGAAAATTAGCTTTCATATCTTCAGATTTTCCCAAGTTGCACTTTCCTCATTAAACTGATCCCACTGGACCTTACATTTGTAATGCCCACTTCCCTTCGACACTAAATGAACCATGAGTATCCTTTCCAAATTTTTATAATCATAAACATGACTATTGTGTTATAGTTAGCATGTAAATAAAAAGGTGCGAACACCAAGCCTTCTATTGTGTTTTGGTTATTATTATTATCTTGACTCTATGTCGTATTGTGGACCTTGATGGGAATTTAAGGATATGATGATGATGATCTAGAATAGTTGCCTTGTTATTGACTGATTGTTATGTCATTACTATTGTTGTATTGTTTTGGCTCTGGTCACTCTTTATTGGATCCCTAGACCTTGATATCATAATAAAAATTAGACATTTCTAGATGGACATTGATACACTCGTTTTACTTATTGGATAGATAGTACATACATGTTAGACTTGCGACATGATGTGACTATGCAAGTAAATTTATATGCTTGATTCCTATATCAGTATTCGATGTTCTAACTGTTACTACTGTATGGATGTATTGGACATGAATTACGGATATTTCTAGATGATTTTTGATGTTGTGATCTTAGTGCAAATTGATGGATTGTTATAATCGAAATGTTAGAAAATTAAACAATTGGTGAATTACTTGATTCTAACATTGGTTTAATTATGATATTCAATGATGTAAATTATTATGTATACATGCATGTGTTTTATTATTTTGACGTCATTAATATGGCCATGAGGCTAGAAAGGTATTGTTGGATTTTATAGGAAATTATAGCACAACAAACTACAAGGGATAGGAAGGAATGTGGGGTATTGACAACAAGTCACCATGGCAACTCGTGTATTCGTATGTTGTGTATTGTTGTTGATTTTTTTGAGGTCCCCATTGGGGGTGACCTCAATAGTGACCTTGGGTAAGTTTTTGATTTTGTCTTGTTGACTTTATTTTATTTGTGAGTTTTGTATTTTTTTTAGTAAGTGGAGTCACTTTATTATTATTGTTTAACACCCCTCTTAAGTAAATTAAAATTGTTTAACTAGTGTTAATTAGGATGTGACAAAGGGGGAAATAAATGTGATTTGGTATCTTTTATGTGTATTGGAAGAGAATGAATTAAATTTTTTTGAAGTAGTGTGTACTCAATCTCTCATGTGAAATTCGGATTTTGACTTTCTAGGCCATTTTGGTGACTTGTGGGACAAGTTAAGCTTGTCCCACACCTCTTAAAGTGACCCACCCACTAGGCCTATGATGTGAGAGACTTATTTTAGGTCCTATTTTGTGTTTTTATGGAGGAAAAAAAAACAATTATGTGCACTTTTTTTACATGGGTATTTAATTTTGTCCTTTAGGGGTGTGGGTTGGGTTGAGTGTGTAAGAGGGTGGTCTTTTCCCCAACCACCAATTTATTATGCTTTGGGGTTTGGGTTTGACCTTGGTGATGTGGGTTGGAGGAGAGATGATGTGGCATCCTACATGGAGCCACATCACCCCTCTCTCCCTCTTTTCTATTTATTTCATTTTGTGTGAGGATTTGGGGGTTACTTACTAATTTTTTTTTGGGAATGCTTGTAATTTTGGAGAGCTTGCTTGAGAATGGTGAATGGAACTTGGAGTGGATGGTGTTTACTTAGGATGTTGGAAGGCTTGGAGCTTGTTGTGTATTGGTAATCTTCAGTTGTAAGGTAGATCTTCACCCTTGATTTTACCTTACCATTTTGGTTGTGCTCATATGTATAATTGATGATTGTTATATTTCTTATGTTTGTGGGAAATAGATTTGATCCTTAGGTTGTGGGAGAAATGGAAATGGGGGTAAAACTTGAGGGAGGCATAAGAGAAATTTTATTGGGTATCTTAGGAGGGAGTTGGGTTGGGATGTCCACCTAGTTGATAAATATGTTTTGTATTTATCTTGTTATTTTCTTGAGGGGGGCATAGGAGTGAGGGAGGCATAAGAGTTGTGTATCTTCTTGGAGGGAGGAATAAGAGTGTTGTATGTATTGTGATGGAGTTTTGGAGGCTTTTAGGTGGACACCCAAGCCCTTGGGAGGCATAAGAAGAACCCCCATGTTCCTTTCTCCTCCATGGCTTTAGCATGAAGCCTTTGTGTTTTGATATTTGTTGATTGGTTGTAAATAAATTGGTATTGTGTTATTTAATTTTTGCCTTGATTGAATGTGTGTGTGGAAGCCATTCTTGAGTTTCCATGGTTGTCTAATAGCCCTCATTGCTTCCTTGTTGGGGCTCGGGGGCCAATGAGGAAGAAGGCTTCTCTCCCTCATTGGATATTTTGGTTGGGTGGAGAGTGTTGCCTACTCCCCATCTTTGTTGTGTGCTTGACTTGATGAAGATGGTGGACTCAAAGGATGAAGTTTTCTTGTTGGAGGAAGACATGTAGAGTTGCACCTTGTGTTATTATGATCCTTCTACTTGTAAATTGTATCAATGGTTTTGGATGTAATCTCATTCATGCTTGGAAATGGTTTATTATGGCTTGCATCCCTTTATCAAAATGGAAACCTTGTAACTATTTTGAAATGCAAATAAAAGGTCCTTTAAGTATGAATGTTAGTTAAGTTGAATGAAAAGGGAGTGTTGATCTTTCGAAATTATTGGTAATCCGGTTTGGATGAGATAAAATTCATTTGGGTATGCTTATTATTTCTCTATTCAAATGATGTATAAGAAGGAATAGATAGAATGGTTTTTATAATATAGACTCCTCCTTGTTGCAATAAGGTTTGAATTGAGTGAATGGATGAACCACAACTAATTATACCCTTAAAAATAGTTATATAAATGAAAACGAAAGTGATAAATTGATTAAATTAATAAATACGTCAATTCATGCATTACTATAATTGCTTAAGTGTGTGTAAAATAAATACTCTTACAATTTTACAATTACAATAGTTATTTTGTTTCCCTCTATTTGTTATCCCCAAATTTCAATGGGAAACTAAATTAAAAGAATATATATATATATATATATATATATATATATATATATATATATATATATATATATATATATATATATAAGATAATAAAATATTAATTTAAATATATATATATATATATATAGTAAACATCATTAATAAATATTAACAAGTTCTTTTTAATAATAAATGTCAATATACTTATATATATATATATATAGATATATATATATATATATATATATATATATATATATTATTGATATACATATATTAATGTCTTTAAGTATTTTAAATTAATATAAAAAAAAGAGAGAAGTGAAGACATAGTTAATAAAAGGGAAAAGTAGGTTTTTGGCCATGATTGGGCCGCAGCTTATTAGACTTAGGAATTGTTTTATTAAAAGGTTGGGGGAGGGTGTTGAGGAGGGGCGCCGAACCCACCCCCAACCCTTATATTTTATAAGGGGTGGGGGTGGAGTCGGCGCCCCCCCCAACACTATTACCAAATAAAATAACATAGGGAACCTCACTATTTGCAAACCCGACCATGGAAAATAGATAATCACCCTTATCCTTGGCACGGCCACATTCTTTTGGCGAAATACCATAATATATATATATATATATATAGTTTCATTTTTTTTTTCTGTTGAGTCAAATTAAATACACAATTATTCAATCATACATAAATTTGTATATCTAGATATATACAAATACCTATTTTTTTCTTAAAATAAATATATGGGGTTTCTAGTTTTGCCCAAATGGGTATACACAATTCCTTACAAGTAAAATACCTTGGAATAGCAAATACGAAAGAGACAATAATAACCACAAAAGGGAAATGAACAAATTCATGTCTCAAACACAAAGTTTAATCAAGAAATCTTCCAATCCTCTCCAATGGCCTCCATGGCTTCATTTTCTTCTCCTCCTTCCTCAACCTACAAAAAAAAAAAACTAAAAAGCCAAAGAAATGAGAGAAATGGTCTAAGAAATGAATATACGAGATCTTATAAGGATTCCTAGGGTTCCTTTAGACAACCTAGATCTAATGGCTTAGAAAGATTAGATCTAAGGGTGTAGGATGAATCCTACATCACTTAAATGATGGGGTATTTAGGTGGGAATGTTTTAAAGAATATGTGTGTGTGTAATGTTAAAAGGGGACCTAAGGGGGTTAGACTTGGATGTGCATATTACCACTTTTGAGATAATGATATTTTAATAATGTGCATGCCATTAACACTAGGGATTATTACCCTTGTCTAATTAAATTCTTAAAATTTCTATTGATCATTTAAATAATAAATTTTCAAAAGGGACTAATGGAGTTAAATAACAAAAAACTAATGAAGATTATTTAAATAAAATTTGGAGTATTATTGGTGAATGAATATAAACGTAATATTGATTTTGATTATTGGGGCAATCTTAATTGCTCGATAATTGTTTCCGATGCCTTGTAGTTGCTTAAAATTTTATAATCCGGATTAGAGTAAATTCTAGCTAATGCCATGTAACCTTAAAACAAATTATTCCATAATTTTCGTAGTTTTCTTCTAGGTTTATCATGCGTTCTTGTTGAGAAAATTACGGGCGTTACAACATTGACTTATTTCATGATTTCTTAAATGCAACTGGGGAGTTTCCAACACTCGTATGGGTTTAACCACGATTATTCCTTGGTCTTGGACTTGCAAGGAATTCCAATTTAACACATGTGATAAATTTGAAACGTATTTCTTAAGAAAAGAAATATGGAAAACATCATGCATTCGTGACAAAGTAGGAGGTAATGCTAAACAATAAGCTATAGGGTTGATTACTTCAACTATTTCAAAATGTCCCATGTATCGAGGTGATAACTTGGTAGCCTAGCCAAAAGTTATAGACCTCTTTTTCGGTTTAACTCGAAGAAAGACCTTCTCACCAAGTTCAAATTTCCTATCAACCCACTTCAAGTCAGCATAACTCTTTTACCTATTTGTTTCTTCTTTCAAGTGTTCATGATTCATTTTAACTTGTTGTTCCATTTCCGCAAGGATTTCAGGCCCAATTACCTCTTTATCCTCAATGTTGTCCCAACTAACAGGAGTTTTGCATTTTCTTTCGTACAATGCTTCGAAAGGTAACATCTTTAGAGAAGCATGATATGTATTATTGTATACAAATTCAACTAATGGAAGATAATCTTCCCACTTATATTGATGATCCATACAATACATCCGCAACATATCCTCTAAAAATTTATTAACTCTTTCGGTCGACCATCCGTTCCGGATGATACGCGGAACTGAAATTCAGCTTAGTCCCTAGAGCTGCATTAAGTGTTTGTCAAAATCTTGAAGTCATTCTAGGATCTCTATCAGATATGATTAATTCAAGTACTCCATGTAATCTGAAAATTTCATGAACAAACCTTTTTGCCAAAATAGGGGAATCATCCGTTAGATTACCAACAATAAAATGTGCTACTTTTTGTTAGTTTATCAACAATAACCAAAATAACATCATGTTTATTCCTTGACATAGGAAACCCTTGAATAAAATCCATGCTTATTACTTGCCATTTGTACTGCGGTATGCTGAGAGGATACAATAAACCGGCTAGATGCATATGTTCAGCTTTAACACGTTGACATTCTAAGAAATGTGTCACAAACTCTACAACATATTTTGTCATTCCTTTCCAGAAATATTGTTGTTTTATATCAGAAAACATCTTTGTGATGTCGGGGTGTCAGAAAAAGGTGAATTATGAAATTCAGCTAACAATTTCTTTCTCAAATTATTTAGCAAAGGTATGTATACTCTGTTTGCAAATCATAAAATTCCTTCATTATCAAGGTGAAAACCTTTATATCTCACATCCTTTGGATCTGCAACAAGTGTTGTTTTTGCTTGCTGAAAATAGGAATCATATTCCATAACACTTTTTACTTCATCTTTAAACTGAGTTCTTAACATTATAAGAGTAGAAATGTGCTTCCTACGACTTGGAGCATCATCTACCCTATTTTCCTTGCCTTTAATGTAAATTATGTCAAAATCATATTGAGACAAAAACTCTAACCACCTTCATTGTTTTGCATTCATATTTGGCTGAGTCAAAATATATTTTAGCCCTAAATGATCAGTTTTTAATTCAAAAGGTTTACCAAGTAGATAATGCCTCCAAACTTGAAGTGCATAAACAATGGCGGCAAGCTCTAAATCATGTGGAGCATAATTCAACTCATGTAACTTAAGTTTTCTACTTTCATAAGCTATGACATTATCATTTTGTAACAAAATACCTCCAAGTCCTTCCCGGATGCATCCTTTACAACCAGTAAAGTCTCCATTAGGGTTTTGTGTAGCTAAAATAGGTGCTTTGAAGTTAATGAATCTTTAAAGCTTTAAATGCAGATTCACATTTCTCATTCCAAACAAATTTCTTATCCTTTTTCTGTAATGAAGTTATTGGTGTAGCCACTTTGGAAAAATCTTCTACAAATTTCCTATAGTAACCAACAAGACCCATGAAGCTTCTAACTTCATGTAGAGTTTCTAGTGCAGTGCCACTCGAGTTATAGCTACAATCTTTGAAGGATCTACAAAAATTCCATTCTTACTAATAACATGACCCAAATAGTGAACTTTTGTATCATATAAAGAACATTTAGATAGCTTACCATATAATCGTCTCTTTCTCAAAATTTCCAAAACTATCCTTAAATGCTCATGGTGTTCCTCAATACTTTTAGAATATATGAGAATGTCGTCCAAGAATACAAACACAAATTTGTCCAAGTATTCTTGAAAGATATTATTCATTAAATTCATAAAAGTTGCAGGTGCATTTGTTAATCCAAAAGGTAAAACTATGAACTCATAGTGTCCATACCTTGTTCTAAAAATTGTTTTATGAATGTCCTCATCCTTAATCCGTAATTGATGATATCTAGATCGAAGATCTATTTTAGAATATACCGATGCTCCATGCATCTGATCAAATAGATCATCAATTCTAGGGAGTGGATATCTATTCTTGATTGTTGCTTTGTTTAACATTCTGTAATCAATGCAAAATTTAAGTGTTCCATCTTTCTTTTTCAAAAAAATTACCGGTGCTCCCTAAGGTGAAACACTCAGTCTAATCAAACCTTTAGACAAAAATTCTTCCAATTGTGCCTTAAGCTCTACTAATTCTATCGTAGTCATTCAATATGGTGCCTTGGAAATAGGCTCAAGTACTAGTTTGATTTCTATTGTGAACTCAAATTCCCTTTTGGGTGGAAGACACTGTAATTCTTAGGAAACACATCTCTCGTAGTTTCGTAAAAGTGGATAACGTTCCATGAAATCTTTGTTTTCGTCAACATATTCTGAAATTTTTACTGCATATAAGGTACAACCTTTATTTTTGGCCCTTTTCAGTTGCATAGCCAATGATTTCCTAACTGAAATTTCACGTTTCACACCCTAAATCTTTGTTCTTTTTGTAGATCATCTAAACAACTAATATGTTTTTCAAAGCAGGTCCACTTTTACTTTATGATCAGCTAGCCAACTAACACCTATGATTACATCATATGATCTCAAAGGTGCAACATAAAGATCAACCGAGTGGGAATACTAGGTAAGTCAAGGACCTCCCCAAAAAGACACATACTAACTGTACAAACAATATTATTCCCATAATGTACAAGCCATGTTTTATCCATTTTTCTAGATTTTATTTTTAGTTTCGATGTTAATTTACTATAAATAAAACAATCAATAGCTTCGGTATCAAAAAGAATAGTTACTGGTATGCCAAATAACATACAGGAACTTCTATGGGCATGGCCTATTTTTCACCTATTTTTCAGCTCTTTCATAGCGTGTATCTTGTCTTTGTTGATTTCAATCATCCTTTTTCAAATGACATCGATTTGCGTAATGATCTTTTCCATAGTTATAACAGCCTCTTACATGTCCCTTTCTAGGCTCGATTTATTTCTAGCCTTATAGTTATCATTCGACCTCTATAGGACTTCGTCTATTATTATTATTCTTGACAAAGTTGTTTCGTGCATTTCCAATGAGACTTATTTGTTTCGTTTTCTTATTATTATCAGCTAAAAACTTACTTTTCATTCCAAATTTCTTCCATGGTCCTTTCTTAGGTGCAAGAGATGATGAAGAGGATTTGGGGACTTTCTTCCTTACTTCCTCTTTATGAGTAGAAATTTCCTTTAATTTCTGTTCCTACCTTATGGCTTTTTCAACAACCCCTTCCATAGTGGTTGGGCTATGAACATCCACCTCTCCTCCTATAACGAGATTCAATCCCATGATGAATTTTTGTATCCTAAACTTCTCGTCTATTTGATACTGAGGTACATACTTAAGGAGTTTAGTAAACCGCTCCCAATACTCAATTACAGTTAGATTTCCTTGAGCTAAGTTTTTGAATTCAGTCATTTTCTGATCATAATAAAGTTGTGGTAGCCAACGTTGCCTAAAGTAACTTTTAAATTGATCCCAAGTAATATTAGTTTCATCAATATTTAATTCAACCTTACGGCTATTCCACCATGAAGATGCTTTATGGGAAAGCTGATATGCTCCCCATATTGCCTTAGTTTCTTCCGAGAAGTTCCTTATTGCAAATTACTTCTCCATTTCGCTGAGCCAATTCTCAGCTCCATCTCCTAATGTGGTGCCATCAAACTTAGGTGGACTTATCCTTTTTATATCATTAGTGAGTTCATTTGCCAGCCTAGCCATTTTCTTTTTGGTTGATCAGGTATGTTCACATTGTAATTATCAACACCCAAATTGGTGTTGTCCTCAGGAGGTGGCTGATTGTTATTACCAACATCTTCTTCCTCCTCATTGCCCATTACTTGTTGTTCAAGTACAGCCAAACGATCTCTTGTGTCCAATAGGGCAGCAATGATATCATCGATTTTTTTGGCAGTTTTTGCTCCTTCACCAGGTGGAGGATTATTGGCAATGTTTCCTCTTGTTCTAACCATTTTCTATTAACAAGAAAAATTAAGTTTTATCATATTATGGACACAATAGGTCCAAGTGTTGTAACCTTTAGCTATGATGTGTTTTATATGATTTTTTTGATATATTTTTAGTTTAGAAGAGTGACCTATATGGATATGGCTGACCTAGAGGTGTTATGTGCAAGTTTCATGTATATAAGTGAGTTCTAATGACTCATTTGTATTAGGTGAGATGATGGGGATGTGAGTGACCTAAAGGAGAAGAAAGAATAGGTCACAGATTCAAGGAAGATATAAGAAGATCAATTAATAGTTTCTATTTTTTAGGATCAAGTATTGAAGGTCATATGACCTAATTAGTAAATGAAGGACCAAATTTGAGTGAGTAAGGAGAGAGAGAAGTTGGAGAGGGATTTGAATTGTGTGAGCTAAAGTTTATATAATAATCAATTGTGGGAGAAATATATCTTCAATGATCATCCATTTAAGGTGGCTAGGTGGGTTTTTATTCATCTTAGGGGTTGTATCCTCCTTTTAGGGTTGGTTCCCTAGTAATCTAGGGGTTGGTGCCCCTTGTGGGGTTGGTTCCTCATTAAAGAAATCATGCTTGATGTGTAATATTCTTGTAATTCCTTTTCTATGAGTAATATTAGTATAGGTTTTAGTGGGTTTTCTTCCCCTTGAGATTTTCTCACATATATGTAATGTTCATGTATTCTATCTTTTCTCTTGCACTTGTGAATGGTTGATACAAACTTAATAATCTCGCATTGTTCATGGTTTTTAAATGGATGATTTGAATGATGAATGTATATAATGGTAAATGATGTAATAGTTTTTGTATGAATGATTCACCCTCAGTCTTCTTGCTTCTATCAATTGCTATCAGAGGTAGGTCCCTTTGAAGCAAGTCTAACAACTTGGAGGAGATCCTAGAAGTACAATTGGAAAATCATATGAAGTTGAGACTTCATTGGTGACCTTGAGGAAGAAGTATGAAATTGATGATTCCATGATCTAGGGATTGCAATAGCATATCAGTTGCATGGAGGTTGAGGGTGACCAGATTATACTACTTATATTATTTCGTACATTATTTGAATACCCAAAATATATGCACTTTCTCCTTTGTTGTTTAAATTCTTCCTTAGCTCATCATAGCACAAGATCATATGCCACACAACCAAAAATTATAAAATGAAAAACACTATGTTTCCTATAAGTCCAATCTTGTTGAGGAACCATGTTCCTAAAAATTTTGTTGGACATTTGTTTAAAATGTAAACAACACTTGATACTACTTCAGCCCAATACTCATTTGTAAGATGCTTTACCTTCATCATACTTCTTTCCATTTGCATAATGGTTTCATTTTACCTCTTCGCCACACCATTATGATGTGGTGTATACCGGTAGTAAACTTCTTTTGGATTCTATGATGTTTGGATAAATTTAGAAAATCATTGAAACATACTCACCCCCTCTATCTATCCTTATAATTTGTATGTAGTATCCAATTTTCTTTTCCACTAAAGCCTTAAACTATTGAAATATAGCATTTGATTTTTGTCTCAAAAAATATACCCATGTCTTCCATATATAATCATCAATGAATGTCATAAAATCTGAACAACCTCCAATAGAAGTTGTTTGCATAGGTCCACATAAATCTGAATGAACAATTTCAAGTGGTGCACTTGCACTTGTGATTTTGCTAAGCGAGAAATACTTTTGTTGCTTCCCCAAAATACACCCTTCACATACTATTTCAGTTTCTAAATCAAGGAATAAAAAATTACCATATTTTTCATGTGTAACAAATTCAAACCTCCAAAATTTAAATGTCCAAACCTAAGATTTCAAATTCATGATTCACCTTGCACAACTGATTTTGATCCTTGAACATAGGACTCATTGTATTAGCTTAGGACTCAGTGTAGAAATTATTTGCATTAGCATGGTTCACTCAGCATGGGACTCATTTATCTTAGTGCATGAATCGTTTACAATAGTGCAAGACTCATTTTCTCAAGTGCATGAATTATTTGCATTAGCACACGGGACTTTTTGGCTTAGCGCAGGACTTGGTGTGAACTAGGATGCTGATTTGGCTACAAATAGATCTAATTTTCTCTTTTTATTGGTTGTGATCTCAAGGGAAACATTATATTTCTGCTCATCTTCACTTTTATAATTAATGAGTGCTACGAGCTTTGTCTATAATTACGCATTCATTATCTTCAATATAAACTTTGTATCCTTTTTGTGCCAAGTGTCAAATATTCATAAGATTGTGCTTCAAACCTACAATATAGTAAACATCATGCATAATATTTTTCTCCCTCTTTTTAGTTAGAATGTTGATTGTCCCTTTTCTTTTTACATTCATTGTATTATTATTCCCAAGAGTAATATCACTCCTTACTAACTCATCAAAACTGAAAAATAAATCTAAGTTATCTGACATGTGATTACTGCAACCAAAATCTAAATACCATATATCATAGGGAATCTCTTGTGATAGATTACACTCAATAAACAATAAATAAGGTATTGCTTTAGCAATAGTTGTGCATGTAATAAACATGGAGCTTGGAGTAGAGATTCCATCCTGATTTTGATTTTTCCTATTCTGATCATACTACGTGTTCTTGCAATAATAAGCATAGTGCTCATATTTCTTGCAATAGTGACATTGAACATGAGACTTATCTTGTCTCTAATTTGAAAATTGAGTATGATTGTGTTATTGACTTTTTCCTCTTCCACTTTATTTTGATGAATTGTTGTTGCATGTGTCTCTCCGGTGAACATTTTCTTCTTCGCCTCTAGTGTTGAACTTTCCTCTTCCTCTTCCACAAATTCATAATATATGATATGAAAAAGCTTGATCTAACACTTCATGTGACCTATTCAATTTTTTTATGATTTATTAGTGATGCATGCAATTAATCAATTAAAAATTGACTTAGATCATTAGTTTCTTCAATAGTAACTACCAAAGGATCAAATTTTGTAGGCAAACTCCTAAGAAAATTTTCAATAATCCTTCATGTCTTTAATAGTTGTTATATATATTTACCCCCCATGTAAATATAGACAAAAAAATCATAAATGAAATATGTCGAGAGGTCCAAAACCCGACACAAAGGAAATATGTCGGAGGGGTTCCAAAACCCGACACAAAGGAAATATGTCGGAGGGGTTCCAAAACCCGACACAAAGGATTTTGGGTTTCGGGTTTCGGGAAACATGAGACATGAAGCATGCAGATCACAAGGCATGTCCCGATGCTTGAGAGTTCCACAAACCTGAAACACTACCTAGGAAAATCGGGTCTTGGAGTCGGGGAAACAAGTCGGGAAAGCATGGGGCAAAAACATGTCGAGCCACCTTCCAAACCCGATGCATATGCAAGTCCAATTTCCAAACCCGAAACAAAGGAAATCTTGGCAAATCTGGGGTGGAAGTGGGTTTCGGGAAAACACAAGCATCAAACACATGTCGAGGCATCCTCCAAACCCGATGCAAATGCAGAAGAGAACCCCGAACCCGACAGGAAGAAGACCCTAACGCGGGAAATATTCAGATGGCCATAACTTTTCACAGGGAGCTCGGATTCACGCAAGGTTGGACTTTTCGGAAAGTTCTTGGCATCGTCTACCCAGCTATGACTAGATATCCTTAATTTTGTGAGAATAAGTTCTTCAAAAATGTAAAATACAGTTCACCATTTTTTGGGTTTGTTAGGGTTCTCACCTACCGCCATAATGAGATGAATTAAATACAACTTGGAGGTGGTTGGGGTAGATTTGGATTTCCTCTCTCTTCCCTCTCTCATTCTTCCTATAAATTGTAAGGAGGGGCTTCTTTCTAAAGGTTGAACATTCTTGTTTTTCCCCTCTCTTCTTCTCTTTGGCGGGTGAATTTGTGGAGTTCAAACCTCCCATCTAAACTATAATGCAACTTTGCCTCTTAGCATTTTGTAGTGTATTGTATCAATATTTGGAGCCAATAATGCATGTTTGTGGATGATTCTCAACCTTCTTTGTGTTCATTTTCATCCTCCGATCTTTCACTACAAATTTGGTTATTTGTTCATGATCTTGTATTGCATTTTAATGGTTTGTGTTTATTGGTAAGACAGGTGTCCTTCATTCCTCGGTACATCACCTTTGTAAGTTTAAGTTTATTTTATGCATCTTCTTACCCCTGTATCCTTGGCAAGTTAGATTAGGTGTTTGGGTAAACCCTCTACATTTTTACATGTGCATCGAACAAAGTTATAGTAACCGGCCTTCATTCGAAGAGCCTTTCGATTTCACAAGGTCCACACTTGAGAAAAGCTCCATGTTATGCAATCGCACCGAGAGTCTCAACCCATCAAGTTGCGGACATTTAGGGGTGCTGTGATTCAACACCAACAATAGTTTCTCCATGGGATTTACTTTGATTGACTACACCAACTACATAATTAAAGAACAATTTTTCTGAATATGAATATTTCGTTGACACATTTTCAAAATATCTTCAAATTAATTGTAGTTTGGTAATTTTTACTTTCTCCTTACCTTGATATGCAACATGGAGAGTGTCCATGCAGGTTTTTCTTGACTGGATGTTGTCACTCTAGGAAGGATGCTTTCATGCATGGCTTGATGAATATAGAAAAGAATTTTTCCAACTTTCTTCGTAATTATTTCAAACTATTTTTATCTATCTCGTGAGAGTGCAATATATGATGTTGCATCTACGGGATCTATGTACTCATTCTCTACAATCTCCCACACATATTTAGACCTGAATAGTGCCTTCATTGTTAATGAGTAATACTTGTAATTCTTTCCATTAAATTGTGGTCTGCAGATAGGATGTAGAGGTAATAAATTGATTTAAATTTAATAACCTCTTTGGAAAACATTGCTCGGTACCAATTTGTAGAAATTAAGCAATCTTAAAAAGTGAACAACAAAAAAATTTTAATTAAAACACAAACAAAAATAGAGTAACCACTTTGAAATCGGTATTGTTGTGCGTAATCTTATTCATTCACTTTTTCAAAGCTTCGTCTCATTACATTTAGACTTTGTGTGTGTATAGCACTATTATTCGTCTACCTTGACATTTGTTATTCATCTCCAACAATTAAAATTTCTCTTGTGATATATAAAATAACTTCTACTAAAAATAACACTACACATCTCTAAACAAATCTTCCCAAAATTAAACCGCATGCTCCTACAATCAACACATGTTGTACATGCATATAACAATTATTTTATTTTATTTTACTTTATCTAATAATAAGACAGTAACATGACTTAACTAAACTATTTACACATGTTAAAGCTAAACTTAGCTTTCCTAAAATAGACTATGTATGAAGGAGAAACTACATTCATATTCCAACAATAATTATCTTCCACTAAATTTTGGTTGTGCTTTTTTCATCAAAGCAACCCAAAAAAAGTCCAATGGCTCACATTGGCATTGCATAGAATATGAGAACATTCCAACACAAACTACTATTCGTACAGTTTCTTTGCACGCGTTGAACATTAAACATGATGTATTATGTTTTGAGAACGCTTCCGTTTAGCAATTCTCTTGGTTAGATTGGTATTTCTAGACCCACCAATCCCATTTATCTTATTGATATTTTCACTTCATTTCCATATTCTTGAGGCAATTGTTATTAAAATATTTCAACTAGTCATTAATTTGATAGGATTCGTGGCGGTCTTTACAACTCTTATTTTCTACTTGTCTTAGGATAATCGAAAAAATATTTTCAAACAAATTCTTAACAATGTCAAAAAATTACAAAAGAAAGAAACAAATTCAAATAAAATACTAGAGCAAAACCATTAAATTTTGTAAGAGAAAATATTCATAGAAAATTGTCAAAGAGAAATTCTAATTGATTATAATTCTGAACTCATAGCTAAATATAAATGAAACAAATTGGATGATTTGTTTCCAAATTCAAGCTTTTTGCGATGTATGCTCCTACCTTTTACTTTGTATTTGGTGAATGAATCAAGATAAACTCCCTTTTCTAGTTAGCAGAGGTCAAAAGGTGATGAAATAATCTTTCTATAAAAGAATTTAAAATTAGGAAACCACTTTTGAATAATGAAATTAAGACAAAATTTAACATTTCAAAACAACACTTTTTTATAATGTGAAATTATATGAAGAGAAACATGTCATTATTTGTTGGATCCATAGTTTGAAGAGTAATACACAAGGTATATATATTTTTAGTTCCCATGTCACTATCAAACATAAAACTATGAAATTCCAAATGGAACATAGAACTTGAACCTAAAAAGGCAAATAAATTATGGATATAGATTAAAACCAAAAACTCGATTCACAAAACAAAAGATCTTAATGCCTAAAACTTGAGAGCTTTAAACTTAAAGACCTAGAAAACATATAACTTGAACACGAAAACCTCAAAACTAGAAACCTAAAAATTAAAAATTTAAACCATAAAACATGGAAACCCTAGAAGCATAAAACAATGTTTATATAAAAGACCCTGGAAACCAAAAACGTGAATCCATAAATTTGAAACCTGAAAACAAAAAACCTTAAACGTGAAAAACCCTAAAACTTGAAAACCCAACATATCTACATTAGGTATATTATAAGTTATTATTCATAAAAATATCTACATTAGATATATTTTTTAATGAATTTCATGTTGAATTTGGTATATGACCTTAATCTAGTCTCCCTGCTATATTGGACTTGAAAAAAATAGAGGAAAAAAACATGGACAATCTCCTTTATATGACTAAGATATTATGATTTTTTTAACGAAAACTTGATGATCCACGAGTTATGTCATAAATTACATTTCTTTGACTTAGTGCCAAGGACTAAGGTGTGTTCTCGTAACGCCCAAATTTTGATGCTCTAAAATAACATTAATTATTTAGGAAAATTACGATTAATTTTTTTCTTTCTAGAAAGGATTGCAAGAGTGGTAGACCTTGGCTTGAATTTAATTAATTATTATCTAATTAATTCAACACAACCATAGATTAATGTGGAACATGATTAAAATTAAAAATCAAATCCTAAAGTCCTTTCGTAATTAAAACCTCTTCTAAAGTCTCCTTTTTTGTTTATTTATTGTCTACGTCCATCTCATTATTTTCCTTGATAGGATTCTCTTAAATTAATCAAGGAATTATTTTCTATGTTAACCTTTATTCGTTTCCTCATATTGAATTAATGTCCGTTCCCATCATTTAGCTATATCATTTATAGACTTGTCATTAATTAAATTAATGTTCTTGGATCATTATCTAAGTTATCCATTCCCAATATCATTTAATTATTCCATAAAGTCAATGTCATTTATATATAATCATTTATCTATAACAATAAGGGCCATAATTTAATTATAACTCTCTAGTACCCTTAAGTGGCCCCATTCACATATTACCCATACCATATAATGTAACTCGATAATTCTAGGAGATAACCTTTAACCGCTGCTGACTTCAAAACAAATATTTATGCAACCTCCTCTAATACCAATTGAAGATTAGAAACTCTGTTCTTATACTATCTTGATCAAAATAAGAACAAAAATATATCTACAATAATAATAACAATAAATCTTCTCACAAAGTGAACAAATAGCAACGTTGAGAGAAAAATAGAGTTTTTGTTTTATTCATCATCTTAGGTGTGAAACGGGAGATGGAAAATACCCAAAGAGGAGTGGTCAGAAAGGGTTTGTCAGTTTTGCATGTCGGGCTCGGTAGAATCGGAATGGAATTTCGTCATGGAATGTATGGATTATGATGACATACGGGGCAATTATGTGGACATCTTAATAGTGGATGATCTTACAATGTTGTTTGAAGAGGAAAAGGGTGGCAAAAGCAATGGATTTCTTGATCAAAATCCAGAGTGAAGAATCAAGATTAACAAAGAACTAGAAGAAAGATAGAAATAACAACTTTTTTGGCATCTTTTTGGTATTTCGCATCCAAGTTTGTTTGCAACTTGGGTCCCATAGATTGTTTTGGTCTCGTGGACATCATTAAAAACTTTCATTCATTCATTCAAATAGTCTTTTTCCTTCTTGATGTGCGTACAATTATGAAAATACAAATTTTTATTTAAAGTAATCTACAACAGTTTATTAGGCAGAGCATGAGCAGAAAAAGAAGATGAACTCAAAGTAGATCCTAAAAATTAGGCATCAATCATGCTAAGAAACTATAAATGAAAGATGATGTAGTTATTTGTGAAAGAACAAACTAATTAATGAAAAAAAAATCGCAGTGTGAGGATGATGTAGAGTTGGCGGCATTGATCATGCATCCTTGAAATCCAACATCTTATTTCGCATCTTATTCCTATTTTAGAGATTTTCAAAATCTAAATTAATATTTTAAGCACAAGTCATACTTCTCCTTGTTGCATTTGGCATCTTGTTTATTTTTTCTTTGTCTGTAATTACAACAACCATGGATTTTCCTACCGGAATAGCACTCACCAACCAGTCCACACAAGGAATATTCAAATATTTGCGGATATCTTTTCCTTCATAAAAAATTCAAACCATCGTAAATATGATAATAGCATTCGGTAGGGGAACCTTTGATATTTCCCAGTGTTAGGATTGAAACATAGATGAGCAATAAAACGGAATTAAAACAGAAATAATATAAGCATGCAATCACAAGATAAACCCAAGATTTAACGTGGTTCACCCAATGTGGGCTACATCCACCAGAAACAAGTTAGCCTTCTCCTTTATTCAGTCCAGAGGAATACAATACAATTCTCTCTTTTTCATATTCTAAAGAGTAAATCCATGCACATATATATAACTTGTGCACCTCTTTGTAAAATTTTGCTTCAACCACAAGCAACCTAAATATAGCATGCTTATAAATAAGACATGCATATAAATAAGATAAACATAAAAATAACAACTCCCGTCTATTAATAAGACAATGCTATTTTTATCCATGGTCATGCTTTCCTCCCAAAATCAAGGAAAAAACAAACTGCCACTTCATCTTGCAGTTAGACTCCATCTTCAACACGCATTGCTAGGAACCTCTGATTTTGCCCTTTCTTGATCCAAAGACATTCTAGTAACCGTGAGGCCTGGCTGGCCAATCACTCGAGAAAAGAAACCTTCCTCGAGAATTTGACTAGAATTTGGCAGTTTCTACAACTTATTTGTTTTTTACCTCTCTTAGGACAGCAGACACAACATGTTTACACAGCTTCAGAGCATTACTGAAAGTTTTCAAAGAAAGCAACACATTCAATTTAAAAACTTGGGATCTGCTATGCTAAAATCATACAATTGTTAACAGAAAATGTTTTGAGTATAATTAGTCTTACCGACTATGATCCCTGAATTGATAGCCACGGATTGCCGAAACAGAGTGGAGGGTTTGTTTCCAGTTGTCAAGTTTGTCGAGATGCCTCCCTTTGGCTCTGTATTTGGTGAATGAATCAGCATAAACTCCCTTCTCCAAGTAGCGGAGGTCAGAAGGTGCCACATCATAGAATACTGGAATAATTTTAGTCTTACTCTGTAACATGAGAGCAAGCTCCGCTAAACACCAGGCAGACTCGGCGTATCGCTTAGTAAATATGGGAATTTGAACCGAGGCAGAGAAGATGGCATTGTGGATGGAAGAAGGAAAGAAATCTCCTATTTCCATCTCTTCCGAATCAAGAAACGCCCGGATTCCCACTTTCTCAAGAGAATTATAAAGCTGAAGAGCCAGGGTTTTATTAACATCGACGCCTCTGTGGTTAATGAAAACATCAAAAACGTTGGGGTTTGGCCAGCAGAAACATTTTTACATTTCTTCTCAATAAAAAGAAATCTGAGTACCCATAACAGCAATTTCTCTTCTTCTTTTTCATTAATGCTTAATATAAAACAACTTGTTAGTATACCATCTGTCACCTTCGGAATCCAATCCGAGATTCCATTTCGCATCTTGTTTATTTTTACTTTGTCTCTAATTACAACTGTAACCATGGATTCTCCTTCCGGGATAACAACGCTGTCCATCCAGTCTCCACAAGGAATCTTTAAATTTTTGCGAATATCTTTCCCTTTATAAAAGTTTACAACCGTCATACATATGATAATAGCACTCGATAGGGGAATCTCTAATGTTACCCTCTCCTCGCTAGGAACGTCTAATCTTGCCCTGAGATCCCAAGGAATTGTGGTAAGCGTGATACCTGGGCCAATCACTGGAGAAAAGAAACCTTCATCTAGAACTACACTTGATCTCCAAATTACACTGGTAACCTGTAATGCCACTCTCTGAATTGAAAACGTAACAGTATTTAGCCAACAAGAAGGAATGAAAGAAATTTTCATTGATAAAATTTATATTCCATCGAAATGATAAAAATGATTGTACAAAGCATAATACCTTTTCTATGTAACCTCGTAAATAATTAATATTACCCGTGGAAATATGTAAATATTTTAATTCTTTCAACTTGTCAAGACCAATGATCTTCTCTAGTTGCCAACATCCATCAATGACGATCCTCCCTATCCTTGCTAACTCTTGTTGCGTGGCAGGCTCGACAACTACTCCCAAATCCACTTCAATTAAATTTTCAAGGGAGTCAAGGTGAATAGATTTAAGTGTACGAAGGTACTCTTCACTAATTGAAACCCGAGATACAAGTTTTACATCCCTCATATCTATCTTTTCCAGAGTCGGTGTCAAACTCCCACCAGTTACTGACCTTTTACTTACATTCAAAGTCAATTCCCCACTTAATGTCAAATTCCTTAATGCCAAACTTTTAAGCTTCCTGAGTTTTTCAGGGACTTTGAAAAGTACCTCCCATCAATTTGCATGGAATTATTCCACTCTGATCCATTCCATTCTGATCTTCCTGTTAGAACTAGATCTTCCAAATAACTTAACCTTTCCAATGAATTTGGAAACTCTTCCAAGTTTGTTCCATCAAGCACAAGCTCTTTCAGCTGAAATGGTGCCTGAAATTTGAAAATAATTTGTTCGCAATAGTCATTTTTGAAATGTAAACTATTTTCATGAATTTAGTGACTCATAATGCATTTCCCCTAATTAAGCAAGAGTTAATTCTCAATAGAAAGAACAATTTACCTGTTCTTCATCCTGCCACAATTTTCGGAGACGTCCACTGGAAACTTTTAAATACTGCAAATTTTGGAGAGGAATCCAACAAGGAATAATGCATGGCGAAGGCACACTTTTCATGTGTTCCTCGGGGCTGTCAAGTTCATCCAGAATTTCACATAAACTCATGTCAATCTCAAGCCACAGCAAAACAGTTGGTGGCCCATCATGATCATTTGAATTCCCTATTAAAAAGTATCTGAATTGAAAAGTGTTCTCATCAGAAATGGAATTGAGACACCTAAAACTATAATTAGGAGTAGGAGTTTGTGCAAGAATGTCTTCGAATCTCTTTGACTCCTGCATTCAAAGATGGAGATCAAAAATTGTGTTCCACGAAAATAAAAGTGAAGCTACATAGACACATAGTTTTTTATACAATAAAGAGGTTTCACAAAATTTAGGAAATTAAGAGAAGCATACCAGAGCACGAAAATATTGGGGGCGCCACAGTCGACGAGGACTAGTGCTCGCTTCATCTGCCATTCCCTTGCAAGATCACGGATATGATCATGCATTCCTAATAGAGGAATGTTTCCCGAGTCAGATCCATTCCAATAAGTCCTTCCCAGCTGAACTTTAATAAGACATTTCTCTCTTAAAGTCCGGATTGTGTGCTCTGCGCTCCACCCTGATCCTTCCCATATTCTTATAGCCATGTGACTGGATTTGTTGATGAAGAAGCACGCAATGTCCATTAATATCTGCTTTTGCTCTGTATCTAGGGCATCGATGCTTATTCTTAATATCTGTTTTATTTCTCGGGGCAGAGTTTTCCTCACTTTATCCAGTTCTAACTTCCAGTAATGTTTCTCTCTGCCAAAAACATGTCCACCCAACACCTGCAGAGACAGAGGCAAACCCCCACATTCTTTCACGAACATTTCAACTAAATCTTCATATCCACAGGCGGGATATTGTTGTTGGAAGGCGTGCCAACAGAAGAGCTCTCTACTGTGACTCACATTCATTTCTCTCATCGTATAAACATGAGTTATACATGCTTGTATTAGAACACTCTCATCACGGGTTGTCACAATGATCAAACTACCAGAATTCTTTTGCACAATATCCTTGACGAGGAAAGCATTTAGCTGATCCACGTGATCTATGTCATCTATAAAAATTAGAAACTTCAAAAAAGGGACACTTCTTAGACGAGATCTGAGATAGCTAGATCCTTCATATATGCTATGAAATGTGCAATCTTCATTGACCAGATCCTTAAGAAGCTTACATTGCAAAGATGTCAAATTACCACTGGCGAATGCTTCGCGCACATCGAACAGAAAACAAGATGAGTTGTAATTTAGACGCTTGCGGTTAAATAATTCTTTGGCCAGGGTGGTCTTTCCAGACCCACCCATCCCATATATGCCAACGATTTTTTTCTTGTTTTCCATCTTTTCTAAGCAGGTCCTTTCAAAATCCTTCACCAGGCCATTAATTCCCACAGGATTCTTGGCAGTTTCTAAAACTCGTGTTTTTTCTAATTCTCTTTGGACAGCAGACACAACATTTTTACACAGCTTCTCAACATCACTGAAAGTTTTCAAAAAAAGCAACAAATTCAATTTAAAAACGTGGGTTCGGCTATGCTAAAATCATTCAATTATTAACAAAAAATCTACTAAATATTAGAAGTCTTACCGATCATGATGCCTGAATTCATAGCCACGGATTAATGAAACAGAGTGGAAGATTTTTTTCCAGTTGTTAAGTTTGTCGAGATGCCTCTCTTTCGCTTTGTATTTGGTGAATGAGTCAGCATAAACTCCTTTTTCTACCTTTTCTAAGTAGCGGAGGTCAGAAGGTCCAACATCATAGAATACTGGAATAATTTTAGCCTTACTCTGTAACATGAGATCAAGCTCCGCTAAACACCAAGCAGAGTCCGCGTATCCCTTGGAAAATATGGCGATCTGAACTGAGGCGGAGAAGATGGCAGTGCGGATAGAAGAAGGAATGAAGTCCCCTAACTCCGTCTCTTTCGTATCAAGAAACGCCCGTATTCCCACATTCTCAAGAGAATTATAAAGCTGAAGAGCGAGGGTTTCTTTAACATCGGGGCCTCTGTGATTGATGAAAACATGAAAAACTTTGGGGGTTTGAGAGAATTCTCGATGCCCAATCGCATTCAGAGCATCCTCTTCCACATTTCTGTGGCAAGATGAGCTGGATGTAGCCATGAATGGTAGATCGAACTCGAAAAACCAAAGACACAGAAGGGGATGAAAACTCTAAGTGAAAGTAGATTGGTTTCGATCAAAGCCAGCATATAAATGGACGATAAAGTAGTGTTTCTCTGCTTCCAAGATGTTGCGTGGAAACTATGAGGAAGGCAAGAGCAGGGAAAAAGTTATCGGATGCGGTGTTTTGCCTGTAAAGGAAAAGGTTTTTCTTATCAAAAACCTTTTTCCTATCAAAAAGGTTTTTGATAGGAAAAAGCTCTCATAAGTCAAGAGAAAGATTATTGAAGTCCATAAGCCATTTGATTGTGATTTTCCTAAGTTATTCGGTACAGTAAATGAAAAAGGTTTTCTTATCAATGCTTTCAAGCAGGATTATATTTAGTGGACTGTATTTATTTGTTTTTTTTTTTACTAAAGTGCAGTCATTCAACTCGATAAAGTCTGTTTTCCACATCCAAGATACCACTTTATGTTTGGAAGAACTCGTAAAATGCTTTGGAACCCACGTCTTCGAAAATCACAATCAAATGGCTTATGGACTTCAATAATCTTTCTCTTGACTTATGAGAGCTTTTTTCATATTTGTAATTTTGATTGAAATTTTTTTCTCACCATATTGATATAAGTATAATGTGCAAGTTATTAGTATAAAAAAGTGAATGATCCAATCATACTTGAAAGTTGCATTAATTAAGGTAGCATGCCATTTTGAAATGGACTTTCTCTACTTACATATGAACCTATTCATATCGATGGAAAAAAAAAAAATTAAGAGAGACAAGATTGAAATTAGCATCGTTTCTATCTTTCCGCATTTGTATAGAACTTCAGAAGAAAAAAATACAAAATTTGTGTGTATTTTGTAGCATGGTTGAGTCCCTTAAAAGCACCATTTTCCAAGTAAACATTTCAAATGGGAATTGCTAAAAAGGGTTTAAATCCAATGCCAAGTAGACTAAGCGCACTTGCAGAACCAAAATATATGCTTAATAGCCTCAAGGTGATGCCAAAAGAGAAGACTGGATGGGCCATTCCAAGGTGAACTTGGGAAGATTCAATAGATAAAATTTGATGAAGAATACACTAGAGGAAATGGGCTTTATTGGCCTCAATGATGGTTGTCCATACCCCGGAAAATCTCCCTTTCCACATGTTCGATGGAATTTACTTTCTAATAGGTGTTGAGAGGCCCCACTTGCATATTGTGAGATAAGGGGAGTTGATACGCTAACCGGGGTTCATACTAGCTAAAACGAGACTCAATAGACCACTTCACTAGTCATTGCACCATATGGTGAGAAATTACAAAAAGACCAACAAACCACTTCCATTTACTAGGAATGCCAGGATCCACTTTGGATCGAAGAGTGCACTGGTGAGAAATGTAAGACGTGAATTGCACAAAGGAAAGACTAAGAACACACATACAAATCTGCAAGTTATGAAGAATAATGAGATAAAATGCAAAAAGGCGAGAATGACTCCAAATCAACTCAGTGCTCCATATTAGAATGATGCAAGTGGTGTACATATAGGAGGTGAATGTGTAACCTCCTCCTAGAATAATGGAAACCTCTACCTAGAATAGTGGTAACCTCCATACCCCGAAATAGCCAATCAATAGAGAACTACTCAAGGTTAGAAACTACCACTAGCTTAAAATTTTTGGTGAAGTTTACACCTAAGTAAGCATATCATCCTAGGTAACTCAACCTAATGCGGTACCCACTTATAATTATCATCCCCTAAAGTAGAAAGAGAAATAAGTGAGGGCAAGAAGGTCCCCTAAGAAGAGTGCAAATGATGCGGTCCACTAGGTAAAGAAAAAGAGAATTTGCCTACATCAAACAATGTTCCTACTGTGGGAAGGAGGAAAACAAAACTGAAAGTCGGCCCACTTTGTATCACCAGATTTTTAGAAAATTAATGAAACAAATTAAATAAGGGTAGTAGGTCAAGGAGGAATTCTCGTATGTAATTTTGGTTAAAGGTTGTGCGCACATTCCGATTTACGATCCAAGTTGATTACAAAATAAGCTAGAGCTCCCTTTTGCTTGGAGGAACTACCGTAAATGTAAAACAATACCACCAAATAGAGTTAAACAAAACAACGAGTGGACTTCCTAAGATTAAATGGAGGAAGCTAGATCCAAGAACAATGATGCTTCCACGAACATGATGTCAATCCACTTTTATAAAACAATATTAAGGCTAATTAAATTAAATTATACATGAAGTAAAGATCCTATTGGAATTGAAATGATTTAGGTATCTCGTATTTAATTCCACTTTAGAAAACAATAAGAAAGGTTGTTAAACAGGTTGTTTAAGGTCAAATGGGAGGGTTAAGCTGGATGGTGTTGGGTTACATACTATATTAGAGAAGTACATAAACTCGGGTAAGGTCTGGTAAGGATTAGGAATTATTCTGGGCTATTGGGAAGTGGGTATTAGCTCGTTGGTCTGAGCTATATTGCCATAATGTGAATTTTTACAATTAGTAAAACCAATGTGGCATGGATGATTGATGAAGGTTAGACAAAATGACCGATGTCGATAGGGGAAATTAGTAGAAAGTTCTTAGATTTTGTTTTTTAGACTCCCGTGATTGCATAGAGGTTGGAAAGGATGAGGGTGGGGTCAGTAAAATGGTTCTGAATACTCAGAGATTATGAAGAGATGGTGAAAATGGGTAAAAGGTCCAGGTATGATCACGTGATGGGTTGATGGAAGGTAGGAGGTTTACGAGTATGGAGAGAAATAGATTATAGAGGTGAATAAATAAATCTACAAGGAAACTAGAGATTCAGTGTAGAGATATTGAATACTTACTTGAAAGTGGATTGGAGAACGTAGGTGATGAAGATGGTGACCGTAGATATCTAGAGAGAAGATCTATTGTATTCATGCCATGGTAGTTCGAACCTCCGTGCCTCTCTATTGTGAATTTGTGATCATGAAGAGGATGATGAATGGTGACTAATGTTGGTAGTGCTCCCATGTGTCTTCTTTTTCCTGAGTGCTAAAGAAATTTGAGTGCTCCAAGTATCTGTTTGTATGAGATCTTGAATCAAATGACCAACCTAGGAAAAGGATTTGGAAATGTATTGATTCGAACTCCGTGCCTCTCTATTGTGAATTTGTGATCATGAAGAGGATGATGAATGGTTGATAACCTAGCCGAAAACTATTAGGTGACCGGCATCGGTTGAGATATAAGCGATATCAAATGACCAAGGAAAAGGATTTTGAAATGTATTGAACCTAACCGAAAAATATCTAGGTTGCCAAAAATAGCTAGATTGTTGTTGTTTTTAGCGTGATCTCAATCCTTCTTCCAAGTCTTAAGTGATGGATCACGGAAAGATAAGTAGGAGTCCTTTTAGGTTTATTAATAGGAGTAAAGTCTATGTATAGACTAAGTCCTAGTTAGTTAGGATAGGTTTAGAATTGGTCTTAGGTCATTAATGAGGTTTGAGTGGGTCATTTGAATGAGGTGACTAGGTGAGTTGGCTAGGTGAGGTGGTTAAGTGAGGATATTAATTAATTTAATTAAGATAATTAATTCAATTAACATGTGTACTAGGGGATATGAATGGGTAGGATATGGTTAATTTAATTAACGGGGTTTAAAGGAGAGTATGACCCAATTTTGGTGTCTACATTTTTCCCCTTTTTGTTGCATAGCTTGTATTTGTAAGCAACGCTGAAAAAAACATGAAATTGGTGTTCTAGGTGTGAATGGAGGTTAGATTTCCCCAAGTAGGGTTGAAAGTGAGATTGCCCCAAGTGTGGGTGGAGGTGATCCCCCTCAAACTAGGAACTAATGAGGTGTTAGATGGAGTTGGTGAGTGGTTTGATAAATATGTAAGTGATGAAAGTGAAGGTAGGTGGGTTGTAGGTAAGGGTATGGGAACTTTGGGTAATGGGTAATGGTCAAATCGGGTAATAGGTAATGGCAATTGAATGCACGCACACGTATAGACTACGACACACGATTACAGGTATAAGAACATGCAAACTCTAAATCGTCCAAGGTCGATAGGTTTATCTAAACAAGGTTGAAGTGATTCAGGTATCCAGGGTACATGATATGGTCTGGAAACACAACTTAGGTTAGGTGCAGGACCGTTTAGGTATGATCCGTACACCAAAGGTTTGGTCGGGATAAACAACACGAAAAAGGCAATGTAAGGTCATTAGGCTAAACCACACAGTAACAAGATCACAAGTTATAGTGAATACACAAGTTAAAATGTCACAAAAGGTAGTTCGGTCAAGGTATATAGGTTAGTAAAATGTTCCTAAATGCATTTAAGGAAATGTATGGGTAATTTAGGCTTGTGGGTAGTGTGTAATAAGTGTTGGTAGGGTCAAAATGTATTTGGTAGTAATGTGTGTGGGTCAAAATGGGAAAAATGTAGGTGAAATGATACATGAAGGTGACCGATGCCAGTTATATGGTACCTGACGTCGGTTTTGTATGACCGAAATTGGTCATGTCAATTTACGATTAAAAATAAAAATTTCATGTTTTACGAAGTCATTTTAACTTGTTTTCATTTGTGAAAATGACAGAGAAGTTTTGCTTCCGTGGAAAGTGACTGTATGAGATTTTGAACCGAGTTGGCGAGCCACATAACAGGTGATTGACATGCATTTCGAAGGTCCACGAGATTGGTTCGATTGATTCGATTCGTTTGGAGGTGAGTAGGTGATTTGGACATGGAAAAGGTAGGAGACAGTTTCGGTGGACCACCGGCATAGTGACAGACGTACCATCGAGGATACAACAATGAGATGAGGTAGGAGGCAATTTAATTTGCACATTTGGTTAAAAAGTGTGTTGTAAATGTGGTTTTTATTGTAAATTTGGGTGGGGTTGTAAATTTATGTTTGTGAGTAAAATGGAATGAAATGAAGGGTGGGAATAACATAAGTAGGTAAAATAGGTTGGGGCATGAGAGTAGGGAAAGTTTGGTAGGTGTTTGTAAGTATTTAGGTTTTTTTGTTGAGTTTTTATTTTTATTTTTAATAATGGGGGATGGGTTTTGGGTTTTGGTTATCACGACGAGAGACCAACGTCAGTCATATTTTTCGACATCAAAGAGGGATAAGGTGACCGACACCGGTGAAAGGGAACCAGTGATCAGTCAAGACAAACTGGTGATGGTCAAGGAGCCAATGCCGGTTAAGGATGAAGAAAAATAGGGGTAAGAAGGGCTAGTTTGGAAAGAAAAATAGGTGGGAAGGGGTAAATGAAGAGTGTATGTAGAGGGATGAGGGTAAAATATAATTGTTGACGATATGAGATGGGTAAGTAGGTGAATTGAACTAAGGGAATGGGTAATAATGATAAGGGTTGGTAGGTGTGTAGGTGAATTAGGTAAAGAGGGTAAGCACAATTGATGTGATTGGGTAGGGTTTGGGGTTAATAGGTAATTGGAGGTAGTCAGGTCTTAACAATATTATGGGTTGTTAGATGCAGGCTAGGGACCAATTGAGGATGCGGGAAAAAGTTCCACCTTTGTTGGTATAGATGCGGTCCAGCGTGATTGCAAAGGAGTGGGAGCATATGACTGATGTCGACTGATTGGGATCCAACGCTATAGGTGCATAGCCCGAGACCCCGGCTTGATGGTTGCTCTCATCAACATATGGGATTCAATGACCAACACTTTTCATCTACCAATGAGCTAGATGACCGTCATCCTAAAGGGCATGTACAGGATCCTACAACTACCAATTGTTGGGGAGCCAATGTATTTTATTTTATCAAAGGCAATAGTGGAGCCAATAATGGCTATGTTTTGGGAGGTGATGGCCGAGCTCAAGTATCATAGTGTGAGTGTTAGTTATGGAGACATGCATGCAACCCATCCTCAGGAGACGAGGCTGGTTGTATTGATGATGGAGGCAGTATGTTGCTTCACCTTACTAGATCTTTGAGGTGGGAGATTCCCATGAGAACTAATGGGAGTGCTCTAGTAAATGATGAAGGAACAGAGCTACTTTTCCTAGGCACTGACATTCCTAGTGTAGCTATATAGGGAGCTATGGGCCTATGGGAGATTACAAAGGATTACTTTGTGTTTCACCTTTTTACTACACTACTTTGGACATACAAGCATATCATTTTGTGTTCCTAGTTGGTTTTTAGTGACATGATTGGTTCAGGGGTGGATTACTCATAGTTAGATACAAATGGTGGGTACCATTTGGTGGGAAGCATAGGGTGGCTAGGGCCACACATGATGTTTTATATTATAGGTGGTTGTTGGAGGGAATTTCAAGGGTCAATATTGTGTGGAGGCCCTACATTAGCTACCCCTCATACATGGGCATGATGGAGGAGTTAGAAAAGCTTCGTTTTTTGAGGTGGATACAGGGGTGATGTTCAGAGAGCACGAGATGATACTTATAGATAGGGTTAGACAACAGTTTGGGCTACCATAGGACGTGCCTCCACCTTTCCCACAGTACTGGAGAGATGACATGGAGAGACCCATGTCTCCACAACATATGAGTGTGTTGACAAGGCAGGAGGAGCAGCCATTGGATAAGTGGATTGATGATGCTAGAGTCACCGATGGTTATAGGTAGTGGTGGGCGGCAAAATGATGGGTGACACCATTGAGACTAGGGAATCCCGATCTTGTTACCATGATAGTACATAGAGATGCCTTGCAAGGGTAGGTAGTCAGTCTTCAGACACAACTCACAGGTGTGAAGGGTCAGTTGATAGTAGCTCATGCATAGGTGGTCACCCTGTAGACCCAGGTGATGGCCTTATAGGCTTAGCTAGCCCATGTACATGCGCTCACACAGAGGGGTGCTAGGAATGGAGTAGCTGCCTTAGAGGCGTATGTAGTAGGTTTTTAGTTCTAGTTGGAAACTACACAGGCACAAGTTGTGGCCTTATAGACCCAGGTTGTAGCACAGGGACCTACATAAGATCATGGATAGGGTCCCATACTATAGAAAGCCACGGCACGATAGGGTCCCATAATATAGGGACCGAGGTTAGTATTATAAGGACATGGTACACGAGGTTGTATGGAGACCTATGAAACAACCCAAACAATGACTATGGTGAGGTTCGGGGATGCTCGAATGAGGCTTGTTACTATAAGGATCACCGACAACTACCGAGATAGATGTCCCTTCTTATACTGAGTAAAAATCACAACAGATAGTGAGTGAGAGGACTAGGTCTCACACTCATAGATTAGAGAGCACAGGGGGCCTGTGAGCCCAAAGACAAGGTCAGGACGAGGCTACTTGTTTAAATTGGCTAGGCCCATCTAAGGGCTAGGTGGAGAGTAGACCAAGACTTATGGTAGGAGGAGAGATGTTGGTAAGGCGACAAACCGATAGAGAGGAGGAGATAGGTGAGATTGTCCTAGAAGATATGAGGTGGGTTGATGATTAGCCCCTTGGTATGATTATTGTTTTTGAGATTTTGATATATATATGGCCTGCGTGCCGAAGATAGTGAGGTTGTATATGAGTGATTTGAGGTACTTGTATGTATTTGTATCTGTGTATATATGTATTGATACAAAAACTCTTTCCATATATATAGATGATGATATTTATTGCATGAATGATGTACCTAAGTTTTAAGTTCCTTTTTTATTGTGTATTGATGGAAACTAGGTGAATTAGGCATGATTGATTCGAGGTCATGTATGCATGATAGAGTTTAGGTGAATTAGGTATGATTGAGTCTACGTCATGTAGGCATGATAGAGTCTAGGTGAGTTAGGCATGATTGAGTCGAGGTCATGTATACTTGATGGAGTCTAGGTCATTTAGGCATGGTTAAGTTAGGTATAGGCATGGTGGAGTCTAGGTGAGTTAGGCATGGTTGATTTTAGGTGTTAGGCATGGTGGGGTCTAGGTAAGTTAGGCATGGTTAAGTCTAGGTCGATTACGCATGGTGAAGTTTTAGGTCGAGTTAGGTATGATTTTCTCATGATGTTGGGTTCGATTTAATTTCCAAGTTATTGGTTGTATGGAAAGTAAATGATGATGTGTGTTTTTGTTATGGTGTAAAATTCCAAATATTTGATATCATGGAATGGTGAACTAATTGATGTATGATGTGATGATATGGTAGGTATGTATGTTTGTAATAATTTCCAAATATTGTAGAAAATGGAAACTAACTAAGGTAGAATGTGAAAAGGAAAATGACGGAAAATGGGTTAGGGTAAAGAGCATCCAAGCTAACCTCTAAGGGCCCCATGCCCTCGAAGTGCTACTTACATAGACCCGGTGAGAAAGGGGCCTCAGGCCGATGTAGTTCTCCCATAAGCTAGGGAAGAATATGATGAGGTAGCTCGTGATGGTTTTGTATGTTTTATGAATGATTGAGTCTAGGTCGGTTAGGCATGATTGAGTTTAAGTGATTCGGGCATGGTTGAGTTTAGATGAATTTAGGCATGGTTGAGTTTAGGTCAATTAGGCATGGTGATGTTGGTGAAAGAGGAATTTTTAAGATGTAGGTGTCGATGGCCTAGTCTTGTATTGGAGAATGAACAAGTAATGAAGAAGGTTAAGGGTAAGAGGTGACCAAAAGAGTTGCCTAATTGGTAAGAACCAAAACAAGTCTACCCTACCAAAGGTGGACTTATGAATGTAAGACCCTAAATGCATTTCCTAATTGACTTATTCTAAGGGTGAATAAAGTCACATGATCACGAAATGTCATAGTTGCGGAACGTCCCTTAAGTGGGTAGGAAATTAGGGTGAAAATGTGATGAGGTGAAAATAGTTTGGTTTTAGCGTAACCTGGTGTGAGACAAAGCATGCCTATTGGGCAAGAGACCCAAGATCAAAATAGGCAAGTCCATGATGAAAGTTATCATTTTCTTATTTTTGCTTTTGTTTGGATAGATCGATTAATGCAAGAAGTCTATATGGGATGTTGTATTATCTCCTTGAGGTCTTCATGAATCTAATTGATGCGAAAGCTTCAATATTTTATTTTATTTTTGCAAGAATAGTCTTCTTTTGATGATAGACTAGGTATAATATGGCTAGCTTTGTATAGTTGTCTTTCGAGGAACAATCTATTTATAATAACGAGATAGAAAGCATAGATGTTCTTTTGAGGGATTCATCTTTTTACTGGAAGTTTGACTCAAGGAGTTGAATCACATTTCTTGTTGAAATTTTTTTCTTTAGAACTTTAGGTCATGGATAAGACTAAAGAGACCAATAGGCTTTTGTGTTGCAGAAAAAACCATAGCCCAAAGAGGCTAACTATGCAAAGAGAGGGTTTAAGTGATGAATGACCATGAGATTCGATCTTGAAAAAGATTAAAATTATCCATGAGAATCATGCCATGACTAGATCTGTGATACTCATATTGAAGACAAGGTTGAAAGGTAATGGGTAATCACATGATCTTGGTTTAGTTGTTGATCCTCGAATAGGTAAAATGGAAGGTGAATGGTGCTCAAGGGATGAGTGTTTAATAGACAAGAAGGTGATATAGGACTTAATTCAACAATAGAATGGTCAAATATGCAAGTCATTAAGGGGCTCAATTTTGGGTTTACCTTCAAGTGAAGACAAATGATAAGCACTTGATCCATAGGTACAAGTAATGTGATATGCAATCAAACCAATTAGGAGAAAATTTGCCCGTTTACTTTTCTCTTCTTTTGTTACATGTTGATTTTCCTTTAGGATGAGGTCACCGACCTGGAAGGTTCGTTCATGGACACGTTTATCATAGGCACGTTTGATACATTTTTGGTATATTTGGAGATGGTTAAGAGAATTGAGACGACGTTCGTCTAATAACTCGAGTTGTGCCAAACGGTCTTGGCAAAAGTCATCATCATTGAGCATCTCTTTAAGTGAGATACAAAGAGATAAAATCTGGAATTCAAGAGGTAGAACAACCTCTATATTGTAGACTAGAGAGAAATGTGTGGCAATAGTTGAAGTACGAATACTAGTGCAATAAGCCCATAAGGAAAAAGGAATGTGCGTATGCCAATCCTTTCTAGTATCGTCAAAAAATTTCATAAGAATTTTGTTTAAGGTTTTGTTGGTTGATTTAGCTTAGCCATTTTTTTAGGGTAGTAAGGTGAAGAAAAACTGAGTTGAATGCCAAAGGTGTCATAGATTTTCTGTAGGGTTTTGTTTTTGAACTACTTTTTGTTATCATTGATGAGACAGTGAGGAACACCAAAGCAAAAAATGATGTGATGGTTGATAAATTCACATATTTTCTTGGATTTTGTATAAATAAGAGGTATGGATTCTACCCTTTTATTTTAGTACTCAGTAGCGGTAATAATCCATTGATGACATTGGGAAGAATGAGGATTGATCTCTCACACAAGATCGAAACCACATTGAGAGAAAGGCCAAAGGTCTCGTGCGACCTGTAAGGTGTGACTAGGAGTGTGATGAAGATTAGGATGTTGTTGGTACTTCACACAACATTTTATATAATCACAACAATCATGGTTTAATTTTGGCCAGCAATAGCCCGAGGTGGAGGATGCGTTTAGTGACAGCTAAACTACTAAAATGACTTCCATAAATTCTGTCATGAACTTCTTTGATGGTGTAGGGAACTTCATAACTTGTAAGGCATCATAAGAGGATATTGTCAAAGCCACATTTATAAAGAAGTCCACCCATGATGACATAATGAGAGACACTTTTGAGAAAGGCTCGTTGTCCATTGCGAGTAAGGTCTGGAGGTAGAATTGAAAGGGAAAGGTAGTCAGCAAATTGCTTATACCAAAGGTCACATGGGTCATTTTCAATGGTTACGACAAGGTTGACGTCTCAAAAATATATAGGAAGGTGATTACATCCATTGTATTGTGACAAAAAAATTTGATTCATAGGTCGAAGTAGGTATTTTAGAAGCAAGACATGCCATGGTATCCGAAAATTTATTAGTGGAACTCGGGGTCGTTTGAAGTTCATAACGGTTAAAGGTAGTCAAAATTATGTCTAAATGATGGTTATACTTTAGAAGTATCTCATTATGAAACTATTATATATCATTAACTTGGTTTACAACTAGTTGGGAATCACCAAAGATATTAGTTGACTTAATGTCTAAGGTAAATGCAGTTTGAAGGCCTAATACGAGAGCTTCATTTTTAGTGATATTGTTAGTATAATAAAAATCTAGTTTGAAAGATTATGTCATAGGCTCATCGTCAAGAGGAATGAGGATAAATCCGGCACCACCCCACGCTGACATTTGGAAACATCAAAGAATAAGGTAATCTTGTAAATGGTATCGTCGAGGAGAGGGTACAATGGATTTATGCGGGAAATCAAAGCTAGAAGATTTATTATGGGACGAGAGGTGCATATGCAATTTGATCGAGTGATGGTTTGTCCTTTGAAAAAGTCTTTTGGATGAATTCAAGGTCTAAGTCTTCAAGAAGCATGATCCAATGTGCATTGCGTTGATGTTCGTAGGGCTTGGCGTACATGTAATGTAAGGGGTCAATATGGGTGACGACAAAGGTGTTGTGGTTGAGTAGGTAATGATGAAGTTTAGTGGTGACAAAAATTAAGGCTAAGCATATTTTTTCATCATGGGTGTATCTAGTTTCATAAGCGTACGACTTATATAATAAACTATTTGCTCATGATGTTTCTCACTTTGTGATGAGTGAGCATGGTACCCAAGGAATTATCGAATGAAATGTAAAGGTAAAATGGTTGGTCCTCCTTAGGAGGAATGAGCACAGGTGTTTGGAGGAGGTATTGTTTTAATGCCTCAAAGGATTTATGGAATTCATCATCCCATTTGAAGGAGACACCCTTTTGAGGAGACGATGAAATGGGTGGAAGTGGTCGGAATGATGCGAAATGAAACATCGAATAGATTGAAACTTTCCTTGCAAACTACGAAGTTGGTAAAGGTTATTAGGTGGAGGAATTTTGAGAATAGCCTTGATTTTAGCGAGGATCGAATTCTATGCCATGCAAAGAAATGATAAAGTGAAGGATCTTTCTAGAGAGAATAATGAAGACACAATTCCTAGGATGAAGGTGAACACAATACTTGATGAGATGGTCAAAGATGACTTTAAGGACTATAAGATGTCCAACCTGATTTTTGGATTTGGCAAGAAGGTCATCAACGTAATCTTCCAATATGCGATGCATGATGTCATGAAATATATAAATCATAGCTTGATGATATGTAACACCATTGTTCTTAAGGCCAAAGGGCGTGAATCAATAGTAGAAGGTCCCCAAGGGGTGATGAAGGTATTTTTGTGTTGATCTTCGAGGATAAGTAATATTTGGTTATAACTTGAGAAACTATCCATGAGTGATAGCATCTCATGGCCAGCTGTAAGATCAACTAGTTGGTCAATACTAGGTAGAGGAAAGTCATCTTTGGGGAAAGCTAACTTAAGGTCACGAAAATCCATGAAAATTTAGAGTCCCCTGTCACTTTTGTGTGGTATAATATTAGAGATTCTTTGGGTATAATCAATGGGTGGGATGAAGGAAACTGAGAGAAGGCACTGAAGTTCTTCTTTGACAAGAAGGGAAATGCGAGGATGCATTTTCTGCAGCTTCTATTTTATGGGTTTGGCTTTAGGAATAGTTACGATATTGCGGACTATAGTTTTTGAGTCAATACCGGGCATATCAACGTAGGAACAATCAAAAGCATTGCTATGATCTCAGAGGAATGATGTAGAAGCTTCCTATTTAACATCATCTAAATATTGGCCTATCTTTAAAATGTTAGGGTCATCTTGAGTGTGAATATTGATTTCGATGGTCGATTCATTTAACATGGTTTGTGTCTCAGAAGGTAACAACTGGTGAATATAAGAATCTTCCACACCAAGGTAGGTGAGAATAGACTCATCATCTTGACATTGAACGATGTTAATAGAAGGTGTATTGTCATCAATCATGTCAGGATATAGGAAGGGAAGAGAAGAGGGAGCCTCTCCATCATGTTGATAAGTTAGAGGTCCCAGGGAGATGGTGTTCACGAAAAAGTAAAAGTTGGACGTAATGGATTATGGATCCATAGACTCCATCGGTGACGGTGGTGATGTTTGTCAATAGGGTGGGGAACATTTTTTCATCCTCAATGAGTTCCACACGAGATTTTTGGAAGAGGATTCAAAAAATCCAACACCACCTGTGGTCTTTGTGTTTACGATTGGTACATGGGATGATAGTATGGCGGCCCTGTTCATAAAACGCAAATCCGAAGCCTTTCCATGTACAATGGTGAAGGAAATTATGGGTGAAGCGACGGTTCGTGAGAGATTAGAGGTCGAGATGAAAATGGTCGTGTTTAGGAAGGTTGTTTAGGCGAGTAGATAGAAGTATCAAGTCCCACATATGTTAAGTTGGTGCGAAGGTGGGGAATACCATAAGGGAAAAATAGCCTATGTGGTGATCATAGTGACGATGTTAGCGCGAGGTTTCCATACTCTTGAGGAGTAAGGAATGTGTTGATGTTGTATAGGCAATAATGCCCCAGTCGGATGATGAAAAACACCTTCTAAGGGATTGGTAGTTGGTATATGGGTAGCGGGAATAGCTGAATCATCGGAAAATATAAAGAAGAAGCCTTTGGGTGGTTGAGAATTTGATGGGTTCATGGATGGGTCGGTTGCACAAGCTATGAAAACAGTGGGAATAGAGGAGTTAGGTGTAGGAGAGGTAGTAGAAGCATTAGTTGATGGGGTTGTGGGTGAAGGAGAAGTGCCGGTGGTGGTAGATTCTCTAACTTGTATAAGGACATCATTATGTCGGTATAACACGTTGCATGTTTTGAATGGTGAAGGGTGAACTTGAATGGTATAGTTATGTCCTTTATGTTCAAATTGTACACAACAATGTAAGGGTTAAGGGACACAACCCATGACATAGATCCAAGGCCGATGAAGCAACATGTTGTATTGGAATTTCCCCTCTAAGACATAGAATATTTCCAGAATAGTATGGGGGGCCACACAAATATGGAGAATGATGGTGCCAAGGGTGGAAGTGATGGCATCATTAAATGAACACAACATAAATAGGTTGTTATGCATGTAATTTGTAGGGATGTGCATTTGGTTGTACACATGGGAGGAGATGATGTTGATCTATGCATGCGCCATCGGTCATAATGTGTCGAAAACGTATATTATCGAGTGTAAATGAAATGAAAAGGGTGGGAACAAGGTCATCCGAGTAGAGAGGTACAATCTCATCATTAGAGCGAGTGTGACTAATTGATGAGTGATAGTGGGTGTAGAGGAAGGGGATGAATTGGTGAGCGAAGCCACATGGTGAGGGGTGATAATGGAGGCCACGGTATAGGGTCATTAGGTAAAACCTCAATGGATTGTAGAACCTCCATGAGGGCCTGTTGATGGGATTCAAAAGTTTGGACAAGGTCATACAAAGACATTTTTAAAGGGGATTGGTGTAATTTTTTATCATTGTACGATGGGTGACCCCATCAGAAATAGGGTATGTGGGTCCTTAAATGGTAATTCTTGGTGTGGGTGTAGATGGTATATTGGGCACATGATTGGTGGATGGGCTAGTTGTTTTCTCATTTCCTTTGTCTTATTCAAAGTGCTAGTGACAATGCTAACAATATTAATATTGGGTGAGGAGTAGCGAGTCATGATAAGTGTAGTGATAATACGAGAAATAGAATGATGAGGGCATATCTTGGTGTTGCGCAAAGAAAGCAACGCATTGACATTTAGGTAGAGGTTTTCTAACTCTCTTATGTGGACTATGTTGATCTTGAATTTTGGAGGAGGATAAATGGGATTTGGAGGTGGAGATGAAGGTCATTGGATAGGTAAGGGAGGAGGGTGTGTGGTGATAGGTGAAGTGGGAATAGGGTCCTCTTCTAAAAGATTATCATCGTCAAAAAAATTTGATAGGGACAAAGTTAGAGAAGAGCGATTTTTAGACCCTTACAATTTTCTACATCATGCCTTGGCAAACGATGGTAGGTGAAAATTTTAGTATTGTAAAATGATTTTTATTTGGGTTTGAGTGGCTTGTAAGGTATAAGGGGTGGAAATGTGATGATAGAGGTCTCTAAAAGGTTAGCTAGAATGTTGGCGTTAGACCCTGCTAATGGATCATAATGTGAGGTGAGTGTGGGTCTGGATTTAAGTGTGGGTGATTTTGGTAGGAGAGGCATCACGGGAGGTGGAATTGGAGGTGAAATAGATTTGACTGCTGTTTTGGGAGGTTTTCTTGTTTTTGGTTTTGATTGTAGTTTCTTGGTTAAAGGAGTAATAAATGAACTAGCAATATAAGGTATTGTAGGCTTAAATACCTCTGTGGAGGGTAGTGGATTTTTCAATTTTGGTTGAACCTTCTTTGGTAAAGGTGAGGAAGGAGTAAGTGATTTCAAAGGGAAGGCAAATGGAAGAAGAGGATGAGTTAGCAAAGGTGATAAAGGAGGTACAGTGAAGGTTACATGCAGAGGTAATATGGAAGGTCTTGGTTGAAGAGAAGGAAATCTCATAGGTACTGATGGGGTTATTGTAGGTGGTGTGGGTATAGGTAGTAAGAAAGATGTGGGTAACATAGAAGGTGTGCGCTATGTAGGTAAGTTTGGTGTGATAAAAGGTCATGATGAAGAGGTGGGTTCTTTATATTTTTGGTTTACCTTAGATAAGAAGTTTCTTGGCTAAGGTCGACAGGTGAGGTTCTAGGATGGAGGGCAGCGGTGAAGGTGATAGAGGAGTAGTGGGCGAAACCGGTGTATGTGGCTTAGAAGGTTGGGTCTTACTTTTAGGTGGAGGAATATTTTTGGCGCGAGTTTGTGAAGATGTGGCTAAGTGCAATTTGACATGAGGGTGGACTAGGATTGATGTCGGCATGACTCCCAATGTATTGATGGCTATGAATGCAAGGGAAGGTGTAGATACAAGTATACTTTTAGGCATAGGAATAGGTTTGGTTATTGGTAAAGATTTGGATGTAGGAGAGGGTGATGAAGAAGACGTCATTTCAACAAGCATGGTCATGGTTGATTTGGTCATCTGAAATAACTTTGGATAAATTGTGGAGGTATCAGCAGGTGATATTTGCATTTGGGTTGAAAATGGTAGCCGAAGATGTCCCCAATGCATGAAATTATCAACGTAATCCAAGAGGTTGACCAAGTGTGAAAATGACACTGTTGTAAGAGGAGATAGCATTGGTTTGGTATAAATCCTTGTAAAATATGTCTGCGAGATAGGGAACTGGTTGGCTTCGGACTCTTTAGGTAAGAGAGCCGAGAGAAGATCGACTTGTTAGAAGGCTAATGGGGAATTGTCACCAAAAAGAAGTGACACTTCTAAAGGATCCCCGATGGCAGGGGATATGGTAGGTGGCATGAGGTAGGTTCCTCTTTAAGTGGGGAGGAAGGTGAGCATGACTCTCCCATGGGTAAGAGAGTTAACACCATAGGTTGTTTGTTAGATTGTGAGATGGGTGGTGAAATGATATCCGAGGTATTGTGGTATCCTTCATGGGTGATGGGGAGATGAAGTGGAATCCTATGTGGGTGAAGGAGTAGATGAAATAGGATCCTCTACGAGGGTAAAGGTGCTCGTGCTAGAATCTCCTCGATGGGTGGATAGGAGGAAATTGAGGAAGGGTCGGTATGGTGTGAAACACAATATGGACCTCATTGAAATTAATGTCATTAGTTGAAGGTTCTCCAGCTTTTTTAGATGACGAGGTGTGATTAGGAAATGGATTCTTTAAGATATGAATATTTTGATTTTCCGGTGCATTTGGGTTATACGAGGATGAGATCTCCATTATCTAACATTTCTGGATAATGTTTTTGAAGTTTATACAATAACCATTGCTATGGCATTTTACGCATTAATAGTTACAATATTCATGTTCCTTGTACCATGCAAGAATAGGATGAGCGGGGTCAAAACTAGTATGTGGTTTTATGGGTGGAAGAGCAATGGCTCTAACCTTAAGAAGTTTTTCTAATACTAAAGAATAAGGCTCCCCGATTGGAGTGTATTTTCATTGTTCCCATTTGAATTGAAAATCTTGAACAGGAGAAATGTTGGAGGTAGGTTTTGATTGATTAGATGGGTGAGATGGGCCAGCCTTTAAAACTACCACATTGGCGAGATCCCTTGGTTTTGAATAATTGTTTTTGGGTTTTGAAGAGGAAGAGGTATAATTTTATTTAAAGGTGGATTTTTTGTTTCCTAATTGAATTTTCTTCTCTTGATGGCACGAATTTCGATTTTCGTACCATGGTAAATACTTCGTCGAAGGTACAAAAGGTTTTTACTTGGAGATTTGTTGATATGTGCCTAGAATAAGCTCTAGTGAATGACTCTATAAGCTCGGTTTGATAAAACTGAAATGTTAGTTGGTTGATGAGGCTCGATGCGAGCAAAAAAAGTTGTGATAGACTCATCATCATATTGTCGTGTTGAGTACAAGTCAGTCATGGTGACCTTCTTGACGATATTGATTGAAACATTGTCGAAGTCTTTCCAATTGGTCAAATGAGTAAATGGAATTTCGAGGTAAACCACTATACCAATCTAAAACGGGTACCTTTAAGGACATGGGAATTTCCATAGGAGGAGAACATCGTCATGAGTGATTAGATAACACCCATATTTAAAAGACCGCATGTATTATTACGGGTCTTATTTCTTGTTGAACCAATTGAATTTGGGAATTTCTCAATGTGTAGGATATGAAAGAATGGGAATATACGAGATGAATGGGCTCATTGCATATTTCATCATATGTTAAAAATTTTCTAGAGCCCAAAACCGATGCCTCCAATGTTTGCATCTTTTCCATCATCATTTTAACAAGGTTGTTGGTAGATTGTGATGATTGGTCACCCCCTACATTATAAGGGGGTTGATGATGAATGTATGATGTGGATGGCATCCTAGTATATGGCGATGCCGAATACGAGAAGCGTGAGGGGGAATAGATGCGGAGTGGAAGAAATCTTGAATAGGCAATAGATGAGATTGGGGGTTGTTGGTGATATGTGTAAGTGGGTGGGTTGGAAGTAATGATGCTTGTGGTCATTGTAGGTAGTGATTGTGGGATGGAGAGGATGAGGTTTTGAAAAGGAGTATGAGTTACTGACACCATGGGTGGCTGTGATGCAATAGGTATATACGAGGTGGTGGGTGCAGACGGGGCTATTCTCAAGGTGGCTGATGAAGGAATAGTTGACACCATGGGAGCAATTGAGCGTCAATGGTGTGACAGATGTTATAGGTGTAACATGTATATAAGATGTGGGGTCAAGTTGGGACACCACAGGGGGTAAGGTGGAAGAAGGTAATGCCAACCTATTGGTAGATGATGTGGAAGTGGGGGCAAGGGCATGAGGAATGGACACAAACATACCGTATACAAAGCATCCGATGAATCATGAGTAGATGAATGGGCAAGATAATGTTGTAAGGCGGCGGAATTTTTGTCAAGGACTCTTGCAAACTCCTCATCATCTGGTATTGATGATAATGGGTGAGTAGGATCCATGAGTGACATGATGGAAGGTGGGAGCGGATTGAAGGTTGGCGCAAAATATAAGGGCGTTGGCTTGGTTACGAGTCAAAACCATGTGAGTTAGCATAGACACAGTAAACTATTTTCTCGTAAATTACACAGAAAACAAAATAAATGGAGAAAAATAGGTTCCAAGAGGTGAAACAGGTCGTTGTTTTAATTTAAAATTAAAACATAGGAACCAACGATGGTTAGGTTAACCGATGACAGTGAGAGGGTAATCGATTCTTATTAGGGTAAGCGATATCAAGTTAGTTCTTGTGGCGATTCAATTTTTTTGAAAAATGTTGTAACAACTGATGAAAATGAGAAAAAATATAGATTTGATAGTGATTTCAAAGATCCAGAGGTATGATGATGCTTCTAAGGAACCTCAGAAAGAACATAAAATGTGGTGAATGTTGTTTTTGGTGAAATGACCAAAAAATTTGGAAACCGACAAAGGTTATGTAAAGCGATGACGAGTAGATGAAAAGCGATGATGGTCATTGGATTTGTTGCGGTCGGTGTGAAATTTGATAAAATGGAAGAATTTTATTTTTGTGACTTAGATGAGATAAACTATCAACCTAAAAACCTGAGTATGATAGTAATGGACCCTAACACACCTAGAAAAGTCAGAATACACCAACTATAATTGTGGGGTGTGAAAGGAAAAAAAAAAATGAAGAACGTGACCTCACAACTCAAAACACAACTCAAGAAAAAGATAAGAAAAATACAAAATCCTATGGGTGAATTTTATGTTTTAGCTTATACTATTTAAGATTGACTTGTGAATAGAACAATTTTTTTGGTTGGAAAGAAGGTGTCCTATAAAATTAAAGATATAAGAATGGTTTCGGAGTAATGTTTTGGTGGGGACAATTGTTTCTCTGAGATAATGACTAGACAAAGAAACTAGTTGGGCACCCACTATCAATCCTCTGATTGTGTGATCATTGAAAACTTCTTCCAGGTAAGGTGTTATTTAAGAATATGTGTGAATTTATTTTTTTGTAGTTTGGAAAAGAGAGAAGAGAATGTGCTCTACTGATTCAATTATGTCAACCATCAGTTGGGCATGACTTCCAGCGTATAGGTTGCCCTCAATTTTAATGTGAGCTAAAAATGTAAACATAGAAGTATGAAATGCAATTATTTTAAAACTGAAATCAAAATGTGATATTCAATGTAAACAAAGAGTGAATAGGAAAGGATATGACTTTCACTTATACAAATGAAAGAAAAGACAGAAGGATTTGTTTTAGTCTTGAAATACAAATGTCACGAGAGACAAGTAGAAGAAAGTAAATATTTCGGGGAGAGAATTTAATGTGAACTTCCTTTTGAAAAGAAACAAGCATACAATGGTTCCCTAAAAATGAAAAAAATACAAGGAACCCCGGATGGGTCCCACTGTGCGTACCAAAATGTTTGACCAGATTCTTAGCAAATTAATGAAAGACAAGTGTAGTAGGTGAAGGAGGAAGATGTGTTTGTAATGTTAGTTGTGGTTATGCACGCGTTCTGATTTTTTTATCCAAGTTGATTATGAGATATTCCTTTTGGCTAGGAGGAACAACTCTGTAAATGCAAAACAACACCACCAAATAGAGTTTAAAAAATGAGTGGACTTCTAGTGAAAGCTAGATCCGAGAATTATGATGCTTCTTGAACATGTTGTCAATCCACTTTTATAAAACAATATTAATGCTAGATAAATAATACATGAAGTAAAGATCCTATTGGAATTTAAGCGATTTAGGTATCTTGTAAAAAAAAAAAAAAAGAAAGGTTGTTAAAAAGGTTGTTTAAGGTCAAATGGGAGGGTTTATTAGCAGTGTTGGGTTGCAGGCCTAAGATGCACTCTAGGTAAGGTATGATAAGGATTAGGAATGATTCGGGATATTGGGAAGTGGGTATTAGCTCTCTGGTCTAAGCTATATTCCAAGACATAGTGACCGATGTCAATTTGGATGTGATGAAGGTTAGATAGAATGACCGACGTCGAGTTGGATAAGCTGATGTCGGTAGGGGAAATTAGCAAAAGTTCTTAGATTTAGTTTTTAAACTCCTGTGATTACACATAGGTTGTAAAGGATGAGGGTGGGGTCGTAAAATGGTTACGAAGACTAAAAGATTATAAGGAGAGGGTGAAAGTGGGTAAAATGTCTTGGTATGATCGGGTGATGGGTTGATGGGAGGGAGGACGTTTATGGGTGTGGAGAGAAATATATTGTAGAGGTGAATAAATAAATCTACAAGGAAAGTAGAGATCAGCGTAGAGATATTGAATACTTACTTGCAAGTGGATTGGAGAACATAGGTGATTAAGACGGTGACTGTAGAGATCTAGAGAGAAGATCCATTGTATTTGTGCCATGAAATTCAAACCTTTGTGCCTCTCTGTTGTGAATCTGTGATTGTGAAGAGGATGATGAATGGTGATCGATGTTGGTAGTGCTCCCGTATGTCTTCTTTTTCCTGAGTGCTAAAGAAATTCGAGTGCTCCCAGACTCTATTTGTATGAGATCTTGAATCAAATGACCAACCCTAGGCAAAGGATTTTGGAAATATATTTAACCTAACTAACAACGGTTAGGTGACCGATGTTGGTTGAGATATAACCGGTATTGGTCAAGTCGGGAATATCTAGGTTGGCCAAAAATAGCTAGATTGTTGCTATTTTTTGCGTGATCTCCAATCCTTCTTCCGATTCTTGAGTGATGGATCATGAAAAGATAAGTAGGATTCCTTTTAGGTTTGTTAATAGGAGTTAAGTATAGGTTTAGACTAAGTCCTAGTTGGTTATGATAGGTTTAGAATTGGTCTTAGGTCATTAATGATGTTTGAGTGGGTCATTTGAATGAGGTGGCTAGGTGAGTTTGTTGGGTAAGGTGGTTAAGTGAGGATACTAATTAATTTAATTAATATTATTAATTAAATTTACATGTGCACTAGGGGATATGAATGGGTAGGATATGGTTAATTTAATTAACAAGGTTTAAAGGAGAGTATGACCAAATTTTTTTGTGTCTACACACTCCACAAAAGTAAGAGACGCCTGTAGTACTCTAATCTCTACATTTAATCTATAACCAAAAGGTGGCATATGTATGGAAAAAGTGTGCACGAAAGACAATGAGAATGCCATTGTAGTATATGTGTAAGAGAAATAAAATGGCAGGGGCCCAATAAACCTCACAAATGGATCCATAAGAAGAGGTAGATCATGAAAAATCTCTGAAATAGTGGAAGTGACAAATGTCCCAAGGTAGGCACTCCCAATGAGAGAGATGAATGGGTCCTCCAGAATGTGTGATGGCTCAATCAGAGCATATTCCTGTAATGAAACATAAGTGGAATCTGCAAATAGACAAATCAGGTCAGGAAGATACTCATCCCAATGGGGTTTCCCAATGAGATTAATGTTTGAAAAGTATGTATTAGCATCACAACATGAAGTATGAGGAAAAGAATGCCGCAAAAAGTTCTGGAAGTCAAAGATGAAGAAACACTCCACTATAAGGTAGAAATCGATGTATGTTGAGTGTCATCAACTTATCAATCAAAATTGAATGGATCATGAGAGACAATGGTCACATCTATCTTAGAGGAAGGTCCTACTGATAGAATGCTACTGCGAGAGAGTGAATGGAAGCATGATCATGGACGAAAATGTGCTTTGTGGAGGAAGCAATAGGAAGAGTGTGCTCAATAGAAAGATCTTATGGTGTGTGGTCAACATGGGACTCACAAGTAGCAATAAAATAAAAATAACACCCAAAAATGAAAGGGATGTGAGAAGGAAGATAATCTATGGTGGCACTAGAGTGGTCCAGGGAAGTGTTACTCTTAGATGGTGAAACAAGGTTATCATGTAGTTTGTTGGGTAATGGTTTAGGAAATGAAAGGGAACTCGGTGTACTCGAGAAAATGAAATATATCCCCAAAAATAGTAAGAACAAGAAGGTCATAAACCCCATCATTTTGGTTAACCCACTCATCCTTCTATGGAGGATCATCAAGACCAAGAACAAAACCATGGAGGTAGGGAAGAAATCATGCATTATGTAATGATTGATAATATATGCCTTCCAAGATAGAAAGTTCCCAACATCAAGCATACCAACAAAATGATGAAACTCCATATAGGGTTCATTTTAATACCCCCCTCTTAAAAATAATTATAGGATGGTTGAAAAATTTTCTGAAAAAGGTATTCACATTGTTGGATAATTTAGGAAAGGAGGGTTTCGAGATGGTGACGAATGCAATTTTTTTTCCAAGTTATCGAACGTATGCATCTATGTTTTCCCTTTTGGTAATCAAAATTTGTTACTAACCAGTGATGGTATCATGCTGACATGCCATACCCTCATGGATGTTCCCATCTGGTAACATATTGTTATTTCTATCTGGTTATGCCATCATGTTTTCAGATGCTAATAAACACATAATCGGCATAAGAGATCTCCTACACATTATCGGTGTTTTTAAATGTAGGTTTTCATCCTGTAATATGTCATCATTTCTAGAGCCCAAAAACTTCCACTATATCGACACTAATAGAAAGCACAAATTGTGATACCAAACGACACATTATTGCGTTGCTGCAAGGTGCCCTATTTATGTTTCCACTTGAAAACATTCCCATATTGTAGGGCGTTCATTGGTCACAAGCTTATTCACTTTTACCTTCAACTTCGATTATAGATCTCAAACTTAATAAATTTTGGAATTATATTGTACTACTACATTATGGAGAATTAATCATATATATAATAGTATATTACTGATAGAATGCCACATATACCAACATTGGTCATCCCTTATTGGAAACTTGTAAGGTGAAATTAGGGTCAAATTTATTTATGGCGGGATAAAATTTTGGTGAACATCCTACCATATGGTAGTAAAAACATCACCACTTTCAAACTTTGAAAATCCTAATATTTGTACATTTATGAATATTAACCCCTAAAATCAACCCCGACTCGATAATGTAAAAAAATGCCAAAATTATCCAAGATGGCATTTTATAACTTAGTGCGAAAAGTACAATGTTCCATAGAGTTTTACAAGAAACCCCTTAACGTGGCACTTTATAAAGTAATGTGTTTACAAAAAAATGAAACATCATGAAGAGTGTGAGAAAACATGCACTTTTGACCAATATGGCACTCAAATCCGAGCTACTAGTCAAAATTTATGGCAAAAAATGTTTCTAGTAACTATGGGTTATTTAATTAAAATTTTGCACAATAATTTCAAAAATGAAATGAGAGGAAAGGGTTTCATGTATATACTCATTGGAATCAGTAATGAATGAAGAAAAAAATGGTTTATCTTGAAAAGGGGAATTGGCCTCCTTCCAACATGGGCCTCACTCTTCGTTTTCGTCACGTGAGGATACACGCTTTTAAAAACCACTTAATTCTGTTAAATCTAATTTCTTCTCAAATTGATTAATTTGTAAAAGCATGAAATGCTAATATTATGAAATAATATGGTAAAAATTTGAGATTTAAAATAATCATTCCGCCTTTATATTGAATGGTGGGAGCCACAAAGACAAACCGTTGGATTTGAGGAGAAAATTTAGGTTTAAGAAAACCTAAAAAAGTTATCTTTTGTTGTTGTTTTTTAAAATTGTTTTTTTTTGTTGCTTGGCATCGCCATGAGGAGAATTTTTTTGTTTTGGAGTGTACATGTTTGAAGGATCAAAACCAAACTTGGAGAGGATGCCCCAACTACAATAACACCAATCTGGGCACCCAATATAGTAAAAAAATGCCCAAGAAACCCAAAAATGCCCAAGGAAACTAGAAAAATTCCCAATACAAGAAAAAGCTGCCTAATATATGTTTGAAAATGCATTTCCAACCTTGTTAAAGGTCGAAACTTGCCTCACATAAGTGAAAAAAACCATCAAAGGTGAAAACTACCCCTTACAACTTTGTATCTACAAGGAAGGTGCTACCACAGGTCTAAAACACGCTTGTATGGGTTGTGTATTCATGCATAGGTCTACTACATGTCCGTGGTCTATTCAATATTTTTAAAAATATAAAACCTCGTGTAGGATACCACAAACCATGAAACCAAACCAAAATACCACAAATTAACAAATACTAGATGCAAACCAACAACAAACACTATTGCAAATAATAATCTCATGCAAAACTACCAGACAAACTCAATACCAATGTGTTTATGATACCATATTGGGAACGACATGGATCTGTTGAATCAAAGAGTGCACCAATGAGAAATGTGAGATGTGAATGTCACAAAGGCAATACTAAGCACACACATACAAATCTGCAAGTTATGAAGAACAATGAGATAAAATGAAAAAAGGCAAGAATGACTCCAAATCAACTCAATGCTCCATATTAGAATGATGCAAGTTGTGTAAATATACGAGGTGAATATGTAACCTCCTCCTATAATAATGGAAACCTACACCTAGAATAATGGTAACATCTATACGCTAAATAGCCATTTTGATTTAATATAGAATTGGTCAAGGGTAGTAATTATTACTAGTTAAAATAGTGTGGTTAAGTGTAAACCTAAGCAAACATATCTCATGAGTGTAGGAAAGCTCCAAGTAAATAAATAAATACAAGGAAAATGAATATCCTACACGAACATAAGTTACATTCTAATAGGTTTTGCGAGGCCCCATTTGCATATTATGAGAGAAGGGGAGTTGATACCTAACCGAGTTTGTACTAGTTGAAATGAGTCTCAATAGACCACTTCCATTAATTTGACCATTTGGTGAGAGATTACACACCAATTTTATGAAGATGATAATAAGGTATGCCACTACCATTTTTCCTAATTAGATCTTGATCATTGGTTTGCATCAAAACTTAGCTCTCGGTGTGGGCCATGCAATCGAATCACAAGAGGTCTTATTAAACAAGTCAAAAGGAATTTATCACCTCTCCTAAACATTGATGTTTTTAATTGAGGGTACAAGGAAAAAAATAAAATTATAGTAAATAGAACATGATACCACCATAAGGAATCAAAATTGATAGAAAACCCAAATTTGAAGCTATCCCCATCCTAAATCAAGTTTTGTTTCAGTAATTTTCAATATTTCTAGATGCTTTTGGACATGAAGGTACCCAAAATTTACATCGAGACCTATGTGAGAAAGAGGGATAGGAAGTACAATCACTTGTCATTTGTAGAGTTCATGTATAATAATCCACATCTCCAACTCTCAACATGGCCCTATTTGTGAAAAATTATAATAGGAAGTTATGTTACCCTCTCAATTAGAATGGTCTAGGTGATAGAGTTGTAGTTTTGCATAAAATGCTTTATGACATGGAAGAACAATTCAAACTTATGACAATGAGATTTCTTAAGGAGTTTTCAATTTTAGAAGAGCTACATGGATTTGAAAAGAATCCTGCTGACATTATAGGAGATATAATTTTTATAATGTTTAAGGATAATAATTTCCCCATAAAATTTATAATTTCATCTAAACTAACTTTGATATATACGTGAGAACATTTGATTTCCTTATAATATTCAATCTAGTTTCTTACATATTAGCATTGCCTCTAGTTCTAACACGACTACAAAATGTTTTTACATTTATTATCTTAAATGTTACTATTGGATGCTGAAAGTGTGTGCCCAAGAACCACCAAATAAAGATTATCATCTTGACAACAACAATGAGAATGTCCCCTAGGTGTGGTACCTTAGATCCCTGGTACAAACTTCTAGAGAAATCCAAGTCCTTATCCTAACTATCTAACGTTGTAACTACTACTTTATATATAAGATAACAATTATAATGGGAAAGGGAGAAGGAAAATAAAAAGAAAATAAATAGTGATGCACAAGAGAGTAAGTATCACTCTCCTCATACCTTGAGACAAGAGGCAAGAAAACAAAACCCAATGCCAAAGGGCATATATAAGCCATAATAAAATGTGTATTAAAATGTATCTCTCCCTCTAGCCATTAATGGAACAATACAATTAAATTTGTGTAAATATAAACCACACACAATATAACATAACATAAAAAGTACAAAAGAACACTTACACAAGAAAAAATGCATAAATAAACCACAATAAATAAGATATTGATGTTGAGAAATTGCACAATCTACTATATCCATGAGAAAGGCATCGGGTGCATTACATAAGATTAAAAATAGAGGTCGAACACTCGTAGAATGTTTGGAAACCCAAATGGGAAAAGTAAATTTGTATTCGAGGAGAGGAAGAAAATTACAACACACATAGCTGCATTTATAGAAAAAAAATGCGGAAGGAAGGAGGGAAAGAAAGAGAGACGAGGATAAACAATCTTGAAATAATCTCTCTTTCTCATGTCTATCTCCTTCACAATGATCATGAAGGTTCCACTATCACCGTCATTTTCAAAATAACACCATGAGACCCTATGTTTGGGACCGGGATAGTTCGTGGTGATACATTGTTTAGTGGCTATAATATCTTTATGCATTATAAGCAAGGGAACCAGGAATGGCCTAGTTTTTCTATTTGGTATGTAATTTGTTCATCGTGAATAAATGTTTTTTCCTAGGTAGTTTATCTCGGTGTATCCATACCCAGGATAAATTCTAGAAAATTAACTTTATTGGACCATTGGTATGTATATCTTGTGTAAATAAGAAGAGTAATCCATTGAGAACTTACTTCCACATTCTCCTATGCATCTAACACATGGTCCGATCTCTACCAAGATCTAGACATGGCATGGGTTCGCCCACACACATTGAAGGAAAAATTTTATACATGGCCACAAGGTTTGAAATAGTTTAAAGGGTTATGGTAGGTATTTTCATTGAATATGATGTGGAATTTCGGAAAGAGAAGAATAATCGATTATTTGAAAACAAGGAATAAGTATGGGAGAAGTTTTCCATTAAACCTGAATTGGAAATTTCTAAAAATGTGTCACTCTCATATAAAATTAAGAAGGATATGCTAAAAGAAATGAGCTACATATCCTAAAAACGTGGACACACATAAATCTTTCTCAAAACAAAGAAACTCATCCTTTTAAGCTAAAGTGACAGGATCAAATGGAAACCACCACGTAGTAGAAGGTCAAGTGAAATTTTAATGGTACGTCTAAAATTAATCATGGAATTTGGGGTTTAGGTTGTGTTTTGCATAGCCAATTCAGTCATTTGTTATGGTTCAGGTCTTTCTTCATCCCATGCACAACGAATAATAAATCGAAGCTATAAAACTTTTAGAAGATTTGTGTTTGATCTTGAGAAAATTTATAGGTATATCCTGGTTGAAGGGAATTCCACGGTTATAATAACTAGTATGAAAAATGAGATACTCACAATTAGAACCTGAATTACTTACTGCGAAGGTGCGTATTTTGTCTAATTTTTTCGGACCGTCTCCTTTCAACATGTTTTTAATGAAGCAAATGGTGTTGTAGAGTTTCTTGTGAACACGGGAACATGTTTAGATCATCTCTCTTCTACCATTATCTTTGACCCAACCGACGGGGAAAGACTCAAGGAACACTTAGATGATGAATATAACATGTGTGGTTAGGGTTGGTGGATGCATTCATAATTTTAGATATCATAAGAGTTTGATAATGTGATTTTTGTAAAAATATAGTCACCAAGCGGGATGTAAGTTGGGCCATGTTTCTCTTCAATATCATTTACTATGAGAGTAGAGTGATTAGATGATCACATAATTTATAAGGTATATTCTTGTCCTGCAAGTGTATGGTAGTTTATGTAGTAGAAGTTTCTATATATGTTGAGTGGAGATAAATTTTGATTCTTTAGTGTGTACCTTTGATCAATTATTGTATCTTAATTGTTGGACACATGTTTAAATTGTTTCTCATTTATAGCCAACATCTAGAATAATTATAAATATGTTATTTGATATTAAAAAAATGGTGAGGGGCCCAACAACTCTATTTTACTGATTAAAAATCATCATGAAGCTCTATAAAACATTCTCAAGTGAAAATATCCACTCAAACCACCTCAAAGCATACTATAGAGTAGTTTCCCAGTTGAAAATAAATGTTCTCATTAGAAAAGAGACCCAATAATATTTACTATTTAAAAACTAAGGGAAAAATTATTTGGCGGTGATTCTGTAGTTTTCGCTCAAAATTAGGTAGATAGAACAACCTAAAACTACCCCAAAAATAAGTACTCTGAAGAGAATTCTAGAAGGCCATTTTTTCCTAATTTGGTGTTGTTGAGAAAAATTATGTTGGTATGAATTTTTCCATTTCATTTACACAATTGATGACCATAAGGCCATAAATTTTAACATCACAAGTAGCATCAGCTATGTTTCCTCTTCTTAGTAGCCATTGATTTGACCTATTTTAATTTAAAATGTGCCAACACAATAAACTTTGGGGTTATTTTTAGCAAAATGTGGCAGCTCGTGATTCACTTCAGATTCCAAGCTTTGTCTCCATTTTCTTCCATTCCTATTTTCCTCTGTACGCCTGATTTTCTGTGATTGGGCAATGTGTTAAGTCGTGATTTTATATGGTATCATGTGACTTGGTACCACATGGCATCCTTTGATTGGATACGTGCTCACATAGCTTGGTGTTATATGATAGCCTCTGATTGGCTACATGTTCATGTAATTTGGTACCATGTGCTAGCCCATGATTGGCTACGATATATCGTATCTTCAGTCATTAGTCTCCTTAATATTCATTTTCTTGAGACTTGACTTCTCATGATTTGTCCACATGTTAAGTAATGGTTGGATACATGCTACGCTAGATTAGAAACACATGATAGACCATGTTTTTCTATACCAAGTTGCACCTTTTCCTTATCCAATTTCGCAACCTTCCCGACATTCAACTTCCCATGATTGGGCCATGTGGCATAATCACAAATTTTAGATTTGGACTCTTTTCATGCTTTATCCAATTTTCCAGCCACCACTTTGTTCATTCAATAATATAAAACTTCACATGATTAGACCATATGTCCCAACCATAGATTTTCCCTTGTGCCCCTTTTGTGTTAGTTGAAATTTTCTATCAACAAAGGTTAGTTAAGTGGAGCCTTTTCTCCACTTCACATTGAAACATTTATGCATATAAAACCAATCTCTCTACTCGTCTTGAAAAATGTGGGATATTTTCCTAAGCTAAAAAGAACAAAGGGGGTGTCATGTTTGAAATTGGGAAAGATCTTAGCATGACCATGGAAAACCAAGTTGTAAATTAAGGATATGTAAAGGTTTAATTTCTCCAAAATCTATTTTTGTTGATGGTAGAAACTCTAATATTCCCCAAAATTTTAATGAAATTATGCATACCTCAAAAATATCGAAAGTAGTTTGTAAAAATGGCTAGAAGCTTTTGTATATCACAAAGCATCCAATAAGAGGCCATAAATCTTCAAAATGTGAGAAAATAGCAGAATCATAGCCTAGTTTCTTAAAATGAGGATGTAATATTATTATGGAAACATTCCCAGTGATTCACAAGGGAATTTACTTTCTAAATGAAAATGTTAGTAGTCTTTGCATTCATTGGGCATGGTGTTTGCTTAAACACCTGAAATATTTAGAAAGAAAGTTTGTGAACCCCTTAAATCTTCTGTAATTAATTTTTCATTGAAATTATTCCAACATAACCTCCAAATAGTGCATTCAAGAGTGACCAAAACTTATTTATAAAATGAAAAATCATTCATTTTAAAATAAAATGTATACAATGTGTAAAGCACATGTTATGAAAAACCAAACCTATTCTAGTCCTACTTTAATCATATACATAAAAACTATAAAAAACCATAAATGGGTTGTAAGAAGTAACTTCTCTTTTGATAAAATGTGGATGTGAGATAAAATTTGAGGCACCCATGTTTGGTGATAGGAGTTAAGACTAGGTATGTGATTCCTTTTTCTCTAAAATATCATCTCTAATGAAAGAATACACCATTTCCTACTATGTGATTTTCTTGTGAATGTGTATCAATTGATTTTTGGTATTTTGAATTTCTTCCTCATGCTCTAAAGTGAACATAATAGGGGAAAAATTTGAGTCGAGATTTGAGATGGATATTCATCTATTATAAAAATCAAAATTTTGAGGCCAATGGACTTCCTTCTCTAAGAAACTCATCCTCCTTGTGTTCAAATCCATATATGAATCTTGTAGACACGTCTTCCTCTTCTTCCTACAAGGCCCTAGGTTCATTTACTTTATCTTCTTTGACTTTGAACTCTATCAAGCCCATGATATCTTCACATGTAGGAGATGTAATTGAAGACAATTTTGATCATCACATATGTCACTGATGGAGGTGATGAAGCTCTCAAAGTCTTTGAGTATGAAACTTTCCTCTTCTTACTTCCCTCACATGCATAATTTCTAGGCTCAATTTCAACCTCATCCACTTGTCACTTCATTTAAATCTAATGATACCTCTTCCTCTAGTTTTGTCTTTGATTAAGCATGTTTTGCAATAATAATCCTCTAGTTGGGAAAGAACACATGTTCAAATAGATTACTTATGAGATTAAATAATTATTTTTCCTCTTTTAAAACATTAAGCTCAAAAAGCACCCCCATTTTCCCATCTTCTATATTGTATGACAACTCTAATTTATAAGAAATTATTTTCCCAATTATGATAATAAAATCTTCTTTATTTTCATCTTTGAGTTCATTCCTCTCATCCTCAACCTTGGGTTGATCAATTTTACATCAGTGATCTCTTGAATGGTGAGTTACGACTTTACCATCATTTTTAGATTCATTCCAAAAACTATCTCTTTATTTTCATTGATGGAGCTTAGTTCAAGTAGACCATGGTGCACTTACAAGAGGTTTAATGCTACTTAGCTCAACTCAAGAAGTTATTTTGATCTCAAAATCTATAAATTGCTCCTTAAAACATTGTAAATGCTCTTATTTGACCCCTAACTCCTCGGGTTGTAACTTTAAATGTATTATCTATTTTTCATCTAAAATACAAGGAACATCTCTAACGACCCCCATAGGTTCAAGTCCAAGCTAAAATAAGGATATCCATGTAGACACAAAATTACACACATATTACCATTTTACTATGCCATCAATATGTTGTTATATGCATGAATCTTAAGCAAAAAACTGAAATGCTTTATGTGTCTATTTGTTTTGATTGATTTCTATTATATTGTTCTTCCGCATCTTTCATTTATGTACCAGTTTTGTCGAGTCTGGGGTCCCTGTCTTTCCATATTTTCACATATGTCTTCATTTTTTAGGACACCGGTGCCCATTCTAGACACTAGCGCCTAGGCACATGTGTCCATTATGCATGCTTTTGTCCTACTTATTATTTCACTTGTTTTAACATTTTTGGTCAACATTTTTGGTGTTCTTATCCTTATTTTGATCTCATAGTCGGTCTTTTGTGTTACTAGTGTCAAAATTCAAATAAGAAATTCATATATATACAAAACATACATACTATTATTGCAGTTGGAAATAATTAAGGAAATCACATCTACATATTATTATCACTATCAAAGGGACTAAATTTTGAGCTACATACACCTTTGCATAGGAAGGGGAAGTTCTCAATTCCATACCACACATTTAATCAAAGCTAGCTATAGCCCATTATCTTGGAGCCATTGGTGCGAGGAAACCTAAAGACATTGTTTCAAACAAAAGAACATAGAACTACATGGATTATGGAATGTAGTGCAGTCTTGAGTATTCTTTGGGGTCGATTTGACTTCACATTAACATATTTCATTCACATTTTATGTGTTTATGAGCTTGTACAGTAGCTAGGGTTTGTTTTGCATGTTACATGTACCTTTGATGAATAAAGTGTGAATATCAGAAACTAACAAAAATGAGAAGAAAAACCCTTGTAACATGGTAGAAAGTAGATTTTGACAGTTTACACAGTCACCAATGCCCAAATCCAAACACTAGTGCACAGGCACCATTATCTTACTTTGGGCACCTCTGTACGACCTTAAAAAAGAGTTACAAAATCTATAACAAGTTGTGGCATCATTTTGCAACCAGATTCAACATAAAAATAGTCCCAAACATCTACAAATTGCATATAAATCAGCTAAGTTACTTATCTCTCACATTTTCTTATGATCTTGCACTTTTTGAATTTCTTAGATTTTTCATTTTACTTTATTTTATCATATTATTTACTCTAAAATTAGATTTAACTACATTTTTGTTAAATCATTTGGTGAGCCCCACCCTCGTTCAAACTCCTTTCCCTAGGATACCAAAACTCTCATGGCTAAAAAGAGGTCCTCATCTCCCAAATAGAATATGGCCTATACATGTTTGCAACAAATTCTCGAAAATCTTGCTATGGAATCTAGATTTCGTGATCTTTATAAGAATCCTCAATGTAATAAATCAATCATTCAAAACTTATTTCTTTCCAAAAAAATCTTCCTATTGGCCTCGACACACTTGATATTTACATGGTATCTCGAACAACGCTTGGCTTCATGTTCTCCTTCATCTTTTATTGCCACCCATGCTACTACATATTATTCTCCTCCTCTTATTACACATAATACAATTAATGTAGATTATTTGCATGATAAGGATCTTGCTTGTAGCAAAATGGATGCTTGATAATTCTACCTCTAATGATGACAATGCACACATGTATGTTGACGATCATATTACTAGTCAAGATGAATGTAAATCTATATCTCCTATTATTCATATTTATAAAAATGTTTCCATTGATTGTAATGATAAATCTGATGTTAGTACTCCTATCACTTCTATTTATGTTGATGATATTATTGATGAAATACTTAATTGAGAAAACATGGTGATAGTGATGTTGATTATATTTCTAATCATGAACATGCTAGTGATGATGTTACTTCTCTTAAGACTGTTGCATGTTAATTTACTACTCGTCTTTCTTCTAATTTTGAAGTTGCTTCTAATATTGTGCATGATGATTCTACTCCTACCACTAGTGCACCTCTTATCATGCCTCCCGAGTCTACACCAACCATTCCTATAGAGCCTCTATGTTCCTCTTCTTCTCTTCCACCTCCTTATCCTCCATCCACATCCATTCTACATTCTTAGATTCCCATGATGACTCACAATGGAAATTTCCAACCTCTCCATGTGCCTCTCACTTCTTTTACCATCCCCTCACTTGATATTTTTTCCCTCATGCATGTTGTTGGTAATTTTCAATCTCAAGTTCATTCACTTACCCTCTAAATCTAATTCTATTATACCTATATTGAAAATTATTCCCTTTATGGAAAGCCCATTCTTAAGAATATTAACAATTAAACTTTCACAAGGGACTTTCTCATGCCCACCTTCTCCTATTTTGATGGCACTTGTGACAATCCTTATTTACATATAAAATGCTATCATCTAGCCATGGATTCTTATTCTAATGATCATTTGTTACTAAAATCACTTCATCATAGTCTTTTTATCATGCTCTCCAATGATATTCTCATTTGCATTATGGATCGGTTAGTACCTATTATGATATTGAGGATGCTTTTCTTATATACTTTATTTCTAACAATGATTCTAAAGTAACATATGAACACTTGCCTTTTGTGCATCAAGGAAAGAATGAACTAAGTTTAGATTAATTTTTATGATTCAATTCTTACATACATTGATTATTATTTTAGCTTATTGATTTAGAAATGAAATTTATGTTTCTTCATGGCTTGATTACTGCATTGAAAGTTTTTTCGTGTGTTTTTAGAGGGGAAAAATTCAACTTGAAAACAAGACAACTCTACTCTAGTGTCAAAAATTTCAATGTACACCTTCCAGGCACCCCTCTCGATCAACATATCCCTGTGTTAGGCCTATACTATCCTTATAATGGTTCATATATTCGTTTAAACCTTCCCATTAGGTGATTTATGGAAAACAAGTTCATTCAAGAACTTCAAGGAAATATCTCTCAAGGTGGACTTTTCACTAACTTAGAAATGACTATTTTTAGATTTTCTAAGGAAATTGCACACCCTCCGAAGTTGATTTGAAGGACCAAATTTGTAGAGAAATTAAATTAAGGAGATAGGAACATTGTGCAACTGATTTTGGAATATTTTAAAAAACTTTAGAGGTTTTGGAAAATTTCAGCGAAAGTGGGTTTTCAAAGGTGAAGGAGCGTGCTCACGAAAACAACACTTATGATTCAAGAAGCGATTTAGGGAGATATGTAATGAATTATAGGTCACAAAAATATAAATTTAAAGGTATTTTAGTTCTCTAAGTGATGGTGGTTTCATATTTTCACGAGACATAAGATTTTCTTCCTATAATATGTTTTCTGTATGCACAACTTGGCGTCCCAAGAAAAAAGGCTATTTTTGAGGGGTTTATAGGAATAATTAAAGCATGAGACCCATCCCATCCTTAAAATAAAATTCCAATCAAAATCCTATAAATATTTTCCCAAAAATACCTCTAGATGCCCCGGATATGTTGTTGTCAAGCTTCTCTCCAAGGTATGCTTTGCGACTTAATCACTTTTCTAGGTGGACACATGTCACTCCTAGGTTGAGGCATAATTTATTGCACCAACTACACCATCCCCTTGGGAAACAAGGGGAAAAATTTCTCCCAGCCTCAATATATCCCCTTGGGCCATTATGTGACCTCGATGGAGCTCAAACAAGACAATTAAGACCCTTTACACGTATATAATCTCTCTTTGTTGTCAAATCTTGCAGTGCCACTTGTCATATTTTGGTGAGGGATAATTTTACTACACCTTATTTCCCATCCCCTTAGGATATTTTTGACACAAAAATTCACCCTTTGCATAACCTGGTCCTTGATCCCTCATCGACATTAAAAGGTGCTCTACATGCCATTTTTAGCCCCTCTCCTCTCTGCTTCCATGGCAGCGACAAGTGCTACTTTTCATCACAAGAATGAGGTGAATTTTCTTGCACCTTGTGTCTCATTCCCCTGGGATATTTTGGACACAAAAATATTACCAATCCTAGCCATTTATTTGGCCTTCTCTGTGACCAAGTTTCAACTTTTGTGTGCGTAAGGTGGAAGGAGAAGGTAATCAAACAGTACTTGATCTTCCATGGATGATTTTGGGAGATCCATAAAGAGTTAAAAGGTAAAAAAATACTCATTTGAAATATTATAAAATTATCTACGTGATGAAATATTCAAATCCTTCACAAGGTATAAGCACTTCTATCCACGACTCATTTTCGGCAGGCACACCCTGTCGTCACGAGAAATAAGGAGAAATTGTATGGGGATGTAGGAATAAATGAATCTTTATACCCATCCCATTGTCTTAATAAGGATATTGGGAGTCAAAATCATATATGGGTTCATAAAAATGACCTCATGTAGCTTTGGAAATGTCATTTTCAAGGCCTCTCTCAAGGTATGCTTTCACAGTTAGAAATTTTCACCTCTTAGAGCATGACACATTTTCTTGCACCAAATATCCATTCCACTTGGGAAATTTGGGACAAAAAAATGTGCCCAAACACATTTATTCCATCTATTCCATCATATTACCTTGGTGAATCTTTGTGATGCATGTTTATCCCTCTTAGCTTATTCTAACCCTTCCGTTGACCAATACAACAATGCCACTTGTCAATTCAAGGGTGAAGAGAAAATGGATGATTTTTCTTAGTGTAAAAGCTTCAAGGATCCATAAATTGATTCCATAACAGAATAGGAAAATGAAAGTGAGGCACATCTCGACTTTCCAAGGTTTGATGGGTAGAATCTTGTGAAAATTGTAGGAAATGATTCTCAAAAAAATCTAGTTTTGCGTGAAATAGTTTTCGTACCATGAAGTCCCTATTTTTTAGGGATATTGAGGACTGAGTTTTCATCATAACTTTTCCATGTGAGACAAGTAACACGTAGACATGAATGTTTCCTTTTTAATTCATGAAGATCTAGGACGAGAAAAGCCATTGAAAATTGGAAGAAATTATCCTTAAAAATCTAGTTTCATGTGAACTAGTTTTCATTCCATTATGTCCCTATTTGATAGGGATATTGAGGACTGATTTTTGCATCAAAATTATTCCTTTTTATATGAGGAATACATAGACCTAAAATTTTCCCTTTCTAATTCATGTAGATCTGGATGAAAAAACCTTTGAAAATGGGAGGAAATCATCCTAGTGAGAAGTAGATCTTTTCAAGACCTTTTTGTCGTGTCGACACCCCATGGTACAATTACTAAAAATATCACATGATATTACTATCCACATGATAAAAATATTAAATCCCTAAATTTTCAATCTCGATCATCCGGAATAGTAAAAAATGGTGCAAAACAAAAGACATGACAAAATGGCATTTTTCCGAAAATAATAGGTCATGAAAAACCTGCTAAACATAGAAAGTTGTAAAAAGTAGAAATGCATCATCAAAATAAGAGGATGGAGTTTCCTAGAAGGTTCATAAGGTCATATTAGATTAAAATGGGTGATATTTCCTAAAATACTAGGACCTAGTCCTACTTGTTAAAAATAAAAAGACTTCATTTTGGGTGTAGAAAGTTGCAGATGACTCCATTTTCACTCATATTTCCACTTTTTAGACTCTTGATTGGATTGTAGTATGAACTCATGGCTCAAATAGATAAATGATAACTTCATGAGGATCATGGAAGCATAATCTTGGAACACAGTTTATAGAACCAAGAGGTAAAGTATTCAAGGTGAACTTCATCGGAGCTTTCCATTAGCGTAGCAGTGTGCAGAAAGTCATCAGGGATAAATTTCCATCTTCCACTTCCTCGGAGTACATTTCCATAAAAATAGGATTATTTATCATCAATTATTTGGAGCATTCTTTTTTTCTCTCTTCATTATTTCTCCTCTTCTCTATCCCCTTTCCAATTCTTCATTATGAGAAATCATGACGTTTTTCCTATTCATTTAAATGTGAGTATGGTTAATATTGTAATACGTCACCCTTAATTTAGAAAAGAAGACTTAATCTCACTCCTAGGAATATGAAGATTCACATGTTATGAAGGATAAATGAAATGTCATGTGGGGGTAGGTGAAGATTCTTCTAAAGGTCTATAAATTGTAATGACTTCCCCATTCTTAAGGGTTTTAAATTTTGTATGCTCAAGAGATATTACTACTTGGAGTAAATCAAAAGAGATAGAAACTTCCTTCTATTCCCTCCCTCTATGTTCTTCCATTTCTCACTATTTACAAATTTTCAAAAACATCAATGAAGAAGAAAGGAGTTTCTTACCTTTTTTGATGAGAGAATTTCTGAAACTTTGTGTCCTAAATTCTATCTTGTTTTGCTATTAGTAACAAAATTGTTTTCCTTTTATATATTTGTGTTGAATTACTCTGATTAATTGATGTATGAATATGATTTTATACCTGCAATATTAATCCTCCATTCCTTTTCCCCACACCCTTTTCTACCTTATCAAAAAAATCATCCCTTTGCAAGTAATTGCAAGAGTTTTCCACAGAGTTTAGTGGAGTGTTCTGTTGGATACCAAACCTCTAGGCCACCGCAAAGTTTAATTTCATTCATGCGTAATAAATGGAGTTGAACCATTCAAGTAGAGGGACCTAGAGTCTCAAAGCATTGGTGGATACCCACCAATTTTTACACTGACAAATTTTATCACCGATAGAAAGAAAGGATTTTATATGATACATGTGAATATTTTACTCTTGTGATATAAAGTTATTGATTGAACAAGATTTGATTGCTACACATGTTATATAACCCCCTTCTACTTAATTTACTACTTCATTGTCTAAAACATCTTCTCATTTTCCATCCATTGAGCCTCTTACAAGGTCACTATATCCTCCTCAACAAGCGTCTTTCATCCCCAACACCACCTCGACATACACCTATCTCTTCTCAACCTCCCACTCGTGACCCATTGAAATTTTTGCATGATGTATACAACATGATGTATTGCATGCCTTAATTGATAAGATCTATTTTTTTACCTTCCAATCAACATCCTCGTCACCAATTACATCATGACATAATCACCCTTTACGTAATTTTCATCACATCAATGGCTATCATGACATGATGATTGCTATGATCTCGAAGACAAATTTTAATAATTAGAAGTGAAAGATGTCATTTTATTTCACCATCACTCTTCTGAGAAATCTCTCTCTCTCTCTCTCTCTCTCTCTCTTATTCCACATAAGCAAGCTTCTACTACGAGTTCACTAGTATTATTCACCACCTCCTAAGGTTATCATTTTCCCACCTCCTAAGGTCATCATTCATCCACATCCTCTACTTGCCACATATATAGCTACTACATCCCACCCTCCTCATATTGTTATTGCCTCCCATTTTCTTCCTAATATTTTTACATCCAAAATTCATATCGCCACACCTCCCATCATTGGCACCATCTCCTCTAACATTCACTTTGACACTTATTCTCATGTTGTAACCACTTCACATGCTTCTTCCACCCCTTGTAGGCCTCCTCATATTTGGTAGGTAATTTGGAGTTTATATATCATTACCCGATGACACACTCTTGTGTTACAGTTCACACTTGACTATTGAGAGCATACTACATCAAAGAACCTCCCATCTCATGATTTTGACTTTGTACTTCATGACATATCATTTCTATCCACTTGTTACATGTTACAAACCCATTTCCCAATGACATACTCTTGTTCTATTGTTCATTCTTGATTGATGAGGGGTAATCTATATATGAATTGCATTCTCACACTTGGGGAAATATATCTTCTTCCCCCTAATTACTTTAGTGTCACATGCCATTACTACCACCATGTTACATCTTCTCATCATCCAACTATCAACTCATCATTATTCTATATTATTTCTACTTCTACTTGTCTATCACATTACATCATATACATTGTACACTATAATCTTCATTCTCATCCAAATACACATCCTATTTTATTTTCTACTTAGCTATTATATGTACATCATCACACATTTCAACATATAAAATATCAAAACAACCATTTTATCAATGCATATTGAATATAACAACCAAAATTGCACATCAAAATCATCATATTAAATTCCAATACACGTCAATAACACATATGATACAAATATATGACTATATATACCATTAAAACTATCATTACATAATACAATTTGGGGGGAAGGCTCCCATGCATCAAGTACAATATATCAATGTATCAACTATCATCATCACTATCACTATTAAAAATTGTGAGATCTCTACATCGAGAGGCTTCACCGCTCAATATGTTACACTAGTCTCAGCCTCTATATTTATCATCCAATTCTTGTAACACAACAAGATTTATTTCTTTCTCTGCATATCAAACTTTTGGCTCCACATATCGTGAAAATATATCAAGCACTAGGTATCCTCCTCCTACGGATTCTCTTTCTCACTCTTCCTCTGCATCAACCTCATCGCGATCACTCAACAACATGGTAGACATGGCTTCTACTATAGCCACAAGTGCAATCAAATGGGCATGTTTGTAAGCAATCATGTCTACTTTATCTAATATCCCACCTACCACGGGATAACTGGAGGCATATTTTGTGTAAGCGTGCATATCAAGGTATCCACAATCGGTGACTAATAAAAATCACTTTGCAATATTGTAACTAAAATTAGTTATTACATACATACATCAATCAAGCACTAATACAAAAACACATACAAAAATACTTACGCTCTGTATGTGCCACAAATACATCATCTACATCGAGTACGTGTTTTACCCTCGACTCCTCCATTATCAACTCACCCACCGCATTAACCACTACAGGAATAACAACACCCAATGGTGTGTCCCCACTACTCCCTATATGCCTAGGTACACCCAACATCATCAACCTATATATGATCTATCACTGCATCTATCTCATTTGGACTAGGATGCACTAGTTGTTCTCTGTCGGGATTGGCCTTAGCCTACTCATTTTGCCACCCTAGTAGATTATAACCATATATATGGCTCTGAGGGGCACATCCTAGGCCATGCCAAGCTGTCTAGATACTCACTCTTCTGGAATAACTCTGTCACCCATGGAGCGATATCCTCTAACCACATGGTGTGCCAAATGCTACTGAGAGCTCCACACTATCCTTCAACCAAACGCCATAGTCTCTATATGGCCTCCATATAATGGCACTAGGACACATCTGATCTATCATCGACCTATAGGTGGTCATATCCATCATCCTACTATGGGTTCCTACCCACCTCACCGAAAATATCTCTAGTAGAGCCCAATCGGCCCATGGACCACTAAGTGGCATCAATATTACTCTATGTTTATACACCTATACGTGCAACAAATTCGTGGCTCCTAGTCCACCCCATGATCCTCTGAGTAAATCTATACAAATATCTATACAAGTGGGCCAATACACACCGCACCCATGCATACCTAGTCCCATGCTCCTCTATCCTATGAAAAATATCATGCATCTTATACAATATCCCAAATCGACACCCTCTACTACCACCGATGATCTAGGATCTTTGAAGTAAACACGTAACCACGGAAAATTGGATCTCAATATCACATCTAAGATGTTATGAATCTTTTCCTATACTCATGTGCCTAGTAAATCCCACCTTGCTTCCCTCATTTTACTATAGGCATCCACTATAGTCATGAGCTTTACTCTCTCTCTCTCCTATAATAGGAAACCATAATATCCAGTATACTTCCTCTAATGTCACTTTGTCATCTCGCCGGTGAGGCAACCGCATGATCTAAAAGTATCCATGCACCATATATCACATAAAGTGGTTAACATAGGCATATTATGGGGTACCTATCTCAATCTAGCAATGTTCCACAAACTAGCATAGTCAATATATCCCACTCGGCATCAATGACCCTAAAATAAACAATGTGCTAAAATGGTGGCCCGCACTTTGAAACTCTCTCAAGTGTATATCCCTCTGCACAACACAAAAAAATAAAATAATTACATTATCACACTATAAATACTAAAAAATCAATAATATTAGAATCAAAATTAATCAAAATATGTGTATTCCAGTAGAACAATGCCAAAACCTTGTTTTGTGATCTACTTGCACTGGGAAAAGGTCGCGACACCCCAAAACATGTCACTAGCGCCAAGTAATGGGTGCTAGTGTCCTCGAGGAAAAAAATACCACGACCACTTGTATTGTAGTTAGCAACACCCAAAAATATGCAAACGTAAATTTTCATAAAATCGATAATAACAAGCATATTGGGCAATATTTTCCAAAATTCATAACAATTACCAACTCATTGGTTTTCTATGAAGCCACATTGCCATCGCCGCTACTCTCTCAAATCTACTCAAATTCGGTGCTCTAAAACATGACATATTCATAGCTTAGAGATCGACATCTCACTCAATCTTAGTAAAAATAAAGTTACTATTCAATTATAAATATTACTATATATAGTCAAATCCAATTTACCCTATACTAAAGCTACTATCTACTGATCATGTTTCCAATTAATACATGACACATAGTTTTACCCATATCTTGACCTCATTAATCTGTTTTCCTCCCGTTTGCACCATCCAAATAAAAATATCTACTAGCATCATACTATACACTTTTTAACATTCCATATTCAGTCTAACACATGTAAAAATAAATACATACGCATACTTTGTTAATATATAAACTACCTCTCATTTACTATTACAACATCTTATACGTCTTAATTTTGGGTCGGTGCTCATTTATCTACCCTTCACCCTTTCACCAAAAAGGGGTACATACAAGGGTGAGTGCACCAAGTTGGGGGGCAAAAGGAGGTCTTAAGCTGGACACATTTTTCGAGAAAAAGTTTTCAACTTGTATGAATTTTTGAAATAGTTACACTCAAAATTGGAAGATGTTGTAGAAATATGAATCGTAGAATTTTGAGTTTAGTTTATAAGCTACAAAATTTTATTGAAAACAGATAATTTTAAGTGGTTCAAACAACTAAAATACCAACATATGCTCTGGTTTTTTTAAAACCCAAAGAGTGACTTTCGTGCCCCCACCATTTTTTGAGCACCATTTAGTATTTTTGGAAACCCTTTAGTAGAAAGATAGCTAAGAGCATCTAGTTTGGGCTCCATTTTTAAAATATTTTTTTAACGAATATTTTTTTATTTATGACTTTTCTAGTACAAAAATTTTATGTTTTGAAAAATAACAGACTCGACCAGTGCCCCCTAACTACCTCAAAAATATCGATTTTTTTTTTTTGAATATGTATAGAATTATGCCTAGTTTGGGCTAGTATATATATTTTACTTTCGATCACCCAAAAAAAAGATACACCATGAAAGATAGACATATTTACACTTCAAAAAATACCTATAAAAAGGCATAGTTAGAAAATAAATAATATGGAAACTTTATATTAGTCAGAAAAATTAGAAAATTATATTTTTAGAAAGAAGAGACTCTGGTCTATGTCATGGTATAATTTTAAAAAAATGGATCGATTGTTTTATTTTCATTTATCATAGAGGAAGTGTCATTTTTACATTTTCTTGTAAAAACTCACTGTTTGTTGTGTTTGTGAAGGTCCATGCCTCAGGCTTGGGGATCCAAACCGAATCCCAAGCCTTGAGGTATGGCTTGGGAAAAGAGAAAATGTAAAATGCGTACGTGTTTTTCTTTTTTATATATTTTGGCCCCCCAACATCCCTTTCATATCTTTCATGGGAATTCTGCAAACATTTTATTTTGTCTACAATATTCTCTACATTCTTGCATAATTTTTAGTATTTCATTTTGTCCCCTACTCCACTAGTTGATCTTTTGTAATCATGGGTGATAAACATCAAACTAAGGACAAGAGGAAAGTCAAGAATAAGACATCGGAGAAATTGGAAGGGAAGAGAATAAATAAATTGAAGAGAATGTAAAAACTTTGAGCGAGGGGAAAGGTAAATCCGCTATATCAAATGTAGCTAATGTATTAAAAATTGTGATGAAATACATAATGAAAATGTAGATAATAATGATTTTTCAATGAATAATGATATTGAATTAAATGATAATGTTGGTATGGATGAAGAAATTGATATGAATCCAATTGTTGAACCCTTACTTGAGAATCCAAATGTTAACCCCGAAATTTGTATGAAAACACCTTTGAATGAAGAAAGTAACCTTGTAAACGAATATTCACCTCTACGAACACCTCCTTCCATTTTGCGAAGAAAACCAATTCACTTAATTGAAATTGATGAAAACATTATAAAACCAATGCCTAACAAAATGTCTAAAAGAAATGCGAGAAGAAAAGCTAGTGGAATTTGGGATAATTACTTTGAGAATTTAAATGACACACAAAGATGTCAATTATTTGTTTCATTGATGAAATTAATTAAGATGAAACCTATAATGAAGACCACAGGGTTAAGAACATCTAATGTTGTTGATCAAAATCGTCAATTGTTGAAGACATACATAAAGCATACCAAACTATAGGTGGAAAAAGATGCACCAAAGATAGTAATGCTTTACTACGACGTGCACTAACTAATTGTATAGTAAGTGATAAAACAATTAATAAATGCTTGATTAGAAAAACACACAGTGCTTTGAAGCTAAATAGAAAAACACTAATGAAAGCAATAGAGAGACGTAAATGTCTTGAGTTAGTCAATAACATTGACTATTGGGATTTCTCTCTATGAGACTTCCACGAAAAGACAATAATACATCTAATATTCTAAAAAGAATTGTTGTATATATCTTCCCCAGGGTAGATATAGAAAAATAGAAGAATATGGAAATCACAACAAAAGATGTCGACATGAAAAAATTCGCACCCTGGCACAGGTTGGAGGCGCACATCAAAAGATGTCGACATGAAAAAATTCACACCCTGGCACAGGTTGGAGGCACACATCAAAATATGTCGACATGAAAAAATTCGCTCCCTGGCCCAGGTTGGAGGCACACATCGAAAGATGTCGACATGAAAAAATTCGTGCCCTGGTACAGGTTGGAGGTGCACAGAAGAAGATGTCGACATGAAATTTTCGGTGCCTATGGTGCATGTAAGAGTATGTTGACATAAGGATGGATGCGCCGAGATGCATTATCAGGAGGTGCAACATTTTGAGCGTTGACACCCCGACAGAAAGCAAACCCTGACCCAGATATTCAAATGGTCATAAATTTTCACATGGAGCTCAGATTCACACAAGGTTGGACTTTTCAGAAAGCTTATAAGGTCCTTTAATTAGGCGAGAAAAATTTCTTCAAAAATGCAAAATACAATTCACCATTTTTGGGTTTGCTAGGGTTCTCACCTACCGCCATAATGAGATGAATTAAATGTAGTCTAGAGGTGGTTGGGGTAGATTTGGATTTCCTCTCTCTTCCCTCTCTCATTCTTCCTATAAATTGTAAGGAGGGGCTTCTTTCTAAAGGTTGGACATTCTTTTTTTCCCCTCCCTTCTTCTCTTTGGTAGGAAAATTTTTGGAGTTCAAACCTCCCATCTAAAACTGTAATGCAACTTTGCCTCTTGGCATTTTGTAGTGTATTGTATCAATATTTGGAGAAAATAATGCATGTATGTGGATGATTCTCAACCCTCTCTATGTTCATTTGCATCCTCCTAATCTTTCACTACAAATTTGGTTATCTATGCATGATCTTGCATTGCATTTTAATGGTTTGTGTTTATTAGAAAGACTGGTATTCTTCTTTCCTCGGTGCATCACCTTTGTTAGTTTAGGTTTATTTTTATGCATCTTCTTACCCTGTCTCTTTGGCAAGTTAGATTAGGTTTTTGAGTAAACCCTCTGCATTTTTTGTGTGCATCTGAATAAATGAATAGGAACCGGCCTTCATCCGAGAGAGATTTTACGATTTCGCAAGGTCCCACACTTGGGAAAAGCTCCATGTTATGTAATCACCTTTGAGAGTCTCAACCCATCAAGTTGTAGACATTCAGGGGTGCTATGATTCTCCATCAAAAAAATTAATTGTAAAATTTTGGAATGAGAACACAAGGGTGTCACCGAATAGAAGAGATACGATAAAAATAACAATAGGTTCTCGTAATCATGAATTATGTACAAAACATTTCTTAGATATGACTCAAAGCAGAATTGTTCTCTAAGTTTAAAAATGAAAATCCACAAATTAACATTAGCCAAAGATTCTTTGAAATGAGCAAACCCTTTTTCATGTGAAAATCAATCACTCACTTACCACTTGTTGTTGCGGGCATCATGTTGAATTTTCAATGCATTATGACTTTTTTGTCAAATACGTAGTGTTTTGCATACCGAAATCATGTTGCAGGAGTGTGAAATAAATGCCCCACAAAAATATTCAAGGGAATTTATTACGACAATATTTTTTAAAAAATCAACAAGATATTTTTTTATAACAAAGCATGTTTGGATGGAACACGCAATGATATGCGGTGGCTTGCCAAATCGAAAAGTTGTATCCATGAGGAGAGTACATATTCAATAGGAAAATAATTAGTTGGTTTCAACAAATATAAATTTGTGGCATATCAATTAAAATATGGAAAATAATCTAAGAGGTGTGAGCTTATTACAAAATAATTACTGTATTAGAATATATGGTCAAATTCAGAGAGGAAAGTTTTTATGAGTATGCAAGGCACACACATAGCTCTATGGTTGGATGAACAATTCAAGTTAAGAAAGGACACATTCCCACTTGGTACTATTGTTTTAGTAGTTTACTTCAAAGATAATTATACATTGTAGCCATAAATGGAGGTTCAATCTCAATATTATAACTCAGTGCAAGTTTCTATTTTTTTGCATATAACATTCATGCACTCTCCGAAAGCACCGAGCAAGATCGAGAAATATTAAGAGAGTGCCATTTCTACATCGGTGACGATCAAACACATTCTACAAAATATGTAGAAGGGTGTTTCTAGGTGTTTTATGCGAACTCAAATGAGAGGAACATTAGTTTTGATAACCATTACATTTGGTCGGACAACTACACATCACAATTTTAGAATTCATGGATGTTTTATTGGCTAAGAATGATGCACAAAGAAACAAATGTACAACATATCTAGATTTTTCTTGAGGGGGGCATGGAAAAGGAGAGAATGATGGTCTTTGGAGCATGTGTGAAAAGAGCACTTGCAAGAGAAGAGTTAAAGTTCAAGGATGGTGCTAAATTTACAGATGTAAAAAGCATTGTTGATTGGTGTGTCAAAAATATGGGCCATGAATCTCAAGAAAGATCAACGGTTTGTAGATATTTTTGGTTGATAGAGAAACAACATCGACAAAATTTGAAGATTGTATGATCTGTTTCAGGATCAAGTGATATGCACTCATTCTATAATTCAGATGCAAATGCTTGGACTATTTATACTAGGTGCATGACATATTTTTGTATATCATGCATTAATTTTACGTGGAATGAATGTGAGTCACAATAGTGGGTGGATGAAGGGACTTATAGACCTATAATTCCACTCAACACACATGAAGTTCCATGATCATTACAACTTGCAAGGTCTTCGGATAAAATGACAACATCACCTGACTTTGACCAAGTCTCTGATTTAGTGCAACAAGGTACATATATATATATATATATATATATATACATGCCATGTTTTAGATTTATAAATTATTAAATGGTCAAATCTTAATGTATTTATAAATTGATTTGAACAATTTTACTTTGTGATACATAGGGCACATTTTTGCAGTTATTGTGATGGAATTTAACGAATAGGGAACATACTAGTTCTTATCTCGTTGTGTAGAGGGGAATTTTTTTTGACTTCCACAGTCATTGATGGTGAATACCTTGAGTATCCAACTGGATCAGTGGTAGTCACTCAAACTTGGCTTCGACGATATCCTATCAAAAATAAAACATTTGGTTGTTTGAAGACTATGAAGTATATCGGAAGATACTTCACTATTCACATTTGGTCCTTGCAACAAATATTAAATTGATCAAATATCAAGGTTGGCCATCAAACAAAAATCTGTGGAAGGTTCGTGAATCAGATCATGAAGTAATTCTTGCTATTGTCAAGAATAGAGTTGATCCTTGCGGTTCATTGGATTGAATTTGCAAAGGTATGTTCTTTATGAATTTAATTTGAATATTTACTTAAATGATTTTGTTTAAATTTTGTATGATTTAAAATTCTATTTAATTGCTTACTAACATGTTTATGTAGGTTAGTGGTGCCAAAAAAGCTTCCACCTTCACGTGGTTAGCATTGTCAGTAGAGAATTTATTATTCTCGAAGCCAAGTGAAGCTAAGAAAAATTAAATATTAGAAAGGAAAAACAAACAAAAATTCTCATTTCACCACATATATTGTAAAAATATCTTATTAAAATTCTAATTTCACCACCTTTATTATATGAACCACCTATATGATTCAGGGTGATTAGAAACATGGACAACGTTACATTGACTTAGTATGAATGGAGATGGAGAAAACCACAAGAGGCTTTCATAGAGGGCCATGATGTGGAGGTCTCGAATCTAATGTGAGGTCTCTAGGTGCCACGAACTCCGAGAAATCACCCGTCGAAGATATGGCGTGTTTGGGCCTTAAGGCTCTTAAGAGACTACGCTCGGACGGGGTATCCCGAAATCAGGGAGCATAGGAACCAAAAAAAAAAAGCCTCCACTAGTATTCACCCAAAGAACCCCGACATGTTGGTGTAATTGGTTCGGTCCCACGAGCTTTCGTTTACAAACTACATCGTCGATGACCCCTACACTCGACTCACCGCACTATTTCCCACGTTTGCAAACAATAACATGGCAAGAGAAATGGATAGAGATGGTGAAAACCGTGAGATAATTTCATATAGGGCCTCAAAATCAAGGTCTCGGATTTGTGAGATGTCTCTAGGTGCCATGGAGTCTAAGAAATCACCCATCAAAGATATGGCATGTTTGGGCCTTAGGGCTCTTAAGGGACTACGCCGGACGAGGTAGCTGTAAGCACGGGGAGCATAGGGGACCAAACCAAAGCCTCCACTAGTGTTCATCAGGCACCCCGACATGTTGGCATAGTTAGTTTATTCTCACAAACTTCTGTTTGCAAACTACAGCCTCTGGCAGCCCTACACTAACTCAAACTGCACTATTTCACGTGTTTGCAAATAATAGCACATCGAGAGAACCGGATGGAGATGGAAAAAACCGTGAGAGGATTTCATAGAGTTCCCCAACATGGAGGTTATAGATCGATGAGACGTCTCTAGGTGACACGGAGTCTGAGAAATCACCTATCGAAGATATGGCATGATTGGACCTCGGGCTCTTAAGCAACTATTCTGGATGGGGTAGCTCGAAAGCATGGGGAGCGTAGGGAACGAAAACAAGCTTTCACCCGGCCACCTTGACATGTTGGCATAGTTGGTTCTGTCCCACAAGCTTCCCTTTGCAAACTACAGATCTGACATCCCTACATCCCGACTCTGATCGCACTATTTCACGCGTTTGCAAATAATAGGACAGCGAGAGAACCCAATGGAGATGGAGAAAAATTTGAGATGATTTTGTAGAGGGATTTAACTTGGAGGTTTCAGATCTAATGAGACATTTCTAGGTGCCACGCGATCACGAGAAATCACATGTCTAAGATATAATTTGTTTTGGTCTCGGGCTCTTTAGAGCCTACGCCCGAACGAGGTAGTGTGTAGGGAACCAAAAAAATCCTCCACTCGCATTCACTAGGCCTTACAGACATGTTTGCGTAGTTGGTTCGGTCCCACATGCTACCATTTGTAAAATACAGCATCTAGCAGCCTTACACTGACTTAGACTACACTATTTCACACGTTTGCAAACAATAGGACAACAAGAGAACCGAATGCGAGATGGGAAAAACCAGGAGAGGATTTCATAGAGTTTCCCGACATGGATCTCTCAAATCTGATGAGATGTCTCTAGGTGCCATAGAGTCTGAGAATTCACCTGTTGAAGATATAGCATGTTTAGGCCTCAGGGCTCTTATGAGACTACACTTGAACGATGTAGCTCGAAAGTACGGGGAGTGTAGGGAACCCAAAAAAAGCCTCTAATAGCATTAACCAGGCCATTTGGATATTTTTTCCTAGATGGTTTGGTCCAATAAGCTACCATTTGCAAACTATAGCCTCTGACAACCTTACACTCGACTGTTTGCACTATTTTACGCGTTTACAAACAATAGCACATCGAGAGAACCGAAAGGATACGGAAAAAACCATGATAGGATTTGGTAGAGTGCCTGAAGTGGAGCTCTTGGATTTGATGACATGTCTCTAGGTGCCACGGAGTCCGAGAAATCACCCGTCAAAGATATGGCATGATTGGGCCTCAGGGATCTTAAGCGACTATGCTCGAACGAGGTAGCCTCCACTAGCGTTCACCAGGGAACTAAAACAAAGCCTCTAATACCATTAACCAAGCCACCCGACATGTTGGTGTAGTTTTTGGTCACTCGAACTTCCATTTGCGAACTACTGACTTCTAGCAGCCCTACACTGACTCAAGGTGCACTATTTCGTACATCTACGGATAATAGGACATTGAGAGAACCAGATGGAGACAGAGAGAAAAACACGAGTGGATTTCATAGAGTGCCCCAACATGGATCTCTCGGATCTGATGATACATCTCTAGGTGCCACAGAGTCCCAAAAATTACCCATCAAAGATATGGCGTGTTTCGGCCTCGGGGCTCTAAAGTGACTACACCAGGTGGGGGGTAGCCCGACAAAGCCACAGTGGAGCGTAGGTAAACAAAATAAAGCCTCTACTAGTGTTCACCTAGCCACTCGATGTGTTGGCGTGTTTAGTTTGGTCTCATGAGCTTTCGTCGCAAACTACAAAGCATCGCTGACCCCTCTGGCTGACCTGCATCGCACTATTTCACACATTTACTGAGACAATAGCACAGCGAGAGAACCCGATGGAGATGGTGAAAACAGAGAGAGGATTTTGTAGAGTGCCTCAACCTAGAGGTCGCAAATCGATGAGACATCTTTAGGTGCTACGGATTCGAGAAATCACTGTCAAAGATATGGCGTGTTTGGGCCTCGGGGCTCTTAAGAGACTACACCGGATGGGGTAGCCCAAAAGCACGGGAGCATAGGGAACCAAACCGAAGGCCTCTAATAGTGTTCACCTAGCCACCCCGATGTGTTAGCATAGTTTTTGGTCCCACAAACTTCCATTTGCAAAACCACAATGTCTTGTAGTCCTACACCGACTCAGATCGCAATATTTCACGTGTTTGCAAACAATAGGACAACAAGATAACCGGATGGAGATGGAAAAAACCATGATAGTATTTTGTAAATTATCCCGAAAAGGAGGTATCATATTTGATGAAACATCTCTATGTGCCTGATTTGGTGAAATCAACCGTCGAAGATATTACATGATTGGGCCTCGGGGCTCTTCAACGACTACGCCGGATGAGGTGGCCGGAAGCAAAGGAGCATAGGGAAAAAAAATAAAGCCTTCACTAGTGTTCACCAGGCCACACCGATGTTATCGCGTAGTTGGTTTGGTCCAATGAGCTTTTGTCTGTAAAGTACAGCCTCTAACATCCCTACACTGACTCAAACTGTACTATTTTGTGCATTTGCAAACAATTGGACAACGAGAGAACCAGATGGAGATGGAGAAAACCACAAGAGGATTTCGTAGAGGGATTCAACATGGAGGTTTTGGATCGACAAGACGTCTTTAGGTTCCACAGAGATTGAGAAATAACACGTCAAAGATATGGCATGTTTGGGCCTCAGGGATCTTAGGGGACTACACCCAAACGGGGTAGCCCGAAAGTACGGGGAGTGTAGGGAACCAAAAAAAATCCTCCACTCCTTCACCTAGCCACCTCGATGTGTTGGCATGGTTGGTTTTCTCCCATGATCTTCCGTTTGCAAAGTATAGCTCTGGTAGTCCTACACCGACTCAAACAACACTATTTCATGCATTTTCAAACAATAGGACAGCAAGAGAACCAGATGGAGATGGAAAAAATGGTGAGAGTATTTTGTACATTCCATGATGTGGAGGTATTAGATTTGATGAGACATCTCTAGGTGCCATGGAGTCTAAGAAATCACTTGTCGAAGACATGGCGTGATTGGTCCTTAGGGCTCTTATGCGACTACACCCGGATGGGGTAGCCCAAAAGCACGGGGAGTCTATGAAACCAAAATGAATACTCCAATAGCATTTACCTAGCCACCACAACGTGTTGGCGTAGTTGGTTCGGTCCCATGAGCTTCCATTTGCAAACTACAATGTCTGGAAACCCTATACTGACTCAAACTGCACTATTTCACGCATTTGCAAACAATAGGACAACGAGAAAACCGGATGGAGATGAAGAAAAACCATGAGAGGATTTTGTAGAGGGATTCAACATGGAGGTTTTGATTCAACATCTCTAGCTGCGACTTTGAGTCCAGAAATCACATGTTGAAGATATAAGGTGTTTTCGTCTGAGAGAGCTCTTAAGAGACTAGGCCCGAACGAGGTATCCCGAAAGCACGAGGAGCATAGGGAACCAAAAAAAAGCCTCCACTAGTGTCCACCAGGCCATACTGGATGTTTTGCCTTTGTTGGTTTAGTTCCACACGCTATCGTTTTCAAAATACAACATCTAAAGAACCTTACAATAACTTAGACTACACTATTTCATGCGTTTTGCAAACAATAGGACAGCGAGATAACCGAATGGAGATGGAAAAAACTGTGAGAGACTTTTGTTTAGTACCCTAACGTGGAGCTCTTAGATCTAACGAGACTTCTCTAGGTGCCACAAAGTCCGAGAATTCACCCGTTGAAGATATGGCGTGTTTAGGCCTCGGGGCTCTTAAGAGACTACGCCGAATGAGGTTGGACGAAAACATGGGGGCATAGGGAACAAAAAAATCCTCCACTAGTTTTCACCAGGCCATTTTGACATGTTGGCCTGACGGTTTGGTCCCACAAGCTACCGTTTGAAAACTACAACCTCTGGCAGCCCTACACTGACTCAAACTGCACTATTTCACGTGTTTGCAAACAATATCACATCAAGAGAACCAGATGGAGAAGGAAAAAACCATGAGATGATTTCATAAATTACCCCGACATAGAGATATTGGATCCGACGAGACATCTCTGGGTAGCACGGAGTTCAAGAAATCACTGTCAAAGATATGGCGTGATTCGGCCTCAAGGCTCTTAAGCGACTACGCCTGAACAACGTAGCCCAAAAGCACCTCAGCATAGGGAACCAAAATGAAGCCCCCAATAGAATTCACCTGGAAACCTCGATGTGTTGGCATAGTTGGTTTGGTCCCATGAACTTTAGTTTGCAAACTACATGACCCTCTGTCGTCCCTACGCCGAGTCAAACTGCACTATTTCGCACGTTTGCAAACAATAGTACATCAAGAGAATCGGATGGAGACTGAGAAAACTACGAGAGGCTTTCATATAGTGCCCAAACATGGAGATATTTAATCTAATGAGATGTCTCAAGGTGCCATGGAGTTCGAGAAATCACCCATCAAACATATGGCATGTTTACTGACTCGGGGCTCTTAAGCAACTACGCCGGACGGGGGGTACCCCAAAAGAACGGGAGCATAGGGAACAAAAATGAAGCCTCCACTAGTGTTCCCCATCCATCCCGATGTATTGGCCTAGTTGGTTTTTTCCAAAGAGCTTCGTTTGTAAACTACAACGTCTGATGACCCTATACCGACTCGGACTTCACTATTTTTCGCGTATGCAAACAATAACCCAACGATAGAACCGGATGGAGACGGTGAAAAATCCAACATTATTTCATAGAGAGCCTTTAAATGGAGGTCTTGGATCTCGACAAGATGTCTCTAGGGGCCATGGAGTCTCGAGAAATCACGTGTCAAACATATGGCATGTTTTTGCCTCGTGGCTCTTAAGGCACTACGTCCGAGGTAGGGTAGCAGAAAGCACAAGGAGCATATGGAACCAAACTGAAGCCTACACTAGTGTTCACCTAGCCACCCCGACATGTTGGCGTAGTTGGTTCACTCCCATGAGCTTCCGTTTGCAAACCACAATGTCCGGCAGTCCTACACTGTTGACTGACCGCACTATTTCATGCATTTACAAACAATAGGACAACGAGAGAACCTAGATGGAGATGGAAAAAACCATGTGAGTATTTTCTAGAGTGCCTTGACATGGAGGAATCAGATATGATGAGACATCTCTAGGTGGCACTGTTCTCCTTGGATATGGAGCCAGTGGAGCCCAAGAAATCACCCGTTGAAGATATGGCGTGATTGGGATTCAAGGCTCTTAAGCGACTATGCACGAATGAGGTAGCCTGAAAGCACAGGAGCATGGGGAACCAAAACGAAGCCTTCAATAGCATTCATCAGGCCACCCCGATGTTATGGCATAGATTTTTTTCTCCCACAAGCTTCCATTTGTAAACTACAACCTCTAACACCCCTACACTAACTCAAACTCGAACTATTTCACGTGTTTACAAACAATAGGACAGAGAGAAAACCTGAGACGGAGATAGAGAAAATTTTGAGAGAATTTTTTAAAGGTATTCAACATGGAGGTTTTGGATCTAATGTGACATCTCTAGGTTCCAAGGAGTCCGAGAAATCACCCCTCAAACATATGGCATGTTTGGGCCTCAGGGCTCTTAAGGGACTACACCCGAACAGGGTAGCCTGAAAGCATGGGGAGCATAGGGAACCAAAATGAAGCCTCCACTAGTGTTCACCTAGCCACCCTGATGTGTTGGTGTAGTTGGTTTTCTCCCACAAGATTTCGTTTGCAAACCACAACGTCTGACAGTCCTACACTTACTCAGACTACACTATTTCACGCGTTTGTAAATAATAGGAAAGTGAGAGAACCGGATGGAGATGGAAAAAACCGTGAGAGGATTTCTTTGAGTGCCCCAACATCGAGATATCGGATCTAACAAGACCTATCTAGGTGCCATGGAGTTTGAGAAATCACCCATTGAAGATATGGCGTGATTGGGCCTCATGGCTCTTAAGTGACTACGCCCGGGGGAGGTAGCTCGAAAGCACGGGGAGCATAGGGAACCAAAACAAAGCCTCCAATAGCGTTCACCAAGCTAGTCTCGATGTGTTGGCGTAGTTGGTTTGGTCCGATGAGCGTCTGTTTGTAAACCACAACATCTAGCAATCCTACACCGACTCACACCGCACTATTTCACGCGTTTACAAACAATAGGAAAATGAGAGAACCGGATGGATATGGAAAAAACCACGAGAGGATTTTGTAGAGGACTTCAACATGGAGGTTTCAGATCTGACGAGACATCTCTAGGTGCCACGGAGTCTGAGAAATCACATGTCAAAGATATGGCGTGATTAGGCCTCAGGGCTCTTAAGCGACTACACCCTGGGGGTAGCACGAAAGCACGGGGCGTAGGGAACAAAAAAATCCTCCAATAGCATTCACCTAGCCACCCCAACAGGTTGGCATATTTTGTTCGATCCACAGGAGCTTTTGTTTGCCAACTACGGTCTCGACAACCCTACGCTAACTCAAACGATACTATTTCACGCGTTTGTAAACAATAAGACAGTGAGAGAACCAGATGGAAACGGATAAAACCATGATAGGATTTCATAGAGGGATTCAACATGGAGGTTTTAGATCTAATGAGACATCTCTAGGTGCCATGGAGTCTGAGAAATCACATGTCGAATATATAAGGTGTTTGGGCCTCAGGGCTCTTAAGCGACTATGCCCGGATGGGGTAGCTCGAAAGCACATGGAGCTTAGCGAACCAAAAAAAATCCTCCACTAGCATTCACCTGGCCACCCTGATGTTTTGGGGTAGACAGTTTGGTCCCACAAGCTATCGTTTGCAAACTACATTCTCTGGCAGCCCTACACTGACTCAGACTACACTATTTCACGCGTTTGCAAACAATAGCTCATCGAGAGAACCAGATGGAGATGGAAAAAACCAAGAGAGTATTTCTTACAAAGTGCCCGACATGGAGCTCTTAGATCTGATGTGACATCTCTAGGTGCCACGGAGTCCGAAAAATCACTTGTCAAAGATATGGCGTGATTGGGCTTGGGGCTCTTAAGCGGACTAGACCGGATGGGGTAGCCCATAAGCACGGGAAGCATAGGGAAAAAAAAAAAAGCCTCCAATATTGTTCACCTATCAAACTCGACATGTTGGCATAGTTGGTTTGGTCCCATGAACTTCCATTTGCAAACTACAACCTCTGGCATCCCTACACTAACTCAAACTGCACTATTTCGTGCGTTTGCAAACAATAGCACATCGAGAGAATCGGATGGATATGGAGAAAACCGCAAGAGGTTTTCATAGAGTGTATTGACATGGAGCTCTTAGATCTAACAAGACATCTCAAGGTGCCACAGAGTTTGAGAAATCACCCGTCGAAGATATGGTGTGCTTGGGGCCCAAGGGGCTCTTAACCGACTACTCCCAGACGAGGTAGCCCGAAAGCACGGGGAGCATAGGGAACAAAAATGAAGCATCCATTAGTGTCCACTTAGAAAATGTGATGTTTTGGCATAGTTGGTTTAGTCCCACAAGCTTCCATTTGCAAAATATAGCTTCTGACAGCCCTACACTAACTCAGACTGCACTATTTCACGCATTTGCAAAAAATAGCACAACAAGAGAACGGGATGGAGATAGTGAAAACCGTTAGAGGATTTTTTAGAGAGCCTCGACATGGAGGTATTGGATCTAACGATATGTCTCTAGGTGCCGGGAAGTCCGAGAAATCACTCATCAAAGATATGGCGTGTTTGGGCCTCGTGGCTCTGTTAGTGCAAATTCACGGCACCCCCAAAATGACCTATGGATCTCGCTTTTCTAAGCAACGTCATTTGGTGTGAATGCAAAAGATTGAGCTTTCCCAAAGTGTGGGACCTTTACAAATGGGGAAAGCTCTCTAGAGAAGGCTGGTTCCTCTTCCTAAAGTACCGCCATAAGCTATTCCAAAGTGCAGAAAAGCTAATCTAATCCTAATCTAACTATGCCAAGGAGAGAGAGAGAGAGAAAAGAGGGAAAAATAGATCCTACACTACAGCAGCAATACACCGTAAAAGGAGGGTGTGAGAGTAGTCTTCCAATGTGCGAAGCTAGAAGTAAAGTGCATTCTAGAAGGGGTGATAAGAGTTCTCAACAATCTGAAAATACATTCACAACAATATTTCATATATGCAAAATAATAATGGATCCTTACAAGAGCATAAAGATAGACACAATACACTTGTAATCAAGGTTGAAGGGGAAAGAAGAATGCAAGAAAACATAGCAGGGGAAGATGCATCCACAAACTTGTATTTTATTGCTTCATGATGTGCATAGTTCAATCTGTTACAAGATAAGGGCCTGGATCACCATACAAGGATTCCAATACAAGGGCCTGCAACACATTAAATTTACAAAGCTATTTTGACAGAGCTTTGCTACCATAAAACTATCTCCCTTACAATGAGCCTAACACTCCAATTTATAGAAAAAATGAGAAGAGAGAGAGAAGGGAAAAATGGAAATCCTAAAATTTATCCTTCAACCACTTGTAAGAGGCATTAAATTGAGTGAAATGATTGTGTGTTACTTATAAAATGCTCCCCAAATTGTCCTGTATTGCAATGTAAAAGAATGATGAACATGACTGACTCTTAATTGCACTCCCAACTACCAAATGAAACATTGTCATGAACCCGGCCATGTTTTATGAAAAATATCCATCGATCTCTCGATAAAATATAGAATTTCTTGATTTCGTGTGTCGGATTAGAACCATGGTTCCAACGGTACAAATTTTGTGTAATTTCATTGAGAAATGAAAAATTTATGGCCTTCTGAGTGCAAGTAGCTATTTTGGGTTTGCCAAGCATTTTCTGTCATTTGACAGGAATGAGTGTTAACTAAGTGGAGATGAATATGTTTCTTTTATTTAAATATATCTACCCTCATAAAAATTAAGAAAAAAATTTGTGAGGCAGAGGACGTTGTGCTTCATTCATGAAAGTTCAATTTTGTGAAAATCGAGCTCGGAGTCAAAAGTTATGGCCATTAGAAGTTCACGGGTCAAACGTTGACTTTTCCTTTCAATTGTGGGTATTGCAAAAATCAGTTCACATGTCCCACTGTCTCGAACACATTTTTCGCATCGGCTGATACGGACCTTCTTATCCATGCATTTCCATCATCGGCCGGGCCGCACGGGCGTTGACTTCCACATCGACCGCTTCCATTTATCTTGGCCCCTTCTGCGGCCTTTTCACCTTGCGCATCCCACGCATACCTGTTTCCTAAATGTCCCTGCAGACCGTATAGGACAAGCACTTTCACTTGTTCTGATTTTCTTTACCTGCGGTGATTTTGGCTTTGCATGTCCTGCGTGTCTTGCACTTTTACCGATTCCTTTGTATTTCAGCCGCAGACTTGGTACGACGAACCTTGGTACGATCCACACTGGTACAACCCGCAACCTCCAGACTCACAATGCATTAAAACAAGCCTGCAACTCCATTTTTTGGATTTTTTCCTTGGATGGGGAAGTTAGAGAGAAACAAAAGGGACCCCAAAACATGAATTTGGGCCTTGAATCAATCTACTTGCTCGGGACTGAAGAATTTGATGCATGTTTTCAAATTTACCTTGAGGGGTGAATTTTTGATAATGGGCTCTTAAGGGACTATGCTTGGACGGGGTAAACCCAAAGCACGGGAGTGTAGGAAACAAATGAAGCCTCCACTAGCGTTCACTAGGCCACCCCAACGTGTTTTCATAGTTGGTTCGCTCTCCCACGAGCTTCCCTTTGCAAACCACAATGTATGCAGCGAGTCCTACACTGACTGCATCGCATTATTTCACACATTTGCAAACAATAGGATAACGAGAGAACTAGATGGATATGGAAAAAGATGTGAGAGGTTTTTGTAGAGTGCCCTGAAATGGAGGTATCGGATATGACAAGACATCTTTAGGTGCCACGGAGTCTGAGAAATCACATGTCGAAGATATGACGTGATTGGGCCTTAGGGCTCTTAAGCGACTACACCCGAACGAGGTATCTCGAAAGCATGGGGAGTGTAGGGAACCAAAAAGAAGCCTCCACTAGCATTCACCAGGACACCCCAAAGTTATGATGTAGTTTTTTTGGTCCCACGAGCTTCCGTTTGCAAACTACAACCTCTGACAACCCTACATTGACTCAAACTGCACTATTTCACATGTTTGCAAACAATAAGACAGCAAGAGAACCGGATGGATATGGAGAAAACCATGAGAGGATTTCATAAAGGGCTTCAACAAGGAGGTTTTGAATCTAACGAGATGTCTCTAGGTGCCACGGAGTCTAAGAAATCACCCATCAAAGATATGGCATTTTTCGGCCTCAGGGCTCTTAAGGGACTACGCCCGGACGGGGTAGCCCAAAATAACGGGAGTGTAGGGAACCAAAAATAAGTCTCCACTAGTGTTCACCTCACCACCCCGATGTATTGTTGTAGTTGGTTCACTCCCTCGAGATTCCATTTGCAAACCACGTCGTCTTGCGGTCCCTACGCTAACTCACACTGTAATATTTTGTGCGCTTGCATACAATAGGATAAAGCGAGATAACCGAATGGAGATGGAAAAAACCATGAGAGGCTTTTGTAGAGTTCCTCGACATGGAGGTCTTAGATCTAGTGAGACATCTCTAGGTGCCACGGATTCGAGAAATCACTCATCAAAGATATGGCGTGATTGGGCCTCGGGGTTATTAAGTGACTACGCCGAGACGAGGTAGCTTTGAAAGCACGGGGAGTGTAGGGAACCAAAAAAACCCTCCACTAACGTTCACCAATCCACCGTGAATTTTTGGTGTAGTTGGTTTAGTCCCATGAGCTTTTGTTTGTAAACTACACCTCGACTGACCCTACACCGACTCAAACCGCACTATTTCCGTGTTTGTAAACAATAGGACAACGAGAGAACTAGATGGAGACAAAGAAAACCACGAGAGGATTTCATAGAGAGCTTCAAAATGGATGTTTTTGATCTAACGAGATGTCTCTAGGTGCCACTGAGTCGAGAAATCACATGCCGAAGATATGGCGTGATTGGGCCTCGGGGCTCTTAAGCGACTAGACCCGCATTTGGCAGGGCCCGAAAGCATGGCGAGCCTATGGAACCAAAAAAAAAAACCTTCACTAGCATTCACCTAGCCACCTCAACATTTTGGCGTAGGTTGTTTGGTCCCACGAGCTTCCATTTGCAAACTATAGCCTCTCGATGCCTCTACACCGACTCAAACTACACTATTTTACGCGTTTGCAAACAATAGGATAATGAGAGACCAGATGGAGACAGAGAAAACTATGAGAGGATTTCATAGAGGGATTCAACTTGGAGGTTTTAGATCTAATGAGACATCTCTAGGTGCCATAGTGTCCGATAAATCACATGTTGAAGATATGGCGTGCTTGGGCCTCGGGGCTCTAAAGTGACTATGCCAGACAGGGGGTAGCTCGAAAGCATGGGGAGTGTAGGGAAAAAAAAAGAATGCTCCACTAGCATTTACCTGGCCACCCCTATGTGTTGGCATAGTTGGTTTAGTCCCACGAGCTTCCGTTTGCAAACTACAACCTCTTACAACCCTATCCGACTCAAACCGCACTATTTCACGAGTTTGCAAACAATAGGAAGATGAGAGAACTAGATGGAGATGGAAAATACCACAAGAGGATTTTGTAAAGTGTATCGACGTAGAGGTGTCGGATCCGACGAGACATCTCTAGGTGCCACAAAGTTCGAGAAGTTACTCATCGAAGATATGGCGTGATTGGGCCTCGGGGCTCTTAAGTGACTAGACTCGGATGGGGTAGCCCAAAAGCATGGGAGCATAGGGAACAAAAACGAGACATTCAACATGGAGGATTTGGATCGACGAGACATCTCTAGGTGCCACGGAGTCTCGAAAAATCACATGTCGAAGATATAATGTGTTTGTGCCTCGGGGCTCTTAAGCGACTACACCGGAAGGGGTAGCCCAAAGCACGAGGACCATAGGGAACCATAAAGAAGCCTCCACAAGCATTCACCCAGCCACCTCGATGTTTTTTCATAGTTGGCTTGCTCCCACGAGCTTCCGTTTGTAGAGACCACAGCGTCTCGGTAGTCCTACACCGACTCAAACCGCACTATTTCACGTGTTTGCAAACAATAAGATAGCGAGATAACCAGATGGAGATGGAAAAATCCGTGAGAGGATTTCGTAGAGTGCCCTAACATGGAAGTCTCAAATCTGATGATACATCTCTAGGTGTCGCAGAGTCCGAGAAATCACTCGTCGAAGATATGGCATGATTTGGCCTCGAGCTCTTAAGTGACTAGACACTGGACGTGGTAGCCCAAAAGCATGAGGAGCGTAGGGAACCAAAAATAATCCTCCACTAGCATTCACCTAGCCACGCGATGTGTTGGCATAGTTAGTTTACTCCCATGAGCTTCTATTCTAGAACTACAACCTCTTACAACCCTACACTGACTCAAAGTTGCTCTATTTCGCGCGTTTGCAAACAATAGACAACGAGAGAACCGAATGGAGATAGAGAAAACCGCGAGAGGATTTTGTATAGTTCCCTAACATGGAGGTTTTGAATCTGATGAGACATCTCTAGGTGCCACGAAGTCTGAGAAATCACATGTTGAAGATATGGCGTGATTGTGCCTCAGGGCTCTTAAGCGACTACACCCCGACGGGGTAGCCCAAAAGCATGGGGAGTGTAGGGAACAAACTGAAAGCTCCACTAGTGTTCACCTGGCCACCCCGACATGTTGACGTAGCTGGTTTGGTCCCATGAGCTTCTGTTTGCAAACTACAACCTCCGACACCCTACACCGATTTAAACTACACTATTTTGCACGTTTGCAAACAATAGGACAACGAGAGAACCGGATTGAGACGGATAAAACTGTGAGAGGATTTCGTAGAGGGATTAAACATGGAGGTTTTGGATCTAACGAGACATATCTAGGTGCCACGAAGTCTGAGAAATCACATGTCTAAGATATATGGTGTTTGGACCTCGGGGATCTTAAGCGACTACACTCGGACGGGGTAGCTGAAAGCACGAGGAGTATAGGAGTCAAAATGAAGCCTCCACTAGCATTCATCCAGCCACCTTGACATGTTGGAGTTTTTTTTCTCCCACAATCTTTTGTTTACAAATTACAACCTCTCACACTCTCTACACTGAATCAATTGCACACTATTTCGTGCGTTTGCAAAACAAAAGCACAACGAGAGAACTCTGGATGGAGATAGAGAAAAATGTGAGACACTTTTGTAGATTGCCATGATGTGAAGGTCTCGGATCTGACGAGATGTCTCTAGGTTCCACGGAGTTTTAGAAATCACCCGTTGAAGATATGGTGTGATTTGGCCTCAAGGCTCTTAAGCGACTACGCTCGTACGGGGTAGCCCGAAAGCACGGGGAGTGTAGGGAACCAAAATGAATGCTCTAATAGTGTTCACTTGGCCACCCCGATGTGTTGGCGTAGTTTGTTCGGTCCCATGAGCTTTTGTTTGCAAACTACATCCTTTGACAGCCCTACACTGACTCAAACTGCACTATTTCATGCATTTGCTAACAATAACACATCGAGAGAACTTGATGGAGATAGAGAAAACAACGAGAGGCTTTCGTAGACTACATAAATCTAACCTAAATAGTTAGAGTAATAGTCTAAATCAACATTATATTTCTCACATATAAAATGAACTTATACCTTCAAAAAAGAAACTATGGGTGAATACTCAATCAAAAAATAAATTACAATTCTAAATGAGTTTTAGGCTCAATTATCAATACTTCATTGCAGTTTTTCTTGCTAGTATGCTGCTTTTGGAACTACCTGGTTTGATTTGTGAAGTTAAAGCAGCTAGGATTAATAAAAATAATCAACTTGGCATGTTGTCCTTAAGATTATCCATGATTCTATTGACAACATCACATAGATCTTCCATTCTAATTAAGTTGTGATCCTTCCACGCTTCCCATTTTTCCTTTTCTTCCGCTCGTATCTTCTCTTTAAGTTATTCCATATGTTTTTGGGTAATCAAATTGACTCTTTATGACTTTCAGGAGGCATTTCTTCTTGAATCATACTGACATATTCACCTAATTGTTTTTCTTCATGATTTTCATTGTCATCTAAATTTGAAGACTGAATATTTATATGGCCTTTGGCTTCTTTTTGGGCACAAACAACCTTTTGTAATATCCAAAAAAATTTGGCTCTTCATTCTCTGTTTGATTGAAGATATTGATTTTTTCAAAATGAAAAATTGGAACGTTGGTGGTCTCCCCAAAGAAACTAATTTCATAGTCTACATAGTTGCATCCTATGGAAAAATCATTGAACATTGGTGGTTTCCTCCACCCATGCTTTCGGGCTATCCCGTCCGGGCGTAGTCGCTTAAGATCCCTGAGGCCCAAACACGCCATATCTTCGATGGGTGATTTCTTTGATTCCGTGGCACCTAGATATGTCTCGTCAGATCTGAGAGCTCCACTTGAGGCCCTATAAGAAAGTATCTCGTGGTTTTCTCCATCTCCATCTAGTTCTCTCGCTGTCATATTGTTTGTAAATGCTCGAAATAGTGATCTAAGTCAGTGTAAGGCTACTAGATGTTGTATTTTGCAAATGGTAGCTTATGGGACCAAACCGTCAAAGGCAACACATTTTTATGGCCTAGTGAACACTATTGGAGGCTTTGTTTTGGTTCCCTATGCTTCCCGTGCTTTCGGGCTACCTTGTCCAGGCGTAGTCCCTTAAGAGCCCTGAGGCCCAATCACACCATATCTTCGACGGGTGATTTCTCAAACTCCGTGGAAGCTAGATACATCTTATTAGATCTAGGAGATCCATGATGGGTCACTCTACAAAATAATCTCATGGTTTTCTTCGTCTCCATCTGGTTCTCTCGATGTGGTATTGTTTTTGCAAACGCATGAAATAGTGCGGTTTGAGTCGGTGTAGGGATGTCGAGAGGATGTAGTTTGCAAACCGAAGTTCATGGGACCGAACCAAATACAAAAATCATCAAGGTGGTATGGTAAATGCTAGTGGAGGCTTAGTTTTGGTTCCCTACACTCCCCGTGCTTTCGGGCTACCTCATTTGGGCATAGTCGCTTAAGAGCCCTTAGGCCCAATCATGCCATATATTCGATGGGTGATTTCTCGGACTCCGTGGCACCTAGAGACATCTCGTTAGATCCAAGAGCTCCATGTTTAGGCTCTCTACAAAATCCTCTCACTGTTTTTTCCGTTTCCATTTGGTTCTCTTGATGTGTTATTGTTTTGCAAACGTGGGAAATAGTGCGGTTAGAGTCGGTGTAGGGCTACCAGAGGTGTAGTTTGCAAACGGTAGCTTGTGGGACCAAACCGTTTGGGAAAAAACATCCAAATGCTGTGGTGAATGCTAGTGGATGATTTTTTTGGTTCCCTATGCTCCCCATGCTTTCAGGTTAGCTCGTTCGGCCGTAGTCTCTTAAGAGCCCCGAGGCCCAAACATGCCATATCTTCGAGGGGTGATTAATCGGACTCCGTGGCACCTTTAGATGTCTTGTCAGATCTGAGATCTCTATGTCGGGGTAATCTACGAAAGCCTCTCACAATTTTTTCCATCTTCATTCGGTTCTCTCGCTGTCCTATTGTTTCTAAACACGTGAAATAGTGTAGTCTAAGTCAGTGTAAGGTGCAGAGGTTGTAGTTTGTAAACGGTAGCTTGTGGAGTCAAACCATCTAGGCCAACACGTCCATATGGCATGGTGAACACTATTGTAGGCTACTTTTTGGTTCCCTATGCTTCCCGTGCTTTTGGGCTACCTCGTCTGGGCATAGTCCCTTAAGAGCCCTAAGGCCCAATCACGCCATATCTTCAACAGGTGATTTCTCAGACTCCGTGGCACTTAGAGACATCACGTCAGATCAAATACCTCCATGTCAAGGCCTTATACGAAATCCTCTCACATTTTTTCCATCTCCTTTCGATTCTCCCATTGTCCTATTGTTTGCAAACGTGCGAAATAGTGTAGTCTAAGTCGGTGTAAAGGTAAGGTCTTAGATGCTTTGTATTTTGAAAATGTTAGCTTGTGGGACCAAACCATCGAGCCAACATGTCCGTATGGCCTGGTGAAAACTAGTGGAGCATTCATTTTTATTCCCTATGCTTCTGGTGCTTTCGGGCTACCTCATCCGGGCGTAGTTGCTTAAGAGCCCTGAGGCCCAAACATGTCATACCTTCGACAGGTGATTTATCAGACTCCGTGGCACCTAGAGATATCTCGTTAGATTCGAGAGCTCTACACTGGGGACCTCTACAAAATTATCTTATAGTTTTCTTTCTCTCTATCTGGTTCTCTCGTTGTGTTATTGTTTGCAAATGCGAGAAATAGTGTAGTCTGAGTTAGTTTTGGGATTGCCAAAGGTGTAGTTTGCAAACGGAAGCTCGTGGGACCGAACCAACTACACCAACACATCGGAGTGGCCTAATGAATGCTATTGGAGGATTCATTTTGGTTCCCTACACTCCCCGTGCTTTCGGGCTACCCCATCGGGGCGTATTCACTTAAGAGCCATGAAGCCCAAACACCTTATATGTTCGACATGTGATTTCTCGACTCTGTGGCACATAGAGATGTCTCGTTCGATCCAAAACCTTCATGTTGAATCCCTCTATGACATCCTCTCACGGTTTTATCCATTTCTATCTGGTTCTCTTGCTGTCCTATTGTTTACAAACGCACAAAATAGCGTAGTCTAAGTCGGTGTAAGGTGTTAGATGTTGTAGTTTGCAAACGGAAGGTCGTGGGACTGAACCAACTATGCGAACAAATCTAAATGTCCTGGTGAACACTACTAGAGGCTTAGTTTTGGTTCCCTATGCTCCTCGTGCTTTGGGCTACTCTAAATCCGGGCGTAGTCGCTTAAGAGCCCCGATGCCCAAACATGGCATATCTTCAATAGGTGATTTCTTGGACTCCGTAGCACCTAGAGATGTCTCTTCAGATCCGAGACCTCCACGTTGGGCCCTCATGAAAGACTCTCTGGTTTTCTCTATCTCCATCCGGTTCTCTCATTGTGCTATTATTTGCAAACGTGCAAAATAGTGCAATATGAGTCGATGTAGGGCTACCCGTCGTGCGTAGTCGCTTAAGATCCCCTGAATGAATAGATTGGATTAAGAATGGATTTTATAGGGGTATGTATAAAAAACACACAGGAGTTATCAATTGAATAGTAAATCTTTCTTGTTTAGTTCTCGGATGGGAGTCGGTGGCCTACGGCTTAGTGACCTTACATTCATTGATAATTTATGTTATGATAAACCCATGGATGCTTTCAAAAGTGCCTTAAAAAGGATAGGGGTAGTCATAAAGCCTAGTGAAGGGTGTGATGTGACTTCCAAATAACTTGAAATGCCTATAGATTTAAAGGTGGTAACATGAATTGGACAGATTAGACAATCAAGAATCATTGTGTCTAAATCGAATGTCATTGCATCGGAGACATTCTCAAGCATTGGAGTAATGTATATGGAGAGACATTCTCAAAATATCAATAGATGAAAAGCATCAAATTGTGATGACTGTTAGGTGTTTGAACAGGGGAGAAGACTACAAAGCATAGAAGAATGTAGTAGTAAGTACATGATAAGATAGGAACCGATACAAAGAGACCATGAGCAAGAAGAAGTGCAAGTAAGGTAAATACACATATAGACATTGATAAATTGAATGAATAATTACTCAGATTAGGTAACTCTTTAGATACATACATTATATAAATATTAATTTCCAAAGTTTGATGCATATTATACATTGAAAATTCTAGTATATGTACATCACCAATAAATGAAAAAATAATCCATAATGTCTTAAATATTGTCAAGTGCACATCATATTAGATTCATGCGAAAATAATCTCAGAAATGTAAGGTCTCATACAAAATTATCAAGTTCCAAATAATATATTAATGTGAATAATAAATACAAAAATTCCCAAATAGGTCATATACCATCAAGTTCAAATGCCATATAGGCTTACATACAATGCCATGCACATAGGCATACAAAAACAATGTCATGTAAGACATATATATTTCCTACTCATCAAAATATATCCCTCTCTTGGCCTTGATCGAAGAAGGCCCTCCCTTAGGTGAAGATGGAGATCCATGTGATGACTTTGGATCATCTGAGCCCATGCTTCGAGTCCTCTTCCATTGAATACTCACGTGTAAATACAAACAATGTTTTTTTGTCAAAACTTAATTTATATATGTTTTGAACATGTATCTAAGACCATGCTAGAATGAAAGTATTTACATAAATACACAAACTTACCGCAAGTTATCGATCAAGCCAAATTTGCATCTCACTCTCGGATGAGCCATCGGGAGCTCTGCAGTATGAACGGGGTACAAAGACAATGCGATGGAGGAGTTTGTGCCCTCAAAATCAAATTAGAGGGGTTGAAGTTCCCAAACATACACTTAAGATCAGAAAATCTAACATAATAATTAGCGAAAATAGAGCTAAGTACATGTATCTACATAATGAAAATATTTTAACTAATTTTATCAATATAGAACTATAGTTTTTACCCCGCCACGCCCGTGAATCAAATGAACATGGATGTGCCCTCATGCAGTAACTCCCGAATACACACAATGAAGGACATTATTAACAAAATTTAATAATTCTATAATGAAAGAAATTACTAACATGTAATTTAACATAATATGAATTACACAAGAAATTTAACAAAATTTACGTGTTGTTTGAATACCTCAGTGAGTTGCTGCGTAGATGAAATTACAGTGGCAACACCTTTATCTACTTGTCACAGAGATGGTGGGGTGTCTAGTGAAGTCAACATCTTTATCAAACATGTATATCACGTGAGTTAGATGGACATACAAGAACATACATATATTTGACTTCAAAACTAATACACACACACACACACACACACACACACACACACACACACACACACACACACACACACACACACACACACACACATGTATGTGAAAATTTTACATAATTAACATTCTAAATTACCTCTATGAATGTATGTGTATGCATGGTGCTTGCCACCTATGGTCGGGATGAAGATGCGCTCGCCGCACGTGTAATATGTAATATCAATGCATGTACATGTACAAATACAATTTTTCAAAAAAAATTTAAAGGTACTCCAAAAATTTTGTAACACACATAAGAAAACATAACAAATCTACCCGAAGGTGACATCAATGAATGTAATCCAAATGTCTCACTCAAAAGGACATTTGACATAGTCACATTATTATGTTCACCCCTAGCACTAGGTGCACCAAAATCAATACGCCTAAAAGTATCTTCCTCCTCGGGCCTGAAACATATTCTACCACATGACGAGCAAAAATGTGGCCTCATGCTAGTACTCCCTAAGGGAATACTATGTGTACCTCCGTGAGCATCTGGCTCAGAAATCTCCCTCGTATGTCAAATAAGGGTCACAGATAGCCCCTAAATCATGTGGAGTGTATCAATCTCTATTGTCTCCTTCACTTCTTGAGGGAGAATCTTAGCATGAGGGGGCTTTATGTGGGAATATACCTGTTGAATAGGTGCACATTGTGCACTGGTTGATCCTATGAGATCCTTTTTCTCGGCTCACGAAAATCTCAGAAATAAAAATAATTTGGGATCTCGTTGAGGATAAAATCGCAATAGAGTTTCCTTAGAAAATATAGTGGCACCTCATTGTTATTACAAGGTGGAAAATTATCTCAGAAATGTAAGGTCTCATACAAAATTATCAAGTTTGAAATAGTATTTTAATGTGCATAATAAATTAAAAATGCCCAAATAGGTCATATACAATCAAGTTCAAATGCCATATAGCCTTACATACAATGTCATGTAAGACATATATATTTCCTACTCATCAAAATCTATCCCTCTCTTAGCCTTGCTTGAAGAAGGACCTCCCTTAGGTGAATATGGAGATGCATGAGATGACTTTGGATAGTTTGAGCCCATGCTTTGAGTCCTCTTCCAATGAATACTCACTTGTAGATGAGCTTGTAAATGTAAACAATGTTTTTTTTTTAAAACTTAATTATATATGTTTTTAACATGTATTTAAGACTATGCTAGAATGAAAGTATTTACATAAATACACAAACTTACCACAAGTTGTCGATCGGGATGAATTTACATCTCATGCTCATATGAGTCATCGGGAGCTCTGTGAGTTTAACAGAGAGGCAACGAATATGACGAGATGGAGGAGTCTCGTGCCCTTGAAGTCAAAATGGAGGGGGTTAAAGTTCCCTACATACACATAAGATCAGAAAATCTAACATCAGAATTAGCGAAAATAGAGCTAAGTACATGTATCTACATAATGACAATATTTTAACTAATTTTATCAATATAGAACTATTGTTTTTACCCCCGCCACGCGCTTTTGTGAATCAAATGAACAGTAACTACGCCATGTTGTAGGTAACTCCTGCATATACACAATGAAGGACATTATTAACATAATTTAATAATTCTACAATGAAAGAAATTACTAACATGTAATTTAACATAATATTAATTACACGAGAAATTTAACAAAATTTACGTGTTGTTTGAATACCTCTCCGTGAGTTACATGCACATGATGAAATCACAGTAGAAACACCTTTATCTACTTGTCACAGAGATGGTGGGGTGTCTAGTGAAGTCAACATCTTTATCAAACATGTATATCATGTGAGTTAGATGGACATATAAGAACATACGTATATTTGACTTCAAAACTAATATATATACATGTATATATATATACACATGTATGTGAAAATTTTACATAATTAACATTCTAAATTACCTCTGTGAATGTATGTGTATGCATGGTGCCCGCCGCCTGTGGTCAAGATGAAGATGTGCCTCCTACATTCTTTAATATCAATGCATGTACATGTACAAATACAATTATTTCAAAATTTAACATATATAAGTAAATCGGGTACTCCAAACTTTTTGTAAAACATAACATAATAACAAATTTACTCGTGAAGGTGACACAAATGAATGTAATCCAAATGTCTCACTCAAAAGTACATCTCGCATAGTGACATTATTGTGTTCACCTCGAGCACCAGTGCACCAAAATCAGTACGCATGAAAGTATCGTCCTCCTCGGGCCCAAAACATATGCTACCACATGACGAGAAAAAATGTTGCCTCATGCTAGTACTCCCTGAGGGAATACTCTGTGTACCTGCGGGAGCATCTGGCTTAGAAATCTCCCTCGCATGTTGAACAAGGGTCGCAGATAGCCCCTACAAGTGCGTGGAGTGTATCAATATCTGTTGTTTTCTTCATTTCTTGAGGGACAATCTTAGGGTGAGGGGGCTTCTATGCGGGGAATCTACCTTGCTAAATAGGTGCACATTGTGCACTTAGTTGATCTGTTGAGATCCTTTTCCTTAGCCCTGGAAATCTCAAAAATCAAAATAATTTTGGGATCTCGTTGAGGATAAACTCACAATAGAGTTTCCTCGAGAATGTATAGTGGCACCTCATTTTTATTACAAGGTGGAAATTCAAACATCATCCACCATCGGTCCCAAAAATTACTTTTAATCAAATTATTATTGCACTAATGGATGGGAAATTGTTTACATGTCAACAAAACAGTAAGATTAGTGTGGGGGTCTGTGAATAAGGTGCATATGAGTTCTTTTGAAATTTATTTTTTCTTTACATCCTTGTATGACAATTTGTTGGAATAATAAACCCTACAACCCTCTTTTTAAGTTGTCCAACGATCAATATTCCCTATTTCCGTGTCAATTTGAACAAGTAATTACTCCAATGTGTTTGCAAGAGAGGCGCGTTGGGGGTTTGTATATTGTGCATCCCTCATTGTTTTGATTAAATCCTCAATTTCAATTTTGTTTTCAACTATTTGGGCTTCTAAATCTTCTTGACTACCCGAGGGATGTTGAGCAATTGTGGGAGTGTCGGGAGGAATGTTAGGAATAACAGGGTTTGGTTGTGGTTGATTCCCTCGACCTCTCTAATCAGTAATAACGAATAATATGTACTCAATTCAAATTTAAATCTATAATTATCATATTTCAATGCAATTTTGAGAAAATAATTGTGCTTACCTCTTCTCCGTGGCACCATCATCGATTTAGATCTTCCGGTGATCCAGAAACGATCCTTTGAGCTTGAGATCCCGTTGAATGCAAAAATGCAAGGGCATGAACAAGCTCTGAAACTCGTGTTTGAGGGAGGTAAAATGATAGAGGCTCGGGACTCTTTTTTTGTTTATAGTCGGCATAACGCGTACGTGTTATTTAACATGTACGCATTATGATTTGGTGATTCCTGAGCCAACCAAATTAAAATGCAAGCGCGTTTTTAAAAAATGTGTACATGTTTTGCTTTTTTTCAGATTCTTTTCCTCTTTTTGGCCCTCCAACTTCATGCACTTACCCACAATCATGATCATCCTATAATCCCTCTCATTAGACAAAAGGATTATTTGACATTCAGAACAAATTATTATCAAAATTTTCTCTGATCTTATTCAAACAAATTTTTTAAGCATTTTATATGACATTCAATAATTTATACTATTTGAAATCTACTCCCCAAATGACCTAATCTAGGGAAAACCTCTCGATGAGTAATTTACTAAGCACATCCTATTTTAAGAAATATTCTATCACTTAAAATCAAATCGACTAGTCATTATAATAATCACATTTACTATATCTCCCAAATGACCAAACTTGGAAGCCACATTACATTACCATCACTTCCGGATGACCTAACTTGGAAGACATTTAGAACTATTCAAATTATAACACTTGTTATTTTAGGAGTGGGGAAATGATACGCCATTTCCTTTCCTAGACTACTCCTATGTGGCTTCTTCAATCAAAACTAAATAAGAGCTAAATCTAGTCTCTATTCATCTATAACGGTTTTACCTTTTAGAGATGCGAGTCATAGATGGAGAGTAAAACTAGTTCTATCTCCACAAGACTCTTCCTTTAGTAGCATGGCACAAAAATACTCCCACTTTCAAAAAAATAAGGTTGGTAATTGATCACTCCCTTCCTCTTTCAATCTGATTGGCGATAATTCAAAATCTCCAAATTATCCAAAAATTGTTTCAATTATTTCTCCAAGTGCTCCACACAACGGTTTTCTATCTCTACTTACATCACATAGGTCAACATGTTGATCCATGGTTCACCATGCTACTAGCTTCCACACACATTATGGAACATGGCTTCTCCAAACCCTATACAGGTATGTTTCTTACATCCTTTACAATACTTGAATTTCATTTAAATAACATATAGGGGAAAATGTAGACAAAACATCACAAAAATATTATTATTTTAATATGCCATTAGTATGTTATTATATGCATGAATCTTAACCGATAAATTTTTCACTTTGGTGATGAGTAATCCCTTGTCCGTCTTTTTGTTTTGATTTATTTATATTGTATTGTTCTTCTACATCTATCATTTCTATACCCAATTATGGCGTGGTCATAGGGATCCCTATATTTTGTCTTTTCAAATATATTTTCATTTACCTCTTAACACTAGTGCCTAGGTGCTGTGTGTCCATTCGGGGCTTCTATCCTACTTATTCTTTTCACTTATTTTGAAATTTGTGCTCGGGATTTTTGGTTTTTTAATCCTTATCCCAAACTCATAATCGAACTTTTCTCTCACTAGTGTCAAAATTCAAATAAGAGATTCATATATATAAACAAAATACATATTATTATTCTCGGATAGAAATTCTAAAGTACAATCACATCTACATACTATCACTACTATCAAAGCGACTACATTGGGATGTATACACTACATATAAAGGGGAAGTGCTCAATTCCATACCACAATTTTTTCATCAAAGCTAGATATAGACCTTTAGCCACGAGGAAAACCTAAGGACACTATTTGACACATAAACACATAGAAATACATGGATTCTAAAATGTAGTGCAACAATCATTTATATGTTCACTCTTTGGGTGACCACCGGGGTCAGTATGACTTCACATTTTTCATATTTCATTCAGATTTTGTGTTTTTGAGCTTGTGTAGGTAGTTAGTGGTTTTTAGGTTACACGTACATTTAATGACTAAAGTGTGAATATCAAACAAATAATAGGAATCAAAGAAAATCCTTACAAAATGGTAGAGAGTGTGTCTTGATAGTTTACTAAGTCACCAACTTGAGATCTAGTCACTAAAGCACCTGGGCATCCCCTGTCCTACTCTAGGCACTTATTTTTGACCTCATTGTAAAGTTCCAAAATCTATAATGAGCTCTTGTGGCATCATTTCCAGCCGGATCCAATATAGACACAATCATAGGCATCTACATATTAAATAAAAATCAACTAAGTCACCGATCTCTCTCATTTATGTTATGATGTTTGAATTGTTTGAAGTTAAATAGCATTTGTATATATAAATAATATATATATATATATATATATATATATATATATATATATATATAATATATATATAAATAACATATATATGTATAAATAATATATATAAACATTATTGATTTGTTAAATTAGATTCTTTCTTTCTTAAATTAATTTAAAGTTTTCAATAAATTAAAAAGCTATCACAAGTTCAATTTTCAAAATACAAAACCAAATATCCATAGATGAGAATAAATCAAAGGAAGTCTTTCTAAAGAAAATGAATATGAATAAAATCAAATGTTGTTTAGTATTATTTACTGTTTGAATTGAAGTAACTAACGAAAAATGTTAGTTTTAAATAGAAATCAAAATTGTTGATGTCATTACTAATGAAATATAGTGTTTTCAAATTTATTTTTAGATGTTATATATTTCATAATTTTGACATTTTTCATATTTATTTTATTCAAATGAATCATATATATATATATATATATATATATATATATATATATATATATATATATATATATATATATATATATATATATATATATATATATATATATATATATATATATATATATATATATATATAAACACACACACACATGATATTAAAATATATATATATATATTACATATTGATTTATAAAGATAAATTTATATAATGTTCATTGTTACAAGATATTGATTCATCTGAAACACTCGAGCACGTTTTAACATCTTGTCCCCCGCATTGGATAAACAAGTCTTTGTACTTTCGCACCGAAAATGATCTAGATATCTCTTATTAAATCATGTGACATGCCAATATTTAGAAGCTTTTGGACTTCCATGGCCCATTCAGTATTTTGGTGAATTCTATTTTCTTTTTATGTGAGTTTACCCTCGTAGAAAGAGAGTCTCCCCTCTTATGCATGCTTCAATTTTTTCCCTGAAGAAAGTCAAGCTACAAGGAATTGGAAAATTCTTATGGTGCTATAAGATCCCTCATGATCCTCCTTTTATTGAGAGGAAACACATGGATTCTTACCATGGACCATAGTTCGGCGAGGGTGGTTTCTAATGTCCGTCAATTGCTTCTCTATTTATTTGTATGGAAAATTTGGGGGTGTTCTTCCTCCTGTCGAGTAGGTAGTGAGCTTTTATAGAGATCTATGTGGTCAATAAATGACGTTTGTAAAAATTTAGGTCGAAACCCCTTTGATTGCCTAAGACATAGGGGTAGTGACGTATCCATTTTTTCTTAAATTGTTTGGTGTTCATGTGATAAGATAGGTGAATCATGTGGAAATGGAGAGCTTGGAAAATAGGAAATGAAGGACATAATTCAGAGAAAAGTGATGCAAGAAAGATTAACTCATGTCCTTGGGAGAGGAAATATTGGGAGATCTAGCCCTAGTGTCTTGTATGCTGAGAATTTGATTAACGAGGGCCTCATTCAGTCCTTTCAATGGAAACACTCACCCAAATGGGTGATTTTTTAACTAACAAGATTCAATTCAGTAGATAAAGAAGGCATGGACACAGGATGGTTGATTGAAAGTAGATGGCGAAGGAAGCTTGGAAAAGTTATGTGGTAAGTTGGTAACATTGCATCACTAGGTTTAAATAAGCATGTCTTTTGAGATGATGTGTGAGGGATAAATCATTTCACCATTAATGCCATATCCTCCCAAAATCAATAGCCTCGACCCTCGACCTGAATTTTAATTGAAATTAATTACCTATTCATGTAAAGTGTTCCATTAGAGATTTAATCAACACCCTCATAGTTAATAAATGTCTTATCAAATTTAATTCTTGGCCACGTTATATTTTCTAGGATGAAGGTCCAGGAAACAAGATATTTAATAAATATGGAAAAGACGTTTTTCATAAAAGTGGCATATTTAATAAATATGGAAAAGAAATTTTCCATAACTTTAGTCTTTAAAGTGATGCATTTAAATTTTATTATTTTTGATGTGACACATTTTATTGACTACTTTTGTATCAAATTTTAAGTGATAAATTGGCAAGTACTAGTCCCTATCTTTAGTATTTACATCTACCCTCACCAATACCATTATAATTTATTGGTCCATACTTGACGATAAAATCCTCTCACTTAATATATTTCTTGAATATCAATATCTCTATCCTTAATTATATTTTCTTCATCATGATTAAAGGACATTTAACTTTAAAAGGTGAATGAAAGTGGGATAGTGACATCGATTTAAAGGTGAAAATTTCAATAGAACCCATGATTTACATTTAATATTAACCGTCAATACATACTTGGGTTTGGTGGACACGATTCAAGGTCTAGTAGAAGAAATAACTTGGAAATTATAAATTCAAGGCCCATGGTCATTTTGTAGCACTTGGTTTCTTTTACAAAATCATGGGGGACCAAATTCGGTGCATCGAACCGAGATCAAGCCATCAATATGTTGTGGTGTCTTCTAGTTATGATAGAGAATCAGACAAGGTTATTTTGGGAAATCCTTCACCCTCTTTGTTTCTAGTTCTCCTTTTGATGGTTTTTCCACTGCCACTCTTTTGGATCGTTGTCTACTACCACTATTCCACTTCATTCTCTTGGAACTTATCTTGCATAGATCTAACTGGATTCCCTGTCTGAGCATCCAATTCCTGAAGTATTATGGGAACTCTCTATTCTTTATCCAGAATCCATATACCCAAAAACTATAGATTCTCCATATGTTGCTACAAAATATGTGGATATGGAAATTGATGGAAAACTGAATCATTCCTCGGAGGTGACCCCTTAGATGTACATTCATGTTAAATGGTGTCTTCCATCCTTGCAAATCTACAACGAGCTTTTGAAGTTCTTAAAACATGGAAAGACTAAACAAAAACCAACATAACTATCATTGATAAATAATGTGTCGGGATACTAACCTTGGATGACACTCTAGTGGAGAAGATTGATCTTGATGTAGTTAGGAAATCAATACAAGAATTGAGAAATATATTATGATATGTAATATTAATGTTAAAATATAGTTATAGGATTATATCTTTTTTGGTATGCCTAACTTATGATCACATTTATCAAATATGGTGGATGTGGAGTAATTTACCCTTTTTGTGTTTTCTTCCATCTACCATATAAAACAATGAAATTATTGAGTATTTATTGTTTAAAAATTAAAAAAATCAAAATATGCATACTCTTGTTTATGTTAAAAACAATTTTTTTTTTTTTTTTGAGATTTTATAGTTTATAATATCTATTTTTATGTAAAGCAATGTTTATGTTTCAAAAATATATGAGATACTCTTGTGGATAATCTTGTTTACGTTTCAAACAATATTTTTTTTTTTCCTTTTCAAAGACTGTTCTTGTGGATACTCTTGCATTGCTATAGTGTTGTGCATTTTAATTTGCCTTTTCCTTCTTGAAACACTAGTATTTTCTCTTTATTTTAGTTTATTTCCAATGCAACATAGAAGTCATGTTCTATGGGATCATTCACTACCTCAAGATGTTTGGGAAAAGTATTACTTTGGCTTCCATTAGAATCCATATGTAGGTTCTCTCTAGTTTCTAATGATTTGAAATTACTCTTGACTTCCACCAAATTCTTGGGCGTTCAATGAAATAAGGAACAAACATCCATGGATACTTGTACATTTTGAAGATTCACATCGAGGGATAATATTATTTTGTTCATGTGACAATCATGTTTCAAGGGTATGCAATCCATTGAAGATGGGAATCTCCTTCAAACTTCCTCATATGTTATCAACTCAAATTAATGGATGGAATTGTTATATATATGCATGGGGAATTCTATTGGTGGATGACAATAAGAGGTACAAATTGGTTTAAGCGGTGCTTAATAGATCTAGTGTTAATGCAGGAAATGATACTATACAAATTTATGATTCTTATATGGGGACTTGGAAGATTGTGTCATGATTGAGATATTGTTTCTTCTATGGATCGTTGTCTTCAACAAAAAAATCTTCTTAATGTTATATGAAGTTTTGTTGGGTGTTAGAATTTATAATGAGTAAAGATTATGGTACTTTGTGTATTTTGTCTAGCTACTTATAAGATATGGAAGAGACAATTTACCTCACTAGAGACCAAGGTTGGTTGTATTTGAAGAAAGGGTGCTACTTGTAGCACTAATTGTAAATGGGGACCATTTGAAGGATATAATTGTGTTTGAGCTTGAGCTTGAGTTTGGAAGGAGGGGAGGCAATGTTTGGTCTTGGAAATAAATTGCAAGGTCCTACGCAATCTTCAATTATTTTTCTATGAGGAAAAGTATGTTCTTATTTAGTTGAAATGTGGTGGGAGAGTTCTTGTTATTAAATATCTTCATCCTTTTTTTTCATTTAAATCAAGGGCTTTGGTCATGGCTGCCATAATATATAAACAAAAATGGCATGTGTTATAAGAGTGGCATTGCCTTTGATCCTAGGCTGATTTGAGATAACTACTTGGCTCCTACTATATATCCATATATATGTATGTATTAATATCTATAAATATATATCGAGCATTATTTTTGTCTTTGCTTTAAAGCTTATAAGAAAGAGTAATCATTGAATTGTCTAATTTTTTAAAATTAGAAGAACCTGTAATCAACTATGGGAATACCACCATAGAAATAATCATCCACAAGCATTAAATGACATGATCTTAAAACATGATAACTTTTCCTCTACTACATGTTATTTCCTGTGAGATCACAAATTGCCAATGTGTTCCTTTGAAATAAATTCATCTTCTTGGACTTGAATTAAACTTAAGTTTCAAAATTCAAAATATTGATCATGTTTCTTGGCACACACATGTACAAATACCAATGTAGAAATATGCTTCACATGTTGCGAGCACTACTTCTCCACATCATTACATTTACCCCTTTCATGTTATTAAAAAAACACATTCTTACTGTTGCACATACCAGACATAAAAAAATTAATAGCAACCAACGACGTATCCTTGATTATTAAATATAAGTTATTTTTCCTTATTATTAAATTTATCAATCCTTCCCTACCCATCAAACAGACACATGGCAAGATTTTGGTCCTCTCCAAGTTAAAGGCATTCCTTGGAATCCAAGCCATGGAGTGAGACAATTCAATAAAGTTTCAGGTCCATGGTGTCTGTGAGGAAAGGCAGAGTTGTAGTGAGTAATCAAAAGATACCACACGTCATTTTCTTGTTCCTCCGAGTGGCTAAGTGTCACACATTCCAAGAACTTGAGCATAAAGGTAAGGCATGCAAAATAAATGAACATTTTAGGGCCTAATTATAGTCAAATTCGATAGAGAGTATTCTCCTAACAAATTACAGGAGATTCTCTAATCGAATTCCAACTATTTTCTTATTTTTTTACCATTTTTTTGAAATAAGGAAACATGTTACAGGATATTCAAAAACACCATGAAACTTGTTACAAATATATTCACCAAAACCATGAAACTCAAGTTACTGGTATATTCTCCACGATTTCTATAAGTTTTTTTTTTTTTAGGAGGATTCCTTAAAATTTTCCCTTTTATTAAGTTTCGGATCAATTCTATCTTTAAGGGACCTATGGTTGGTCTTTAAGGTATTAATTGGGATGAAGGAGGTTGAAATATATTTTTAAATAAGGATTTTAGAAATTTTATCGGTGGTGTTGTCATAAAGGATAAGAGGACTTTATGATTATAATTAGGTTAAGAAGGGATGGGAGGAGGATTGAAAACTTTACTAAAAGTGTTAGCAGTTTTATTATTAATATAATTTTTTTTTTTTTAAATAGTCCGTAAGTGATTAAATTCATTAATAGCAGTGCTCACTATCCGAGATTTCTAAGGCTTTGAATGCTAAATTTCGAGAACATCATCTTTTTGTTGAATGTTATTCTAGTATTTTTCTCTCAAGTAACAATCAAGTGTGTGTTTTCTTTTTAAATACCCCATGAGAGATAGATCCATTATCTTTTCTCCTTAACAAGATATCAAGGAAAGGATTAGAATTATCAACTTTTATTCTATGGTGAATGGGATATGTGGAGAAATGTCGTTGAAGTGAGAGAAAGTATTATTTTGAAACTTTTTTATAGTGAATGTTAGGAAACTTTATATTAGTGCTCACGTTATTTGTATAAGTTAGTGTGAGATTAAATATTAATGTGAGGTGTATTAATTATAATGTAATAATGTGATTACTACTCACGTTAAATAACAAGTAGATATTTTAGGTGAGTTTTAGTAATACAACTCACATAAATATGTTTTTGGGAATAATATAACTCGGATCATTTATGATATTCATCACATCCACTATTCGAATTCACCATGCATCAACTTGTACTAGGATCATTAGCATTATGGTGCCTCTATGTGCGTTTTTCAATATTTTTCCTATTAAAAATTTCTTTAAATCATTTCTATGTAGTCATAACTTATCATCTTGTAATATACCTTCCACTTCGTGCCCATAAGTCATCATGTAATTATTTATTTGAGCTTTGTGATACTTATTTCAACTTGGCTATTTTATTATTTTTGTTGCACATTCCTCCATTTTCAATGTTTTATATCCTCGATGGATTTTTGGTTTCATATGTCTATCATCTTGTGATCTTCTACATGTGTTAGAAAATTTCTTGGATTCATGCAATCGACATGAAAACCAAACTCAACATGGAAATTAAATCATTTGGCACAACTCCAAACTGATTTGAGCTAACAAGTGTTAGTAATTTATCTTTCTCATTGGCCAACAACGCCGTGATCAACTTATACCTATTATCCTTTCTCGTCCAACCTTCTATCCAACCTTTTTGTGTTGAGATCTACTACTAGATCCTCTTCATCATTTGCATCCATGTAACTAGATGTAGCTTATTTAATCACATTGAATTCTTTCTATCTATCATTGTAAAGGGAAATTTTTGTTTGGATTCAATTTTCTTATGTTTGTCAATGTTTAGTGTATAATTTTGTCATCATTTGCTGGCTTTAAGTTAGAATATGGTCGTGCATGTTTAGTTTGTTATTATCTTTATGTTATTCAAATTTTTTAAGGTAAAATGTGGTTGACTGTAAAGAGCACACACAAAATGATGTGGCTCTTTATGTCCCACAACTGAACATAACAAACAAACGGAGTCATTAACCTCATGCCAACGACCCTTTCCGTTAGTATCTAGTACCACGTTAGCAAGGGACCCACAGGCCATAATAAATTGGAAAGTAAAATATTTTGACCATGGAAATGGATGATACATTAGTGATGAACACGTCATCATTGTTTGAAATCATTACCGTTGTCAGAATGATAAAAAATTTGAAGCCAACATTTTTGTCTACCTTTGCGATGCAACAAATAAAAATTGAACTCGTTTACCAGCGCCAAACTAGAAATCCAATGTTTAGTGTATAATTTTCAATGTTTAGTGTATAATTTTGTCATCATTTACTGGTTTTAAGTTATAATACGGTCGTGCATGTTTACTTTGTTATTATCTTTATGTTATTCAAAAAATTTAAGGTAAAATGTGGTTGACTGTAAAGAGCACACACAAAATGATGTCGGTCGTTATGGTCACACAACTGAACATAACCCGAGCCAAACTAGAAATCCTATAGGATCCCATTGCCCACACCATGGTGGAAAATCCATCATCTTTTGCTGTCATGATTCACATGTCTATTGTAGAGCACCTTCAGGGATGAAATCAATAATTATTTAATCTTTCCATTTTTCTTATTATGAGTTCTGCAGTAGTAGTGAAATTGAATGTCCCCACCTTGTTTTAACTCAGAAAGTGATAAGATAAAGTCTAATTCCTCCTTACTTATTTTTCTTATTGTACCATATGTCTTAAGGTAAAATATTCTTAGAAATGTGTCATGTGAAATGATGCAAAATTGTAAGAGAAGTCTTAACGGATACTTAAAGCTATAAATACAGGCATTCTTCATCCAAAGAAATCATCTAAGGCACTTCTATGGTGGGATAAATCTATGGATACGTAAACATGAAAATACCTAGTTGAGGGAATAAAATACCTAGATATGAAGCTTAGATATCTTGCTACCTTTATTTTTCTCAACCTCCATATTTCCCTTCATGAAGCCATAATACTCATAATTAAATTTAAGGGCTAACTATAAAGAGCACGTGAAATTGAATGTCCCAACCTTGTCACCTGAAAAATTTAAATTTAAACATTTTTCTTGTTATAAGTAAGGTTTTGAAATCATAGGGGAAGCATGGAAAAAATTAGTATAAATTAAATACAATTCTTCTCCTTCTTCTCCCCTCTTAAGAATACATTTAATACATGGAAGAATAGAGTAGAAAGTCCTCTATTCTACTTGAATCAAGCTCTTTTCGAGTCCTCTATTCTACATCATTTGACTTGCCTTAGTTGCATTAGTAGAAGAATTGACATGAAAAAAATTGAGAAAATGCTGAGAAAAAATGTTCAATTTAAATGTGCTTTCCTACTTTTTCTATGTCTGATTGTAAAGGCAGTTTTTTATCAGATTTTGTCATTGAAAATACCCCTTTTATATATGTATGTGAGATGCACGCGAATTGTTTGATAAAATTCCTCATAAGCATTTTAAGCTGTGGAATGCGAATATGAACAAAATGGCTTTTCTATAGATGTTCTCAAACTCTTTACAATTAAGTTGTCTTCTTTCCAATTAATTTCTCTCCTTTTACATTCATAAATATTATTTGAAGGAGTTTTCATTTGTCATGGTTATTATTCTTGATTACCTTTTTCTGTCATAGTGAAGTTCAATGCAAATGTGATTACTTTCTCTTCCGGATTTCCTTTATTATTATCACCATTTCGAACATTTATATTCTCTTTTAATTGCATAAAATTTCAATTTTTTTAGTGGTAAACTATAAAAAATAGGATTTCTAAATTTTTTTCTATTTATTATCATTTTACATTATAAATTCTTAAATCATAAACACTTCCAAGATGTAATATTCAATAACAATTTTTATCTTTTAAGCATCATTTAGAATCTTTTTTAACAATTAGTGGAAGATTAATGATACTATATTTTTTTCGTATTTATCATATTTTTTTTATCAACCACCTTTTATCCATATTTGAAAGGTGTTACCTTACCTGCTTCCATGAGTTCAACTTCTTATTGTAACTTATGATATAGATTCTATGTAGTGTGAAAACCTTAAAGCATGGTGGGATTTTAGATTCTATAATGTTCCACTAAAAGTTTGAACATCAAAGCATTGTAGTCTCTCTACGCATAGAAAATTTATTGATTGGTTACCATAACTAACTACATAAAATAAAGTAAAAGGGATTTCTACTTTTGTTAAAACCAATCTAGGAGTAGTTTTGGCAGCATCATCTCGGATGTTATTGCAGTCCTCTGTGGGAGAAAAAAAAAAATTGATGGTGTCCATGAGTTGATGTTTTTCCATTGTATAAACAAACTATCCACACACAAACTAGGTACTTGCAACTTTGGGAGATTCACATTACTTTCCATTATAATGAATAGGTGGAGAAGGAACAATGTGACTGAAATGTCAAATAAAAAAACTAAATAGGCCTCCACCTCTATCTTTTGATGATGCATTATATATTTAATTGTTGGATTATTTTATGCATCTCTAATAAGAGAAGGCATGGTTATAGGCCCATATGGATGTGTTTGGGGAGGGAGAGTGGTAGAGTAAAGTGAAATCACACTCAAGATCATTTGATTCATTCCTCTTGTATGAAACTTGTTATATATAAGAATGTGGACATTGATACATTTGATTAGCATGAACCATACCGATAGTTGTATTTTTATTATTTACATGATTTTGATGTGTAAAAACTTAATTTTTTACATCGATTAATTGTGTACATGTTTTGTAATAAGTTTGCACTTTTGGTACTTTTTTTTTTAATCATCTAATTATATGTCTAACCTCTAGATAATCAAATATATATCTAGAATATTTACATTTTGTCTTGATTCTAACACCTATTGATATTTAGTATATGTGTATGTCCAATTTGAGATAATATTTTATAATGGTTCATGATTATGTAATTGGCGTCTTCGTAATTAATTTATAATTTTACATTGGGGTCTCTTGCATATTGTTTTCTCATATGAAACAATGATTAACTCTTTCTTATTTGGTGTGTCACTTTCTTACTCTCTTAAACACATGTAATCATATAAAAGAGAATCTACTACATGTGGTTCTTAATTAATTTGCACTATTTTTCCTTCCTCTATTTTCTATTTCTCAAGTTTCTCATGTTTTACAAGTTCTTTGTCATGGTAGAATAAAATTCCTCAACCAAAACATATAATATTCTATTTTTGTGAACTTTCTCAAATGTACTAATATTTTTTATAGTAGTTTCTTTTTCTTTATGAGAACTAAGTGATCATTCATAGTATTAATAGATTTCTCTTTATTAAGAAGGATATTTATTGATTGATCTTGCTCTATAGTCTTATATATTACATTAATTGGTTTCTCTTTCTTAGAAATATTAGAGACTTTATATGATAAATGATTCCATTTTTCAATGTGTATTTTTTATAGGATTACGATTGAAGGAAGATTGATCTTTTTATGGGAAACTATTTGGTCATTACATAAAAATAAATGCAATCATTGCAGATGTCAATAGTCACTTCCATTTGTGTGACCACTACTATTTTTGAAGAGAGCATTGTCTTCCTTATTGTTAGATAATCTCGAAATGTAGTAAATGTAATTTTTTTCCCACTAAAATATGCATATTTATTTGTCCTTATGATTTATAGGTATAGAATGTTGTAACTCATATTGGTCATATCCTTGTTTATTAATTAGACCTAAGGTATATATGGTATCTATTTTCTTTATATCAGTTATCTCCTTATTATGGATTTCACTATTGAGTGATGCTCGTGTAAAAAGAGATCAAATCACTTTTTACTATGTAATACCTCTATGAAAGAATCCTCTTTTATTTTTATTGGGTGAATTATGTATTAGCTCTTAAATTTAATTCCGATATTTTGGTTCCTATTATATTTATCGTTTGTCTCCTTATTGTTTGTAACACTCTAACAATTCGAATGTCATATTTGATCAAGTAAATTCCATATCTTGTAAGGTATTGTCAATTAATGTGATGATAATTGTAAAATTAGCATCATTTGTTGTATCAAGTGGTGTTATGATCTATATCATGTGGTACATAAAATAACAATATTTCTTTGAGGAAACTTGTAAAGTAAACTAGTTAGTGTAATGATGTCCATCATTTAATGTATGTCCATTAGCTAAATAGGCTCTATACATAAAAACTAGTTACTTAAAAATATGGGAGATGCTTCCATGATTAATGTACTCATGCACTCCATCAACTCTTCCCTATCATCAAATTTATTCCCACAAGAATCACTCTCATTTTTCATCAGATCATAATCATTGTGGCTCCAATCAAGAGAATTTAAAGATCCTTTTGCAATGCCTCACTACTCCAACACCTTATTAGAAGTTGTTATTTGTTTATGCAACATAATGTCACTTCCTTTCGCATCTACTATACATACAACACCAGTAACATGTTTTTATTTCTACCAAAGTGTAGGTAGTGAATATGCTTTTTTGGTTCATGTATGTCTCTTTTTTATATGCATTTACCTTATACATAGCCATATAATGCCTTGTTAAATATATTTTCTATAAGAAAATGAGCTAGTAGAAGGAGAAGATGGCCAATGTGAATAAATTACCAATATATGTATGTATCCTTCTCTATGAACATGCAATATACAAACATTTCGTAATGCCAAATTTTATAGAAATTACTAATTAGATTTTGGGAAGATCTCCTTACCTCTTGGATTTAAAAATTTTGTGAAGGAAAAATATAAATATATTTTTCTCACTATATGTGATAATAAAAATGGTAATGTAGCTATACGATATCAATAATTTGTATTAAATTCCAACATATACCGGCTTTTGAGAAAGTAATGGTTGATCATTTCTTGTGATAAGAAAAGTAACATAGAGATAGTGAACAAAGATGAATACGGAAAAAGGAGCCTTGATGACCTTTTTTAATAGATAACGTTTCCTTTTCTCTATATGTAATTGTGTTGTATGTTCTACTAAAGATTGGTGAATTATATGTTCATAGACATCAGACATCTTCCAAATGTATAAAGAGATTTCACAAGTATCATATACCAATTCCTTACGTTGGTGCTGAATTTGATCTCACCTCGTTTGCTCTATAAATTCTTCAATTCGCGGGCTCTTCCATATTTTCTATTTCCCTCAATGGATGTGTGAAAGGTTTTCTTAATTTGTATATTGTTGAAGATCCTTCTCCATGGTTGTGGATCACATTTGGGCCTTGTTTCATTTCCAAATTCTTTGTACCTAAAGAAAGATTCAATTAAGGTGTAAATGGTGAAGTTCCCCTGCATCTTACTATTCGATGGGCATGTTTTCCCCATTAATTTATATCTCAACATATCTAGGTACGTGTTCATTTGTTATTATATGTGGCCCTACGGGTATTTTTGGTGAAATTTGCCACTTGGGTCACATTTGTAGAAAATATCGAATTGGCCCCGCGGCCCCGACAATCTACGATTAGCTATCCGGAAAATATGAAGAGGCAGCGGGAAAAATTCTTACTTTGACCTCGAAGAAGGACACGTGGCATATTTCAAAAGTTAGAAGAGGAAGGTGGGTCACGGGGTGTTTTGAAGTTTTTGCCATTTTATAAAAAAGGAGAAAAGTTTTAAATTGACCCACCCATGAGGAAAAATTATTACTTTGACCTCGAACAAGGACACATGGCATATTTCAAAAGTTAGAAGCGAAGGTGAGTCGCTAGGGTGTTTTGAAGTTTTTGCCTTTTTGTAAAACGGAGCAAAGTTATAAATTTACCCAAACCCTACAGGAAAAAGTCTTACTTTGACCCCGATGAAGGACACGTGACATAGTTCAAAAGTTAGAAGCGGAAGGCGGGTCGCTGAGGCATTTTGAAGTTTTTTTGCCTTTTGTAAAAAGGAGCAAATTTATAAATTGACCTGCAACCCCACAGGGAAAAAGTCTTACTTTGACCCCGAAGAAGGACGTGAGGATTATTTCAAAAGTTAGAAGTGGAAGGCAAATTGCCGGATCGTTTTGAATTTTTTTTCCCTTTTGTAAAAAAGGAGCAAAGTTATATATTGAGGCGCAACTTCGCTGGGGCCCACATCAAAAGTTAAAAGTGGGAAGGTAGGTCGGTAGAGGAAAATTATAAATTTTATCTTTTTGGTTAAAAAGGGTAAAATTACATAGATGAGCCATGACTCCATCAAAGGCCTAGATTAAGCCACGTGTCAAGCATCTATTTCAAAGGTGGAGGGGTGGGGCAAAATGTGAAAATTGCACATTTTCTCCAAAAGTCATAAAATACAAAAGGCAACCCCAGGCCCACTTCGAATCAGATTTTTCCATGTGGACGACTCTAATCTAAGGTTGAGAAAGGGCATAATCAATGGTTGTTGTGCGTTGCATCTGATTTTATCACCTTTTTTACTCCAAGACTCCTGGAGATGTGAATACACATTGTTTTTCATCATTTTCTAATGAAATTCCTCCTCATTTTTGTCTACAAAGTGTAATTGAATTGATTTAGAGATTAATTTGTGAGTCTAAGGAATGTGAAGGTTAATATTTTGGAGTTGGAATTTCTCGGGCACTTGTAAATAAGTGAATTACTAGTTAAGTTTGATGCAGAGCAAAGTTATAGGGGAAAGAATGGGAAAATGATGAAATGATGGAGGTTGTAGGCGTAAAGAATGAAAAACCTTTTACCAAAGGGAATGACTAGGTGTCCCAGTTAAAAAAATGATGGAGATATTTGCAATGATTCACCTTTTTTAACAACTCGTAAATTTTGTTGCAAACCGTTAAACATCATTTTCTGGAAATCATGATCAAAGACGTAACAAACAAAGGTTCCTCAAATAGTCTTTTCTTGGGGATAAAGTTGTTAGCATTAGTTTAATACATTTGTCTGTTAGTAGATAGTTATAACTATCCATCTCCTCCCGCAACCTATATATTTGGCTTGCTCTTTTCTTTGTAAGACACATTGAATAAAACATTCTTGTCTCTGTCATCATTGGTATCAAAGCACGGTGTGAGTTTTGGAGTACTCTTCCTTAGCCTGTGTGGAAACTTGAAGAAGAAAAAATGAAGCATGGCATTTTGGAACAGTTGGCATGACGTGTAGCATCCTTTCCTTGTCTTAGTGTTTTGATTTTTGTGTGAAGATCACAAATCTATAACTTATCACGTGGCAGCAACTATAGTCAAGGGAAAAGGCATCCAGAGCATGGAAGAGACAAAATTAATGTTGTCATGCATGGAATTCTGAAGAAATTTCCATGAAGAAGTGGACGTGTTGGAAGATTGTGACCTTCTCTATCATTTCCATGACCGACCTATCAGGCTTGTTTGGCATTTGGAAGACTTGTTCTTCTTTGATAGATGATCTGTGTTTTGCTATCTTGATATGTGCTTCAGACCTTCCTGGAGACACCTGCGTGGAAGTTTATCTAGTGATTGCATGTATAGGAGACCTGCCTGAAGGAGAAATCACAACTCCATTTCTACGTGGAAAGTTGACTGGACATATCTTTGGAGAAGTGGATGTTAGTGTGCAGCGATCTGTTGCTGCGTTGGAAGCAAAGAAAAATTATTCTTTGTATTTTTCCTAAAAGCTAGAAACATGGCAGTATTTCTTTTTCATGAAAGAAGACTTGCATGGTGATTTGAAGACCTATTGATTGTTGGCATTGGAACGTGTGGATGTGGTGTGCATTGCGACCAGTTTTTTCTAGCATTTGGCTGCATATCTGAAGTAGAGAATAATCCTACGTTGATTAGAATCCTAAAGCAACAAGTGTAGTGTGCAACACCCAACAATGTCTGCTCCAAAAATATTGCTATCTCGATGCCCAACTCTTGAAAGGGCCAAATTTTACCGCATGGAAAACCAAGATGCGAGATGATTCTTCAGTTTGAAGATCTTTGGGGGATTGTTTCTGGCATGGACACCCCTCCCACATATGTTGATCTGTTGGCTAAGTATGAAAAGGCCAATGTAAAAGCATTAATGCTTATCACTCTGAGCCTTTCTGATGAGGTTCAACCTCACATTCGGGAAGCAACCACTTCCTCTATGGCATGGGCCGCATTGTGTACCATCTATGAAGCCAAGAATATGACGACAATGCTTGCATCTTCAGAAAAATATTCACACGATGAGTATGCATGATGGAAAATCAGTAGAATCCTTCTTGCAGCGTGTGGCCAAGTTACGCACAAAACTTTCTACTCTCGGTGAACCGGTGGATGACAAGTTGCTAGTCCCGCTCACCTTGCGAGCTCTTCCTTCCCAGTTTCAGACATTGATCACCACGTTGACCATCACTCAATAGGAGGTGAGTTTTGTCAAACTGGTGAATTATCTCGAGTAGGAAGAAGCCATTCAGAATGTTTAAGAATCCTTAAAAGACAAGGCTCTCATCATGAGGCAAAATCATAGCACCAAGCATTGGAAAGGGTAGTCAACCCCCTAGAATCAGAAGTAGCATCCACAGTAGAAACCTTCTCAACGTCCACCATAGTAGCCACCCTAGAAGCGGCGGAGCAGAACAAGGTGGATCGACGGTGCCACATTTTCTCCACGAATACGCACACGAATGTGAATTATTATTACAACGGTTGCAAGAATGGAAACTCGGTGAAGAGAGCACTTCGGCCAAGGATATTCCAAGTAATCCCAATGGCGTGCTCTTAATCGAGGTAGAAGAGTCATATTACTACTCAACAGGATGCCTCCTCCAATGAAGAGGTTCCAGACACAACTCATCTGGACATTGTCCTAGTCTCGCAGACTTCGTAGCCATCAAAAAGTGTTTGGTTGATTTATTCAAAGTGCAGCAAGCACATGACTGGTAATAAGAAGTTGTTCCATACCCCGAGTGACCGCCCACTTGAGAGATCGGATCACCATCATAAATAATCAGGAGTATATTACGGTGGGGATTGGTCATGTCATCATTCCTCTTGGGACAAAAATATGTACACTCACAAAGGTGCTATATGTTCCAGGCTTGACCTCAAATCTCTTGTCGTGAGTCACTTCTTAATCATCAAATGAAGGTTGAATTCTTTGTTGAGACAGGGTCAAGGTCTCCATCATCTCCTGTGGAGACTCAATTATTGCTCAAGCATTTATGAAGGGCCGTCTATTTACACTAGATGCGGTCACTTCATCTAACATTGCTCTCTCTGCTTCAATGGCAGAGTCCACTGCACTATGGCACTTTTGATATGGTCATCTTTCTGCTGGGGCTCTGCATCAGCTCAGTGCCAAGGAAATGGTAAGAGGGCTTCCTCCACTCTCCCATTCCTTACCTATTTTCTCGGGATGTCTTGCGGGAAAACAACACAGAGGTCTGTTCAAACAGAGCTCTTATCATTCTACGGAGCATCTTTAGGTTGTACACACCGATCTGTGTGGACCCCTGCCAGCTAGCTTCCAAGGTTTTGAATACTTCCAGCTCATCATTGATGATTACTCATGGAAAATGTGGGTATATTTCTCTCGTAAGAAGAGTGGAGCATTTTCCAATTTCCAAACCTTTTACCAGCAAGCCACCAGGTAGTTTGGGAAGCCTCTCCTTCTCCTCCGCTCAGATCAAGGGGGAATTTGTATCGAAGAAGTTCTTAGCATACCTAAAGTAGCATGGCATTCAACAACATCTGACTGCACCCTACACTCCCCAACAAAATGGGATTTTTGAGTGACACAATAGGACTGTCATGGAGATGGCTCATTGTATGCTCTCCACCACCAAGTTGGAGGATCAGTTTTGGGCAGAAGTAGTCCAAACAATAGTGTATCTACTCAACCGGGCACCCACGAAGATCTTGTAGAACAAGACACCGGAAGAGGTATGGACTGGTCATAAACCTTGTATCTATCATTTGAGATTTTTGGTTGTATTATATATATGCATGTTCCAGATAAGAAAAGGAAGAAGATCGATCCAAAGACATTGCCATGTCTTTTCTTGGGGTATAGTACTACCTCAAAGGCATATAATCTCATGGATCCCGAGACAAATAAATTCTACGAGAGTTGAGATGTGGTGTGTGATGAGTCATCCTTTGACTCCCTGCCACACAATGGAGATCCAAGCATCGACCTCATCACATAGATTGCTCACACATCCAGATGATGGGCAAGATGATTCTTCTCAGAGAGAAGAAGAGCTTAGTGGAGACTTATTTGTTGATCTAGGCACACTTGAAAACACATCTTCACATCAGCAAAGAATAATAGCACCAACATCCGAAATGGGTCCGAATACTATTAGGGATGCACACCGAACTCACTTCCACATACTTCTACGGGAGTCGAATACGAAGTTAAGCCGGACATGAGGTAAATTTTGCACTCATGAGTTAAGTTGATGATAGCACTCGAACCCGACACTTTGTTCGTGAGGCATTAGACCAACCACGGTGGAAACAAGCTATGAATGCTGAATATGATTCCCTACTTTAGAATCAGATGGGTAACTTGTCGATCTCCCTCTAGGTAAGAAATCCATTGGCTACAAATGGATTTTCAAAACAAAATATAAGGTAGATGGTTTAATCGACAAACATAAAGCACGACTTGTTGCAAATGGTTATGCTCAACAAGAAGGAATTGACTATGACGAGACATTTACACCCACTACGATGATCAAAAGCATCAGAGTTGTATTTGCACTCACAACACAAAATGTATGGAAACTTCAAAGATGGATGTCAAGAGTGATTTTCTGAATAATGATCTCAAAGAAGAAGTATACATGGCCCAACCTAAAGGGTTTGTAGATGAGCATCAACCACACAAGGTATTTCATCTGATAAAGTCACTTTATGGACTCAAACAAGCACCTAGGGCATGGTATATAAAAATTGATGATCACCTATTATAGCATGGATTCACTCGTAGCCCCTCAGATACAAATTTGTATATCAAGAAGGTAGGAACAGAGATTGTTATTCTAGTTTTGTACGTAGATGATCTTGTGATCACAGGAAGTTCTGACAATCTTGTGGATGATGTAAAGAATGATCTGAAGAAATCCTTCGACATGACTGATTTGGGGCTACTTCACTACTATCTTGGCTTAGAGATATGGTAGAAGAAGAATCATATCTTCGTCTCCTAGATGAAATATGCTAAGAAACTCTTGGAGAAGTATGGAATGTCATATTGTAAACCAATGTCCACACCTATGGAAAAAGGTTTGCAATTATCTAGATTCCAGGATTCACCACAGGTAGATGGCACTCACTACAGGTAGCTTGTGGGGAGTCTCATTTACTTGACTTATACCAAGCTAGATCTTTTCTTTGCAGTGAGCTATCTCACTAGATTTATGTAGGAGCCAAAGAAATGTCATTCGATAACAACAAAGCATGTGTTGAGATATGTCTGAGGTACAGTTGAATTTGGTCTGGAGTATCAGAAGAACACTCAGTTCTTCTTACAGGGATATACAGACTTAGACTATGCAGGATCCGTTGATGACATGAAATCCACTTCAAGTTATGTTTTTCATCTCGGATCTAGGCTTATCTCATGGATTAGCAAGAAGCAAACTGTTATTTCTCTCTCATCCAATGAGGCTAAATACCATGCTACATGAGGAGTTGTGTGCGAAGTGATTTGGTTACGTCACATTCTTGCAGATATAGGGATTCCTGAAGAGAAACCTCCCATCATTCACTGCGATAATCAAGGTGTGTTGAAACTTGTGAAGAATTTTGTTTTTCATGAACGAACAAAGCATATTGAGGTCAAATGTCACTACATTCATGAACAGGTCTTGAACCACCAAATTCAGCTCCAGTACTGTGCTACTAATTTTCAGGTTGTAGATATTCTCACCAAGCCTCTCAGCAAAGTGAAGTTTGATTTGTTTAGGGGGTACATTTGTAAGAGCAATGTATTAAGGGGGGGAATTTTAGCATTAGTTTAATAAATTTGTTTTTGTAGATAGTTATAACTATCCATCTCCTCCCGCAGCCTATATATTTGGCTTGCTCTTTTGTTTGTAAGATGCATTGAATAAAACATTCTTGTTTTTTCCATCAAAAGTTTGGATGTAAATTAAGTGTTTTAAAAAGCATGTTTTAGACATGCAAAAAAGGACTTGGGTTGAATTCTTACGAGAAAATTTGAGAAATCCCCTCTTCCTGAGATACAATCCGAGAAACATGTTATTCTCTTATGTTTTAGATCTGATCATGTCAATTTGGTTGCAAGTGTATAGCCATTGACAAGTTCTAATATTGTTCAAGAAACCTTCCCCTATCGATGAATCTAATCAACTTCAAATTAATTTGTGTTAATGGGTGAATTTGTGTTTGATTTTATTCGAGAATGTCTACAAATAGTATTTCTTGTTCCTATTGCAATCTTGTGTTAAAATCCCTTCGAATGACACATGATCTCGTCCCTATAATAGTTTAGTGGTATTTGTAATTTCGTTACGAGAAGATCCTTCATCGTGTAATGAGTTAAACAATTTAAAATCAATTTTCTTGTCATTTTGTTGATAAAGATTATCTATAATCCTTTGAGTGTATCTTAGGAATGAGGAACCAGGGGTCTTTAATGTTTAATCAAGTCTTTAGCTCGAGCCTTCATGTTAAATTCTTGGAGATTATGTGAAATCGTGAAAATTTGGGCCTCTATTGATGCACACCTTTTGGTTGAAGGAATATTTTAGCTATTTTGAAGAATTATCTCATTTAGTTTTCCAATTATTGTGAAGGTTCTCAAAGATCTAGAAAAATCAAGTTTATCCTACTTAATCTCCCACCAAAAATTATTCAAAAACAATGAATCCTACCTTAACTACCCCTATTTTCCATGTCTCGTCCTCAAATGAATAAATTCTACCGCCAAATTATGTAGAAGAAATTAGGATTCCATAATGTCTTTAGTAACATTAACCTTTTTTAGAAAATATCACCATGCTTTAGAAGTGACAACTCGTGAGAGTTAAATTGTGTTGCATTGATCATATTTTCCCAAGGTTTCCTTTCGAATTTTTGCAAAGAAGGATATCTTCATTCTCCTTCACCAAAAGAGGTTAAAAATGGGTTCTCTCACCTTGGTTGAAAGGAACAACCTAAAGTAGTGAGGATAGATCAAATCCTTTTTAAGGTGCTATCCATTTCTCCAACATTTGAGTGACAAAGAGCCAACTGAATCGCCTCCACGGAAACAAAACGACATACATGATGATTTATCTGTCTCTAGGCTTCTTGTTAAATCTGTGATGCTGCTTAGCTTGTAAAGGAGAATCATTTTGGATACCAACACTTTTCGGTGCCATTTCTAGGGACTTATTAGCATTATGGGGGATTATTTGAACTCTCGGACTTATTTGTGCAGCAACAACACTTTTTGGTGTCGCTGTCGGGGATTTATTAGAATTTTTGGGGATTATTTGAACTCCGGGACTTATTTGTATGGCAAAAACACTAGACTGGCACCATTGCCATGGATTATTTGAACTTCAATAATTATTTGTGTGGCAACAACACTTTTGGCATCGTTGCCAGGATTATTTGAACTCCGGGACTTATTTGTGTAGAAACAATTTTTTTGGCATAATTGTCGGGGATCTTCAAAGGCATTATTATATTTGACCATGGTAATGTTTCTTACATGCTCTAAGTGCAAATACGTTATTTAAATGTCATCCTTTGTTGAGATCTATAAGATTTGCAAAGTTACAAGTTCTGCGTGTAATATTTCTAGTTTCTGTTGGTTTTTACACTAAGTTTACATCATCAATGTTAAATACGGGTAAAGGAAGGTCAGATCTATGAATCTTTGCATGAATTTAGTGTTGAAAGACATTTGACAGATCAATTTTAGTGCATTTACACAACTAAGGTGAAAATCCTTAGTGGCGACTCCGTGTTGAATTAATTTTTGATAAATGCCAGTGTCTTAACCTTTGTCAATTGAAATTTATCACTAATATTTGCAAATCTATAAGGAAGAATATATTTCTTCATTAAGGACCCTGCTAGAAGGTTGTTTCGAATGGGACAGCACAAATTCAGAAGGAAGAAGAATATGGAAAGTTATTGAGGATTATAAATCAAGAAAAGAGTAATCAATTGTGGAAACTAATCAGCCTATCATTGAAGATTTTCATGCTTCCTCAAGTGCTTCTTAATCTGGTAGTCTTCATGTAGATCAGAATTCTCCAATAGGAGAGGGTCCTTTATTTGTGTTTCAAAATTTTGTGTCTCATTCTGTCTTTGCATTTTCCGAAGATGATAGGATCTTCCAAGAAACAAAATTTTTAGAGAATATTCATTCGAGAATTGCATTCATGTGCCCCACATACCCCTCACTCATCTTTTTTTTTCTCCCGTAAGATCACCTCCCCAAAAAATATGGCCCATCCCCCACCTAGACCATCATTTATTATGAACACTTTTGGTCCTATAGATTTTAGAGGTATGGTGGATATCTCGAATGTTGTGCCCCAAGATGTTACAAAATATACCGCCTAAATTTCAAGTAAATAATGCTATTACCGGTGATCAACACTTGAAGGTTTTTTGTCAATATGATGGGATACTTTGAGATCGAATTCGAGGATGTGTACATAAAATTGTTTATTCATACTCTAGAGGAGGGTGCACGTGACTGGTATAAATCTTTGTTAGACAACTCCACTGATTCATGTACAAAAATGAAGAGTGATTTTAGATTGTAGTATGGAGATAAAACAGACCCTAGGTTTCTTTTATCAAAATTCGAAAATATTAAAAATAATCCTAATGAATCTGTTCATGAATTCAATACAAGGTTAATTAAGACCCTGAATAAGCTACCTGTAATCCGGCCAAGTGATGTTTCTTGTTTCATAAAATATTCTCGATGCTTTTGATAAGAAGAATGCCTATTACTTGAGGGATAAGAACCCAGAACATTGAGGCAGGCCTTCACCATGACTTTGAAGATTGAAAATAACATCAATGTTGTTGGTAAGCATCCTAATAGGAAGTTATCAAGATGATCAATCCAAAGAAGCCTCGTTAAGTAAGTCTCGTTGATCTTCAAGAGGTTGTAAAAACTCCGGCTAGATTTGTTAAGAAAATATCCTATAAATTGGCCGAGAAGAGAAAGGGATTAGACAAGGTTCTTAGGGTTAGCACAAGCCACAAGGCTAGGAAAGATTTACAAATCATCCTGGGGTGATCGAGATCTGATGACAGAGGTAAATGACCCATGGGGTCGGGAAATAGATAAACCCAAGCCCGTAAAAATAGAATCATGCCTAATCCTTTGATCACAAAGTTGCTGCTTTGTGGAAGAAGCCAATGAAATTTAGTCTTTGTGAAAGATGTTTATTGCCACATGCCCCATGCGATGAAGACAAAGAAGTTGAGGAAGCTGATGATGATGTGTGTATGATGGGGTGCTCTACAAGCTCACAGAAAGGAGTAACTTTGACTGAATTAATTAGTGTTAGAACTGCTGTAGATTTATGGGATTGCATTCGCTGGGTATTACCCCTTCCTCCCTCTCCTACTTTCAAAATAGATATGGTACAAGATTTTGAATTTACTAATACTGATTTTGAATACTTAAGTGAATTAATGATTAAAAATTATGATGCAGGAATGCCTTCAGAGGATGATAGGAAGTTGTTAATGAATGTTGTGGTTGCCCAAGAAAAAGAACATAAAACTAGGTGTAAAGTTGTCAAAGGGGCAGGGCCTCAGGCCAAACCACAAAATCTAGTTGTCACCAATATCCCAAAGGAAACTCTTAACAAAGATACATCTGGAAAAGGCCTTTTTTCCCCAAACAGAACTGGTATCCCTGCCCATGCTCAGACCGTGAAAAATCCTTTGCTATCAGATGAGTTTGTCAGTCTTCCTCCAAATGTTGCCTTTCCCAAATACGTTCCTTAAGACATTTCCCAAGTCTTGAGTCAGATCAAGATTTTTGTTCCAATTGTTGAGTTTCTTAGGATTATTGAGCACAAGAAAAGGGCCTATGACTATTTGGGATTGAAAGAAGAAAAGATTACTCAAGGCAGAAATGTAAACAATGTCAATTTTCCTCCTACCATTGCAGAGTTGGAAAAACGCCAAGTATTGGAAGAACTAGGTGAGCCACCTGAAGTATATTTGGGAACATCCTTAGTTGAGTCCTAGTTGAATGTAGATCCATTTTTCACTACTCTGATTATCAGGGACATGAAGTTAAACAATTGTATGTTTGATTCTTGAGCATCATGCAATGTTATGCCTCTTGAGGTCATGAATGAATTAGATATCAAAGTGATAACAACTTATGGGAAGTGCACTACCATGGATTCCAGAGAGGTGCTAGTGGTTAGATGTGTCAAGGGTTTGATAGTGCAACTTGCAGCCTACCCAGGCAAGAACTTAAAACTAGATGTTGTTATTGTTGATTTCCTGCCAAATGGGGAATGTTGTTATCAAGAAAATGGGTTGCTAGTGTGGGTGGGAGTGTGCAAATGGATATGTCTTTTGCCACTATACCTATTGAGGGCATCCTTGTAAAGTTATATGGTGAAAAGAAGATGCTACATCTCATTCAGGATCCCAATAATGCTTCCTATGAAGTGTTATACACTGACATTGATGCTAATAAGTTTGTTGGATTTTTTGATCGTAAAGAGAACAAAATTGATCAATGCAAGTCTCTTAAACAAGTAGTTTCTCCTTTGAATTTGTTGTTTGATGGGGCTTGCTCTAAATTTGGAAATGGTGCTGGTATTTTTATGATATCTCCAGGCTAGGAAGAGTTTGTTTTTTCTTTTAAACTCAACTTTGAGTGCACTAACAATATTGCAGAATATGAAGCACTATTATTGGGTTTAAGAATTGCTTGGAAATATGGTATTAGAGACATCATTGTTAAAGGAGATTCAGAGCTAATTTTCAAGCAAGTTAGAAAATTGTATGCAATAAAAAATCAGAGAATGAAGCAGTATAAACATGCAGTCTAGGATTTCATTGAAATGTTTGACTCCTTCAACATAATACATCATGATAGGAAGTACAATAATCTAGTAGAAAAATTGGCCATATTGGGGTCCAGATTTGAAAATTGTACTATATCCCCCTATTATGAGTATAATATTGAGATATTAACTAGGCCATCTATTCCTAACAATGTTAAACACTAGAAAGTGTTCAAAGACGATGCCCAAGTGCAAAGGTTTTTGTAGAACCAAGGAGAATTTTCCGATCAATGTATAGATTGGGAGCCAATGGTTTGTGTGGTGATGGAAAAGAGACTTTATTTGGAAAATACATCATTCAGTTGAAGACTAATACTATTCCTAGAGGTTTGGTAGCACTTGAATCAAACTTTGATAATGCTGATTGTATTGTCAATAGACACATGTCAACCTTGAGGGATGTTGAAGAGCACAACCTGGGCACAAAGGATAAACCATGTAAGATCTGGCTAGGTAGCAATCTGAGCAAGGAAGAAAAGCGGGACATATATCCAATTTTTGAATAAATACCGGGACTACTTAACATGATCTTATTCTATAGTGAAAGCATATAGAGAGGGTCTTTTCCAGCATGAAATTCCCTTGGAAGACTCTACCAAGCCATTTACATAGAAACCGAGGTGATCAATCAAATCCTTTTCTTGAAGATGCAAGAAAAATTGAAAATAATGAGGGATAGAGGAATCATACAGCCCACAAGGTACTCATCATAGGTTGCAAACTTGGTGCTTGTTAGAAAAAATAATGGAGATATAAGTTTATGTGTGGACTTTAGAAACTTGAATAGAGGACACGTGAAGGATAACTACCCTCTTCCAAATATGGACAATATGTTACAATTGGTTACTAGTTCGGAATTGTTATCTACCTTGGATGGTTTTTTTCGGATATAACCAAGTAGTTGTGAAGGAGTCAGAGTGAATCAAGACTACCTTCACTACTCCTTGGGGAACATATGTATATGTCAGAATTTATTTTGGTGTAGTGAATGCTGGAGCCACTTTCCAAAGAGAAATGGATGTATCTTTCTCTGGATATATTAATGATTTCATTGTTGTATATCAAAATGATGTGATTGTTTTCTCAAGAAAAGGGAGTGACCACCTGCTATACCTAGAAATGATGTTGTTAAGATGTAGGGAGTATGGTATTTCACTAAATCCCAAGAAGTTCCATTTTGGAGTTCAGAAAGAAAATTTGTTTCGACACATTGTGTCAAAGGAAGGGGTCAAGATTGATCCTGAAAGGGTATAAGCCATCAGCAAAGTCCCTATTCCAAGAACCAAGAAGGGAATTTAGTTCTTTTTTGGGTATATTAATTTTATTAGGAGATTTATCTCCAACTTGGCTGAACTAACTATCCCAATCACTAGCATGGTGAAGAAAGATAAAAGTATCAAATGGGAATAAACATCTCTTTAAGGTGTTTTGGGATCAAAGAAGCATTAAATAATGCCCCTATTTTAGCAGCTCCAGATTATAAGAAGGCTTTCCAAATGTTTTCTTTTGCTTCAAAAAGTACTATTGCATCTATGTTGTTGCAGAAGGATGATGAGGGAGCTGAAAGACCAATTACCTTTTTAGTAAGGCATTACAAGGAGCTGAGCTAAAGTATACTATCATGGAGAAGCAAGACATTTTCTTTGGTAAAAGAACAAAGGTCTTTAGGCCATATATTCTAAGTTCCAAAGTCATTGCTTATGTTCCCCACACCATGGTGAAAGATATCCTATCATAAATGGAGGTTTCAAGCAAGATATGTCGATGGGTAAAAAATTGCAAGAGTATGATATGGACATCCAAAAAACAAAATTGGTTAGAGGTTTGGGCCTGGAAAAACTTATGGTAGAGAGCAATCTATAGACAATTGAGGTAAATGAAGTTGAAGAAGAAAGGTTGAATGTCCTTGAAAAACTAATAAATTTTGAATGGTACAAGGACATCATTTTTATCTCAAACATCTACAGTTCCTGAACATTTGAGCAAGAATCGAAAAGAGCAATTAAGTTATCTTCCTAAAAATATGTCATTACCAATTTTGGGTTAGCTTGGAAGAACCATGAGGGAGTTCTCTTAAGATGCATTTTGAAGATGAAGCCCCAAAACAATTGATGATTTCAATAGAGGAGTTTATGGGGGAATTTTACAGGAGAGTAATAGCCCATAAGATCTTTAGGGTTGGTTATTGGTGGAAATTTCTTTTTAAGGATACAACTCTGTTGGTTAGGAAATTTGAAAGTTGTCAATGCTTTTTAAGGAAATTAAAAGCTTCAGGATCCCTCCATTGTAGCCTATATCAATTTAAGCCCCTTTTAAGAAGTCGGGATTGAATTCATTGGGGATATTTCTGATCCCTCAAGTACAGGCCATAAGTGGATATTAGTGGCCACTTGATTACTTCACCAAGTGGGTGGAGGCAATCCCCACCAAGAAGGTAACTCACCAAATTGTCATTGATTTCATTATGAGTTATATCATTTGTAGATTCAAAGTACCTTCCAAAAATAGTTACGATAATGCCATGAGATTTCAAGCTAAACCTTTGGTGGCCATGTGCCATGAATATGGTATCAATTTGACATATGCTTCCAATTATAATCCCCAAGGAAATGGACAAGTAGAGTCTAACAATAAAAATATGTTGAAGATAATTAGAAGAACTTTGGAGTTGAACAAAAGGAAGCGGGGTGAGAAGTTGAAGTTTGTTGTTTAGGCTAATCAAATCAATGTTAAACAAGCTACTAAAAAAAGTCCATTTGAGTTGGTGTATGGAACTCAAGATCTATTGCCCCTGCATATGCAATTGTCTTCATTTCAATTTATTCAACAACTGGAAAATCAAGAGGTTAGTCCCTATGATGCTCAGATCAATTAGATTGTTGAGTTAGATGAAGAAATAAAGGCATCCCATTATAGGGTATTATGGGATAGCAGCACGAGGATAAGGGAAAGCATCAAAATTTTGATGCATTGTGGACGGGCCCTTATTCAATTGACATTCGAATTGTTGAGAATACCTTCTTCTTAAAAGACCTAGATGGTGAATTACTTGAATTACTGTTAATGGCAGGCATTTGAACCATTTCCTTGATTGATTTCCTAGAATTGAGGTATGCAACATTTTACAAAGTTGTATAGTATTTTGGTTTCTTTCTTCTTTCGTGCTTTTCTATTTTGGTGCGTCCTGGTCCTTGTCAAACATTTTTTTGGTTTCTCAATTTGTTCCTTGAGGGTTGGCTCATGACTCCATTGCCCAATGGATTATTTTTCACACTCCGTTTATTATTTGTTCTTGTGGTACTCACTGGGAGTGCCCATCCTTGAGTTGGAGCTGATGTTGGTGCTCAATTTGATCTCTCCTGTTTGCTCTAAAAATTCTTCAATCTGTGGGCTTTGCCATATTTTCTATTTCCCTGAATGGATGCATGAAATGTTTTCTTCATTTTTATGTTTTTCAAGATCCTTCTCCATGGTCGTGGATCACATTTGGTCGTGGATCACATTTGGGCCTTGTATCATTTCCAAATTCTTTTTCCTTAAAGAAAGATTCAATTCTGGGCACAAATGGTGAAGTTCCCCTACATCTTACTATTCAACGGGTGTGTTTTACCCATCAATTTATATCTTGGAATCTCTAGGTATATGTTCATTTTTTATTAGATGTAGCCCGATGTGTCTTTTTGTGAAATTTGCCACTTTGGTCACATTTGTAAAAAATATCAAATTGGCCCCGCGGCCCCAATAGTCTCTGATTGGCTATCTAGCAAATATGAAGAGGCAAGGAAAAAGTCTTACTTTGAACCTGAAGAAGGACATGTGGCATATTTCAAAAGTTAGAAGTGGAAGGCAAGTCACTGGGGCGTTTTGAAGTTTTTTGCCCTTTTGTAAAAAGGAGCAAAGTTATAAATTGTCTCACAACCCTATAGGGAAAAAGTCTTACTTTGACCTTGAAGAAGGACACATGGCATATTTCAAAAGTTAGAAGTGGAAGGCGGGTCATTGGGGTGTTTTGAAGTTTTTTCCCTTTTGTAAAAAGGAGAAAAGTTATAAATTGACCCACAACCCCAGCAGGAAAAAGTCTTACTTTGACCCCAAAGAAGGACATGTGGCATATTTCAAAAGTTAGAAGCAGAAGGTGGGTCACTAGGGTGTTTTGAATTTTTTTACCCTTTTGTAAAAAAGGAGCAAAGTTATAAATTGACTTGCAACTCCGCTGGGGCCCACATCAAAAGTTACAAGCGGGAAGGCGGGTTGGTAGAGGAAAATTGGAAAATTTTCCTTTTTGTTAAAAAGGGTAAAATTACAGAAATGAGCCGTGACTCCATCAAAGGCCCAGATTAAGCCACGTGTTGAGCTTGTATTTCAAAGGTGGAGGGGCGGGACAAAATGTGATAATTGCACATTTTCTCCAAAATTCATAAAATACAAAAGACAACCCTAGGCTCGCTTCAAATAAGATTTTTCCATGTGGATGACTCTAATCTAAGATTGAGAAAGGGCAAAATCAATGGTTATGCATTGCATCTATCTATTTTTGCTGCCATTTTTGCTCCAAGACTCCTAGAGATGCGAATACACATTGTTTTTCATCATTTTCTCGATGATTTTTTTTTTAATTTTTGTCTATAAAGTACAATTGAATGGATTTAGAGCTTAATTTGTGAGCCCAAGGAATGTGAAGGTTGATATCTTGAAGTTGGAATTTCTCGGGCACTTGCAAAAAAGTGAATTATTAGAGAAGCTAGATACAGAGCAATGTTACGAGAAAAGAATGGGAAAAGGATGAAATGATGGAGGTTGCAGGCGTAAAGGATGAAAAACATGTTTCTAGAGGGAATGATTGGGTGCCCTGGTTAAAACAATGATGGAGATATTCGCAACGATTCACGTTTTGAACAATCGACAAATTTTTGTTACAAACCTATGAAATGTCATTTTGGAAATCATGATCAAAGATGTAACAAATAAAGGTTCCTCGAATATTCTTTTCTTGGGGGTAAAGTTTGGATGTAAATTGAGTGTTATAAAAAGAATGATTTAGTCATGCAAAAAAGGTCAGGGGTTGAATTATTATGAGAAAATTTGAGAAATCCCATCTTGTTGAGAGACCATCTAAGAAACTTGTTAATCTCTTATATTTTAGATTTGATCATGTAAAGTTGGTTGCAAGTGTACATCCATCAACAAGCTCTTAGATTGTTCAAGAAACCTTCCTTACTAATGAATCTAATCAACTTCAAATTAATATGTGTTAATCTTGGGAAAATGTGTGTCTTGTTTAGTTCAGAATGTATGTAAATAGTATTTCTTGTTCCTATTGCAATCTTGTGTTAAAATCCCTCTAAATCACATAGGATCTTGTCCCTCTGATAGTTTAGTGCCATTTGCAATTTCATTACGAGAAGAGCCTTCATCCTATAATGAGATAAACAATTTAAAATCACTTTACTATCATTTTGTTGATAAAAATTATTTGTAAGCCTTTGAGTGTATCTTAGGCATGAGGAAACGGGGTCTTTAATGTTTAATCGAGTGTTTAGCTTGAGAATTTGTGTTAAATTTTTGGAGATTATGTGAAATTGTGAAAATTTGGGCCTCCATTAATGCACACCTTCTACGGTTGAAGGAATATTTTAGATATTTTGAAGCATTCTTTCATTTAGTTTTCCAATTGTTGTTAAGGTTCTCAAAGATCTGGCAAAATCAAGTTTATACTATGTAATCTCCCACCAAAATTTACTCAAAAACAATGAATCCTACCCGAACTACCCCCTGTTTTCCCGTATGTCCACAAATGAATAAATTCTACCGCCAAAATATGTAGAAGTAATTAGGATTCCATAATGTCTTTGGTAACCTTAACCTTGGTTAGAAAATATCACCACTCTTTATAAGTGACAACTCGTGAGAGTTAAATTGTGGTGCATTGATCATATTTTCCCAAGGTTTCCTTTCGAATTTTTTCAAAGAAGGATATATTCATTCTCCTTCACCAAAAGAGGTTACAAAATGGGTCATCTCACCCTAGTTGAAAGGCACAACCTAAAGGAGTGAGGATAGATCAAATCCTTTTCAAGGTGCTAACCATTTCTCCAACATTTGAGTGACAAAGATCCATTTGAACCGCCTCCCTGTCTACAAAACAACATACATGATGATTTATACGTCTCTAGGCTTCTTGTTAAATCTGTGATACCAACACCTTAAATCTAATTTTTACATTAGTAATGTCTTCCTTTTGTTAGATTTGATGAATAGATGACACAGGAGAATTCCTAGAATAAATATTTGTTGAGTCGGATTCCCTTATAAGAAATACTAATTTTTGTCTTGAATGGGAATTTCATAGCTCAGTTCAATTTGTTTGTTACTATTGATTTTTAATCAATTTGTATAGGAGAAAGAAATCGGTAGCCAATCATCATTACATACTTTCCTGATTTTGTACATTTTCCTCAACATAACAAACTTCCTAAGAGGTTATGAGAAGGTGCATCCACCAGTGGGGTTGTGATTCACATTGGGTCTAGACAGGTAATTTTATTGTTTTTTCTCTCTCTTACATATGAAAAATATTAATTCATTCATTTATTTCTTAAAATCATACACATTTGACCATGTCGGATCTATTTGATGCAGAGATCATACACATTCAACAAGAAAACAAGTTAGAATTAACCAAAACTTTACAAAATTGTCTTGTACTTAGAGAAGGAAATAATTTCCTTAGTGTAGGTGGCTCTCAAAGTGATAAAATTTTGTACTTTTACTTCATATTACCTATTTCTATTAAGGACCAATGTCTATAAGTCATATTACATGAAAAATCATCATTTCTATTGATGAAAAACTAAGATAAATTTAATCTTCTTTACTTCCTCCAAACTTCCCTTCCTAGTTCTCAAGAACAATGCTCTTCAAGGGGTTCATGTTTGGAAACATATACAAACACACAAAACAAAATGAAACTACTTCCAGATACCTTTTGTGTTCTTAAGATATACATCACATTTCTTTACTCAAATCTGATGTAGATATAACAACAAAATCAACAAATATCAATTGTTAGCACAATCTCTAGGCCAAAATATATAATTTTTACCTTACTTAAAAAGCCTGAAATGGGTCCCAGCACCCAAAATGCACCAAATGACAAAATAAAGAGTTAAATTCTATTTATACCTACTAGATATAACTCATCCAACATCATAGGTCCCTTATAAAGTTTGATTACACCATTCATCACCATTTCCATAGACCTCTCATTTTGCTACTAGCCCTAAAAATTAGATATATTGATGAAAATTAAAAAATAAAAAGAGTGATTATTCACTGATCATATTTTTAGGAACCCATTTATCTTCTTCTCGTGTCTAAAAAGTTTTATCACCTAATTTTTATCGCATAAAAATTATTCTCATTCTACCATTTTTTACTAGGTTACTCAACTCGGCTCTATTTGTATACAAGTATATATGTTTGGAAAAATCCACTAACTTTCATGAATATATCATTGATTTTATGGATACCCGTAATCCTCCTCCTACTTCATGCAAAATTTCATGATCTAAATTCACCCACAACTCTTATACCACCAACTTCCTCCTTTCAACTAGGTCGCCTTACGGTCTTGCTAGGGTTTTATCACTTCCGTTATATTTAAATTTTTTTAACACATTTATACACCTATTAATGCTCTTTCAAGGAAATTAACATATTTTATTCACTTTCTTGTCATCATTTTTCTCTTTTTTCAACTTTTGGCATTCTTGACTCCTAGTTCTAGCATCCAAACTGTCCCTTAAAGTTTGTTTAACACCTTCCTTCGACATTCTAAGGATTTATTATCTCTCTCAAAATAATAATACTTGCATTTGGACCTTCTTATTACCAATTTATTACATTCCACTATTCATCTTTTGAATCACTTTTCCTCATACTTATATGTATCCTTTCCTAGGTTTTTGACTACATCTTAAATTTCTTAGTTTAATGGTTTTTAAAGTCTCTTCATTTCTCATTAGGATATCTTCTCACCTTATAAAAAATTACTCATCAAAATTTCAAACATTTCCTATAAGGTTTTCTCACAAACCATTATACACTTCAACTTCGGGGAATATCACAATTTGTCTTAGTGGACTGTACATCAACTTGTTTTCACTCTCTAACATCTAATACATTGGTTCTTACCTAGAGTTATTTGAGGATATTAGAACCTAAACCTATTCTCCCACCATATAAATGAGTCAAATACCTCCATCAAGGACTATTTAAGTTTATGAAACTATAATGTCAGCATTTCATATCCTTCTTGTAGAAGAGGGACGAAAGCCTCACAAATATTATTGATATGCAATAAAATAAAGTACAGTAGTGAGGGCTGCAATATTTATAGATATTGGACAATCGGGTACAAACAGAGAATAAGTTGCACAGGTGCAACAATAAACCATACGTGAAATAATACAGACAAATATGTTGTTGAAATAATGTAACAATAATCCTATGACAACCTCACGTATGCATAATAAAAACAATACAAATGGTTATACAGAAATAACCATACAACAATAATATTAAACCACCTAATTACCCAAGTAACTACCTCTAGTAAAAAATAATTAACTAACGTGCAATGCATAATTACTTATAGTGAACTATGTTTACCCTAACATTCCCCCACTTAATTTTGCATTGCCTCAAGGGATGAGGACAGAAACTCTTTGAACAACTTGGACTTGTCACCTAAAATTGACTTTGTGAAGATATCGCTCGTTGTTCAATTCTTTGGGAAAAACTAAAGTTGTATGTCGTGTTTCAAGACATGCTCATGTATGAAATGAACATGTATCTCGATGTGATTTTTTCTCATGAAACACTAGATTATGAACAAGTTTGATGAAACCTTCATTTTCTACATACATGGAGATAGGTTTATCCTGGGGTATTCAAAGTCCCTCTAGTATGTGACATAGCCATATCGCTTCGTAGACATCTTCGCTTGAAGCATGATTATTAACTTCTATGGAAGAGAGAGAAAAAAAGTGCTGTTTCTTTATTCCCCATGATATTCATCTAGATCCCAAAAGAATACAAATCCAAAAGTGGATTTCTTGTCATGAATATTACCCTGCATGATCTAAATCGAATATCCAATCAAGAAGAATTGATTATTCTTCTTGTATTCTCGACCGATATCTACTATACCCTAGGAATACCTCAAGATCCACCTTGCTTCTTGTTGGTACCCAGATTTAATCTCCTTCAAATACCAAGAAACATCATGGATTTGATAGGACACTCACAGGTGGATAGATAATTGTGTATGTCATTTTGTAGTGGGGAAAACAATCTATTTGACTTTTTAGCACTTAGGCTTTGAAAGGAGTTGCTAGCACCTTAAAATAATTTAATCGATACTAACTATTTTAGTTTGTACCTTTCAACCAAGGTAAGAGAACCTATTTTGTAACCTCTTTTATTGAAGAATACTAGTAAATCCTTCCTCTCGCATAAATTTTATAGATAAGACCTTCGGGAAAATATGATCAACACGTAAAATCTAACTCTCGGGAGTTGTCACTTCCATATTATGGAGATATTTTCACAACAAGGCAAAGGTTACTAAAGAAATTTGGGAACCTAATTGTTTCGCATTCTTTGGTAGTGGAAATTATGCATTTGTACACACACAGACAAACAAGGGTAGTATGCGTAGAATTGGTTTTTTCTAAATGGATTATTTTGTGGGAAGTGGGGTATGATGAACTTGAATCACTAGATCCTTGAGGAATCTTACAAAATGCAAGGTTAAACCAATAAAATGCCACAAAACAGCTACAATGTTTCTTTAACTAGAATACGCCCTTCAATGGAGGCCCAAATTAGGACTTTTTCACACAATATTTGAAATTCTATCATGAAGGCTCAAGTTAGAAAACCCAACAAAGCATCAAGATCTAAGCCAAATCACACCTAAGGTACACCCAGAGGATTACAGACAATCTCTATCAACAGATTAAAGAAAAGTGATTTTAAATCGTTTATTTCATTCCCAGATGAAAGCTCTTCTGAGAAATGAAATTGCAGATGCCACTAAACTATCACAAGGATTGAGGCCTATGTGATTAAATCAGATTTTAATACAAGATTGCAACAAAAACAAGAAAAACTACTCGCATACATTCAGAGATGAAACATACACATTTTGCTCAAGACAACACAAAATAACTTAAATTTTATTTATTCTATTAAATAGGGAAAGTTTCTATAACAATCTCATATTTTTCAATGGTTGTACACTCGCAACCACCTTGACACAATCAGATTCAATACAAAAGATATATACAAGCTTCTCAAATGGATTCTTAAAAAGATGGGCTCTGTCAAGATTTTTTCTATTAGAGAACTCATTCCCGACCCCTCACACTCCAACCATTTGCATGATAAATTTGTGCCATTTATAATATTTACAACAGACCCTATTTTCCCCTCTAAAACCAAGACTATGAGTGTCACAAGTGCTTTCCTTGATCACGATCGTGATTCCCGAATAAGATCTACAAAAATGTTGTCAAGTGCTAAGGGGGAAGATATTTCAAATATCTCCCGCATTAAACTCCTCCTTCTGGTAGATCACTCTTTCTTCAACTCACTAACCACTTCCACCTCTATTTTTTCAAATCTAGCCCCTTGTGTGCTTAGGAGAAGAAAAATGGAAAATCAGATCGAGCCTCGATAGTCATAGGATTTTAATGGTGAAAGACATCTCTAGATCCTCCCCACCAAACATAGATATCAATTTTAACTCGTCTTTATGTTTGGCGTGTAGAAAATACCAAGAAATCATGAAGACTCGCACTTCCAGGAGCTTTTCAAGTAAAAATGGGGGAAATCAGATTCTAGACACACAACTGTCGTTGATCTTTACTTTGAATTTGGGTTGTCCACATGGAAGATTCAATTTAAAATGGGCTTGGGGCTTCCTTTTGAATTTTTACGACCCTTTGAAAAATTGGAAAAAAATTCCCATTTTTCTTCGCACCTCCACTTTTGAAAAATGTGCCTAACACGTGTCCTAAGATGGGAGTCAAAGGAACCATGGATAAATTATACCATTTGACCCCTTTTTTGGAAAAATGAATTTTTTCCAAGTTTTCCCCGTAGCTTCGCCCTTGAGAAATTTCTCTGATGTGGGTCCTAGCGGAACCATGCTCCCTTTTCGACTTTTAACTCCTTTTTCTTCAAAGAGAAAATTTTCCAAATTCCCCAAGGGTCTACACCTTTGTCATTGACTGGAGAAAGCTTTGACCCTTCCTTTATGGGGCTTGTGGGCCATTTTGATGATTTTAATCATTTGAATATCAAGGGTAAAAATCAAAGTTGTCCCCAATGGTCCGCCTCCCGCCCTTTTGACTTGAAACAAACTTTGGTGATCCCTTATTGGACTTATGGGCCATTTTTGATATTTTAACCCTTTTGAGAATGATAAGAAAAATTATAAGTTTCCCCGATGGTACGCTTCCTAGCCCTTTTGACTTTTTAAAATGCCACGCGTCACAATGGTGCACCTTGAGATGGCTCCCAAAATTTGAGACCTTGAAAGAATGTGGGCTCGCATGTGTCCCGGCTTGGAAAAAATTGTTTGAAGGCTTGAAGCTTTAGCAAAAGGCACCATGTGTCGTGGTCCGAGGCCATCTCTTTCAGGTCGTTGAAAATTCTAAGAAAATGTGAAGTGAGAGGAGCCCTCCAAGTGTCCTCCGGTGCTTCTTGAAAATGAAACTTAAGGGCCGGTCCCCGGACATGCGCGATTCCTCCACGTGTCCCATACTTCCCAAACATGTTTATTGAAGAAAGAATAAGTATGGAAAGACCCGGTGGAAGCCTCCACGTGTCTCTATCCCGCCAAACCTCTACTTGTCCTCACAAAGTGCTACTCCAAAGCCAAACCAAAAAGTAATTTTTTAAACGAGCGTCATTCCTCCATGTGGACAAATTTTTAAGTTGAGGCTTTTCATAGAATTTTTGAAGTACCCAGCCAAGCCACATCCAACCAAAAGATGCCACGTTCTCTATTGATGCAAGGATGCAAATTTGATTGGGAGAAACACCCATTAAATCGTAAAATGTAGAAAAACAACCATTTTATCCCAAATATGAAATTTTCTCCAAGGATAAAGAATTCAGAAATGTTACAAGGCTCAAATATGTTCCTCAAAGTTACATCAATTCATTTTTCTTCAAGTATCTAGGGAAAAAATGACAAGGACAACAGATCCCAACTGTGGAAAATAGAAAGAACGGGAAAACTTGAGTTTTTGAATGAATAGAGAATGGGAGACTCAAATTATAGACCATTTCAAGAGGAACAAAGAAACAAGGAGTAAACCATGGACCCATAGATGATCTATAATCTAGGAACAGATAAAAATGGCAACAAAAATTGACCAGGCATAACACAGGAAGTAGAAAGTGATAGAGGCTGTAAATCGATAGATTTTCAAAGGAAAAATAGGGCAAGACTATTTTGAGCACCAACCTCGAGATCTTACTCGAGGACGGGCACTCCTTGCAAGTGCCACAAGAACAAAGGTAAACCAAGTGCCAAAAATATCCATTGGGTGATAGAGTCATCTTGCAGAGTAGAGAAACAAATCCATCTCCAAAAATGAATAGAGAAACCAACAAAACAGGTCACCTAAGACCGTAACGAGTAAAAACACAAAAACAGGAAGCAAACAACAAACTATACATTGTACACAAGATTTTTACTTTGATTCTATGGAATCAATCCAAGAAATGCTTCAAATTCTTTCCATTAACAGGAAGCTCGAGAAATTCACCATCCATGTCCTTCAAGAAGAAAGTATGTTCACCAATTCTAATATCAATAGACTAAGGACCCATCCATAAGGAGTCAAACTTGCCATGCTTGCCCTTGTCTTCATGCCTGCTATCCCACAACAACACAAGATCTCCAATATTGAAATCTCTGGGAGTGACCTTCTTGTCAAATAACTTCTTCAGCTTTTCTTCGAACTTTACATGCCTCTGGTGGGATGCCCTCCTCTCTTCATCAAGCTCAACAATCTGGTTAATGTGAGCATCATAAGGGCTTACTTCTTGATCCTCCAGTTGCTGAATGAATTGATATGAGGATAATTACATATGAAGGGGGAGCAGGTCCTGAGTTCCATATACTAACTCAAATGGACTCTTTCAAGTGACTCTTTTGATAGTAATCCTATCAACCCAAACAAAAAACTTCAACTGTTCACCCCATTTCCTCTTGTTCTGCTCCAAGGTTCTTCTGATAATTTTTAGCATATTTTTATTACTGGACTCAGCTTGTCCATTTCCTTGGGGATTGTAATTAGAGGCATATTTCAAGTTGATCCCATAGTCTATGCACATTTCCACCAGGGGTTTAGCTCTGAAATTCATGGCATTGTCAGCTACAATTTTGACTGGCACACCAAACCTGTAGATGATATGGTTTAGCAAAAAGTCCATGAAAATTTTGTTTGTTGCCTTCTTGGTAGAAATTGCTTCCACCCATTTGGTAAAGTAGTCATTGGCTACAAGAATCCCCTTATGGCTAGCACTTGAAGGGTCTGAAATCTCACCAACGAAATTCATTCCCCATTTCTTGAATGGAGATTCAAATGATATAGGCTATAAATGTAGGGAACCTGAAGCTTTCAGTCTTCCAGAGAAATGCTAGGAACTCTCACATCTTCTAAACAACAAGGTTGTATCCTTGAAGAGAGTTTTCCACCAATAACCAGCCCTCAGGATCTTATGTGTTGTGACTCTTGCAACAAAGTACCCCCCACAAACTCTTCCATGGAGATCAACAATTATCTTGGGGGATTCATCTTTAGTGATGCACCTTAAGAGAAATCCCTCAGGGTTCTTCCAAGGTAACCCAAAATTAGTAATGATATATTTCTAGGAAGCCAACTTAAGGGCTCTTTTCTTGTTCGACTTACATACTGGGAACTTTAAGTGTCCGAGATAAAAATCACATCCTTGTACAACTCATAACTCATAAAATTTTCAAAAACACTTTCCATTTCTTCTTCAACCTCATTCACCTCAATAGTGTGCAAGTTGCTCTTAGCCATAAGCTTAGCCAAGCCAAAACCTCTCACCAACTTTGTAGTTTGGATATCCATGTCATATTCTTTGCAACTTGTTCACCCATCTCGCATCATTTTCTTGAAACTTCCATCTCTCGATAGGATGTCCTTCACCATGGTGTGGGGAACATAAGAAACCACCTTAGAACTTAGAATGTAAGGCCTCAAAACCTGTGTTTCTTTTACCAAGGAACATAATAGTGTATTTCAGCTTAGCCCCTACAAGGCCTTCTTCGAAAAATGCAATTGGCCTCTCGGCCCCTTCATCATCCTTCTATAGCAGAACAAAAGCAATAGTGTTTTTAAAGCAAAGAAAATAGTTGGAAAGGCTTCATATAGTTTGGAGTTGCTAAAACAAGGGCATGCTTTAATGCCTCCTTGATTCCACTGAAAGCTTGGATAGCAGCCTCCTCCCATTTGATGACCTGGTCCTTCTTTAGCATGGAAGTGATTGTAATGGTCAACTCAACAAAGTTTGATATAAATATTCGATGAAGTTTATCTAACAAAAGAAGGACTGAATTCCTTTCTTGGTTATGGAATTGGGACCTTGCCGATAGCCTCTACTCTTTTCTCGGATCAATCATCACCCCTTCTTGTGACACAATGTGATGAAGAAAGTTTGTCCTCTGCACTCCAAAATGGCATTTATTTGGATTGAGTGAGATGTCATATTCTCTACATCTTATCAACATCTTCTCCAAGTGCAGTAAGTGGTCACTTATCTTTCTAGAAAACACAGTCACATCATCCTAGTAGACAACAATAAACTCATTGATGTAACTAGCAAAAGAAACATCCATTGCTCTTTGAAAAGTGGCTCCAACATTCATCAAACCAAAGGGCATCCTGACATATACATATGTTCCCAAAGGAGTGGTAAAGGTTGTCTTGATTCTTTCTGATTCCTTCACCACAACTTGGTTATAACCAGAGAAACCATCCAAGGTAGAAAGCAACTCAGAACCAGTCACTAATTGTAGCATGTTTTCCATATTTGGTAAAGGATAATTATCCTTCATTGATGCTCTGTTTAGATTCCTGAAGTCCACACATAGCCTGATGTCACCATTCTTATTTCTAATAGGTACTAAATTTGCTACCCAAGAAGAATTCCTCGTGGGCTGAATAATCCCTCCATCTCTTAGCTTCTTCAGATTCTTGTTGCATTTTAAGAGATAGAAGTGGATTTATTGGCATTTGTTTCTACCGAATGGCTTGGCATTATACTCCAAGGGAATCTCATGTTGAAACAGGTCCTCTCTATATGCTTTGAGTTCAAAGTGGGTCCAAGCCATGCAATCTTGGTATTTCTTCAACAACTAGACGTATGACTGCTTCTCCTCCTTGCTGAGATTTTTGCCTAATGAAATTTTCCTTGGCTTCTCCTTAGTACCAATATCATGCTCCTCAACATCCCTTTAGGCTACCATATGATTATTAATAATGCAATCAACATTATCAAAATTTGATTCAAGAGCAACCAACGCTCTAGGAATGGTATTGGTTTTTAGCTAGATGATGCCTTTAGAAAACAAGGTTTCATTTCCTCTATTAAAAACACCATTGGCTCCCAATCAATGTATTGATTAGAAAAATCTCCCTTGTTTCGCATAAATATTTGGACTCGAGCATCATCATAAAAACTTGCCATTGTTTTATGTTGTCGGGGCAGAGGGTCTTGTCAACACCTAAACATCATATTCACAATATGGGGACATTCTAAAATTATCAAACCAAGATCCCAACACTGCAAGCTTGTTTGGAAAATCATTGAACTTTCTGTCATGATGCACAATGTTGAATGAATATAACCTTTCAATAAGATCCCAAACTGCATGCTTATATTGCTTCATTCGCTGATTTTTTGTGGCATATAGTTTTCTGACTTGTTTTACAATTAATTCTGAGTATCCTTTAACAATGATGTCCTTGATACCATATTTCCTTGAAGCAATTATTAAACCTATGAAAATTTCCTCATACTCAGCAATGTTGTTAGTACACTCAAAATTGAGCTTGAAGGAAAAAACAAATATTTTCTAACCTGGAGAAAGCAGAACAACACCAACACCATTTCCAAACTTGGAGCAAGATCCATCAAACAATAAGGTCCAAGGAGACCCTGCTTGTTAAAAACACTGGAATTCTTCAATCTTGTGCTCCTTTCCAACATAAAATCCTACAAAGTTATCAACATCAACATTTGTGCACAATACTTCATAGCATGCATTTTTGGGATCCTTAATAAGGTGTAACATCTTCTTTTCCCCATATAACCTGAAAAGGCTTCCCTCAATTGGAATGGTGGCATAGAACATGTCCATTTGAACACTCCCACCAACACTTGTAGCCCATTTTCTAGATAGCAACATACCCCACTTGGCTGGATAGTCAATGATGACAACATCAAGTTTTAAATTTTTACCTGGGTAAGCTACAAGCTGCACCACCAAGCCCTTCACATATCCCAATACTGGCACCTCTCTAGAATCCATGGAATTTAAATTCCCATATGCTGCTATCACTTTAATATCTAACTCATTCATGACTTCTAAAGGCATGACATTGCATGATGCCCTTGAGTCAAACATACAGTTGTGTAGCAACTTGTCCTTTATGATCAAAGTGGTGAAGAACGAATCCACATTTAACTGAGAGTCAACCAAGGAAGTCCCCAAATTAACCTCAGGTGGTTCACCTAGTTCCTCCAATAGTGGTGGTGTCTCTAACTCTTCAATGACTGGATGAGTCTCCACAATGTTTACATTTCTACCTAGGGAAGTCTTCTCTTCATTCAATGCCAAATATTGAAATGCCCTTTTCTTGTGCTCAGGGATCCTAAGCAACTCAACAATTAGAACAAATAATTTGATTTGGCTCAAAACTTGGGCAATATCATATGGGATAGAATTTGGCAAGGCAACATTGGAAGGAGAGTTGACACACTCATTAGGTGGTACAAGATTTTTTTGACAGCTTGGGCATGAAGGGTGGGGTATGATTTTTGTTTGGAACAACAGGGCTTTTGGCAGATGTATCTTTCTTAGGAGCCTCTTTAGGAATGTTTTAAAGTAAGGGAGACTTTGGCTTGGGTTGAGGCCTCGTCCCTTTGACAACCATACTTCTTGTGTTGTATTCCTTTTCTTGAGCCATAACAACATTCCTCAATAGCTACATATCCTCCTCGGATGGGATTCCTCCATCATACATTTTTATCATTAAAGCCCTTAAATATTCAAATTCATTATTAGGTAAAATTCAAAACTATATATACTACTTCTAAATTACGAAAAGGAGGAAGAAGTGGTACCCTCTTAATGTAGTCCAAAAAGTGGTAACATTCCAAGCACTTATCACATCATTTGAAGTTGTCCCCGATTGTGAGCTCATGGAGGAACCCATCATGCAGACATCATCATCATTGTCATGATCAACTTCTTCTTCTTCTTCGGTTGATCTTCTTCACAAGGAGCATGGGGCATGAAACATCTGTCACAAAAATCAATGAACTTTGTTTCTTCCACAATATCAACTTTGGTTGCTAAAGAATCAAGAACCAATCCATTCTCCCTTCCTCGAGGTGTCTATTTCCAAATCCAACAGGTCCCTTACCTCTGTCATCATATCTTTGGTTATTTGTAAACGTGTCTTGGCTTTGTTGCTTGTGTTGACCTAGTGAGCTCTACCCAATTCCTTTTGCAGCCCAAGCTAGTTTGTAGGAAATTTCTTTGATGCCCCCGCCAAAGTATTCACAACTTCTTCCAAGTCGTGAGCCTTTCCTATCCGACATTTTTTCGGGTTAATTAGTTCTACACCCTCCCTTTTGGAGGCTTTCCAAATGCCTTGATGTTATTCTCAATTTTGCAGGCCATTGTGAATGCCTCGCCTCAAATTAGTAGGGTTTTTTTCCTCAAGTAGCAAGTAGCCTTTTTATCAAATGCATCCGAATATTTGATCAAACATGATTCATCACATGGCATTATCCTAACAAGAAATCTTCTCAAATTCTTATTGAATCTTGTGTTGAAATCATGTACTTGAATCATTAGGATTCTTCTTGATATTTTGAAATTTGATAGAAGAAACCTAGGGTCAGTTCTATCACCATACCGCAACCGAAATGCATTGTTCTCTCGGCCTAAGAATCAATATAGTTATCTGGCAACACTTTATACCAGTCCCTTGCATCCTCTTCCAAAGTGTGAACAAAAAAAATTAATGTATACATATTAATGTTCAATCTCAACGTCTTCCATCATGTTGATAAAAAGATTCAAATGTTGATCACCAATTATAGCATTGTTTCCATGGAAATTTGGTAGTCTTTTCCTTACATATTGAGGTACTGCATTTGGATAACCAGCCATTCCTACAAAATTTATAGGTCCAAAGGTGTTTTAAAAAATGGAGGTCTGGGTGGGGGATGAGCCATATTGATTCGAGGAGGTGATCTTAGGGGAGAAACAAATTTATAAGGGGCACGGGGTCTTTGAAACATAGGAGTATAACTTTCAAAATGGATATCCTCTAAAGTCCTTGTTTCTTGGAAATGCCTATCAACTTTTGAAAAGACAGGTAGAGAATGAGAAGAAAATTTTTCAAAATCAAATGAAGGCCCTTCTCCAATTTGGAGAATTCAACTCCACAAAGAGGCTACCGATTCGAAGCACTTGAATAGAATACTTCAATGATAGGCCAATAAATTTCATGAATGGGGATCTCTTTTCTTGACTCGATGTTCTCCCACAACTCCCTGTGTTCTTCTTCCTTCTAAATTTGCTTGTCCTAACTCTGGAAGCAATGTCCTAGCAAGATCCCTAGCAAAGAAATATCTTCTTCCTTCTAATTTTGCAAATATTAGTAACAAATCTTACTTTGACAGAGTTTTAAGACACTGGTCCTTATCAAAACCAAATCAACAAGGAGTCGCCACTAAGGATTTCCACCTTAGTTGTGAAAATGCACTAAAATATGATCTGTCAAATGTCTATCAGCACTAGAAACTAGAAATGAAATATCTGACTTTCCTTTACCAAAATTTATCAGTGAATACTAGTGCAAAAAAATTTGGAGATAGGGTCTCGAATATGAACCGGCAAAAACAATAAACTAGTCTCGCAACTCAAAACATTTCTCGAAAAAGGTGCCAAAAGCGTTGACAAAGCTAAACAATTATGAACTCAAATATGGATGCACATGGATCAAATTGAACTAACTCCCTTGTCAGAAGTGTGTTGGTACCCATTATTAATCTCCTTCAAAGACCGAGAAACGTCATGGATTTGACAAGACTCTCGAGAGGTAGATAGATAATTGTGTATGTCATTTTGTAGCTGGGGAAAATAATCTATTTGACTCTTTAAAACTTAGGCTTTGAAAGGAGTGGGTATCACCTTAAAAGGATGTGATATGATCCTAACTATTTTAGGTTGTGCCTTTTAACCAAGGTAAGAGAACGTATTTTGTAACCTTTATTATTGAAGAATGCTGGTAAATCCTTCTTCTACATAAATTTTATAGATAAGACCTTGGGGAAAATATGATCAACACACCAAATCTGACTCTCATGAGTTGTCACTTCCAGATTATGGAGATATTTTCACAACAAGGAAAAGGTTACTAAAGACATTTGGGAACTTGATTATTTCTACATGCTTTGGTAATGGAAATTATGCATTTGTACACACATACGACAAACAGGGGCAGTATGGGTAGGATTGATTGCTTTTAAATGGAAGGTTAAACCAATAGAATGCCACAGAATAGCTAAAATGTTTCTTTAACAAGAATATGTCCTTCAATGGAGGCCTAGATTAGGAATTTTTCACACAAACTTTGAAATTCTATCACAAAGGCTTGAGTTAGAAAACCCTACAAAGCATTAAGACCTAAGACAAATCATGCTTAAGGTACACCCAGAGGTTTATAGACAATCTCACAATGATGAAATAAAAGTGATTTTAAATCGTTTATTTCATTCCCGATGATGAAAGCTCTTATGAGAAATGAAATTACAGATGCCACTAAACTGTCATAAGGATTGAGGCCTATGTGATTGAATCAAATTTTAATACAAGATTGCAACAGAAACAAGAAAAAATACTCGTGATACATTCAGAGATGAAACAAACACATTTTTCTCAAGACAACACATAATAACTCGAATTTGATTTAATCTATTAGCAGGGGAAAGTTTCTAAAACAATATCAGATCTTGTCAATGGCTGTACACTCGCAACCACCTTGACATGATTAGATTCAATACAAAAGAGATATACAAGCTTCTCAAATGGCTTCTAAAAAAGATGGGCTTTGTCAAGCTTTTTTTCTATTAGAAAACTCAGTCCCGACCCCTCACACTCCCATCATTTACACGATAAGTTTATGCCATTTATAACATTTACAATGCACCTCTTTCCCCTAAAATGTAGACTTTGAGTGTCACCCAAGTGCTTTCCATGACTACGATCGTGATTCCCTAATCAGATCTACAAAAATGTCATCGTGTGTTTAGGGGAGATCTTTCGAATATATCCCGCATTCAAATCCTCCTTCTAGTAGATCACTCTTTCTTCAACTCGCCAACCACTTCTGCCCCTAATCTATCAAATGTGGCCCCTTGCGTGCTTGGGAGAAGAAAAATAGAAAATCAGATGGATCCTGATAGTCAAACCATTTTAATGGTGAAAGACATCTCTGGATCCTCCCACCAAACTTAGATATCAAATTTAACTCACCTCTCTATTTCGAGTGTAGAAAATACCAAGAAATCATGAACACTCGCACTTTCAGGAGCTTTCAGTTAAAATGGGGGGAAAACCAGATTCAGACACACAACTTCTGTTGATCTTTACTTTGATTTTGGGTCGTCCACATGGAAGATTCAATTTAAAATGGGCTTGGGGGCTTCCTTTTGACTTTTTATGACTCTTTGCAAAAATGGAAAAAATTCCCATTTTTCTCCGCACCTTCGCTTCTTAAAAATGGGCTTGACACGTTTCCTAAGGTGGGTCCAAAAGGAACCACAGATAAATTATGCCATTTGACCCCTTTTTTGGAAAAAGGAAAATTTTCCAAGTTTTCCTTGCAGCTTCGCCCTTGAGAAATGTCTCTAATGTGGGTCCCAATTGAACCACTCTCCCTTTTTCACTTTTAACTCCTTTTTCCTCAAAGATAAAATTGTACAATTTCCCCTGTGGTCCGTGCCTCCGCCATTAACTAAAGTAAGCTTTGACCATTCCTATATTGGGCTTCGGGCCATTTTGATGATTTTAATCATTTCAATATCGGGGGCAAAAATCTGAGTTGCCCCTGATGGTTCACCTCCCCGCCCTTTTGACTTGAAATAAACTTTGACTGATCCCTTGTTGGTCTTGCAAGCCATTTTTGATATTTTAACCCTTTTGAGAATGAGAGGCAAAAATTCTAAGTTTCCTTGATGGCCCGTTTCCCCACCCCTTTGACTTTTCAAAATGCCATGCGTCATAATGGCCCACCTCAGATGCCTCCCAAAATTTGAGACCTTGAAAGAACGCGGGCTCACCAAGTGTCCTAGCCTGAAAAAAATTGGTTGAAGGCTTGAAGATTTAGCAGAAGGTGCCATGTGTTAGGGTCTGAGGCCATCTCTTCTGGTCATTGAAAAGTCCAAGCAAAATTCAAAGTGAGCGGAGGCCTCCAAGTTTCGTCCCGGTACTTCTTCAAAATGAAACTTAAGGGCTGGTCCCTAAACATGTTTGGTTCCTCCACATGTCCCATACTTCCCAATAACTTTTTGGAAGAAAGAATAAGTATGGGAAGACCCGGTGGAAGCATCCATGTGTCTCTATCCCGCTAAACCTCCACGTGTCCTCCGACACTACTCCAAATCCAAACCAAAAAGTAAATTTTCAAACAAGTGTCATTCCTCCACGTGGACATAT